>CM034004.1:23905027-24090824 GCA_019603395.1 Cyrtorhinus lividipennis
TATTCACGGTCTCTAGACTCTCGAAATAGAATGGCGAGATAAATTACGAGAGGTAAGAAGGGTATTAGGACGTGACAAAAACTTCTCGCGGGAAAAATTGGGAGCATTCTCTTCTTTGTTGAAATTTAATTAGAGCATTGCTCATCCATTGTTGAAGATGTGGGCTCAACTGAACCGCAAACTTCTGGTTTCGGTAATTTTGATTTATCATTTATATTGAAAGAATATATCATTCTTCATTCTTCTATTCGTATGGAAATAATACCCCCAACTTGCCCCTTTCACATTCATTTTGACCCATAACCTCATCCGGTACCCGTCTCATTAGATTCAGAGTCCAAAATATAGTGGGAAATGATATCCCACTAGCGTACATCGCCATTAACATCGAATATCCATTTTTCAAATTTCAAAAATTTTTTGTCTCCTACCCCTTCCTCAAATTGGCTGAAAAGTTTTCAGAACCAACTAGAGCCGTGTACCTTACCAAATTACAGATTTTGTGACATTTATTTACGACCAAATAGACATTTCGGGTTTAGACATCATGAAACGTCCATAATAATAATTTTGGGGCCAATCAGCTTTGCAAAATGCTAGACTTTTTCTGCTACCGCTTGATTGTAAGAGGAATTTTGTTTGTGAAATTATTTGCTCCCAGTCCTGATTCTTCCTAATTAGATAAGAAAATCAATCATTCAATAAATCATCATCATCCAGTTGGAAGATTCTAAAGTTAGCCTCACGTACGTGTGGTCCGGGGTCTATTCCCGGCTCTAGTTGGTCCTCGAAACGTTTCAGCCCGATCGGACCAAATTTGGGTGGGGTAGGGGTGTTTTTCAGGTGTACTGTGTATTTCGAAAAATTGGTTTTCGAGATTTTTGGCGATTTAGGCGTTTTGGGTATTATTGTCCACTAAATTTTGGACGCTGAATTCTATGAAATGGATCCCAGAACGATTGGCACCCACCGGAAGAGGTTATTGGTCAAAATGGGTATCTATCTACCCATTTTGAATATGCGTTTTTGAGATTTCTGATACCTAGGCGTGTGCGGTATCATTTTCCAATTTTAGACCCTGAATCAATTGGAATGGGTTGGGGGGCTCGCCACACCCACTGTTTCCCCATTTCCCCCACCGGAAGAGGTTATGGGCGCTGAATTTATTTTTAAATTAGTCTCCATTCGCCTGGTCCGAGGAATAACCAGTCCCTGTGTAGGAATTCGCAGCGTTTGAATCTAGCTGTACGAACTCCTTTGTTGGTTTAGGTCAAATGTTACCTAAAACAGCAACAACCTTTCGTTGATTTGATCGATTGAAGGAGACAATCGCGTCGAAGCGGTTTTTCAGGAGGAATCAGATCCTGTGTGGGTAGCTGTGAAGACCGTTCACTAATCGTTGAACGTATTGTGCGAGGCCTCCTGTGGACCGGGAGTTTACCAAAGTCATTCTGTTCTTGGCCCGTTATTTTGTATTTCGTTCTTCTTACTCGACTTGGATCGTGTGAAGATTGAATTCGTTCACACCTTCGAAAAACGGTTCAACGCTTGTAGACCAATCGGCGTACCACGTGTTGGGTACTTTCTCTCCTTTTGTGCAGCAATTAATTTGTCAGGATTTTCCCAGCGATTCCCACTCGAGCGCTCGAGTCGAATAGTTTGAGTTACGCTTCGGCCGTTCCATTACGAACTCGCGGTCGTCTGATGGAGTCTGTAGGCCTTCTCAATGAATGTGCTCATCTACCAATACTATCTCTCTGTACGTCGCCAACTTACTCATTTCTCGTATTATTCAGTGCGTTCAATAATGTGAATCGCTGAAAAATTCCTCGTCGACAAGTCATCTAAAATTTCACGTGTTTCGTGTTCACAGAGAGCTTTTTGCGCCTACTGTCAAGATCGTATTTGGGGCCTTGGAAGGCAAGGATTCAAGTGTATCCAGTGCAAGCTCCTCGTCCACAAAAAGTGCCACAAATTGGTCTCCAAGGCCTTGCAGCAACGAAGCTGTCGAACCGATCGTCAAAGACGAATCCAACGGGGACACTCCCACAATCAGTAAGTTGGCTAATATATTCAACACCTTAGAGGCCATACGAGTTGTCATCAAGTGTTGTAATTGGTTGTAATTAGGGACTTGTCATTGGCGTAATCTTCCGTTCGATAAAAGCATGATTCTTGGGTTACCAGGATATAAGCATCTCGCCCTATGGACACATTTAAAATTATTGTTCAACATTGCTCCGATTCCGTCAGGATACCAAAAAATTGCCTTTAATCTAATGATTATACGTATAAACATCCGATTCCACATAATTCGTTGTGCTCTTGGGGAAAAACAAGGGGTGGTACTAGTGGTGCCTACTGAAATTAACGGATTCTTACTCATTTATTCTGTTTCTAGCACGATTAGAGGACAAATTAAACGGAGCGAAGAATCGCATTTGTGATATCGGTATAAGCTGAACATTTTACTTTGGTTGGGCTTTATTTCAAGCGTTGATAATAGTGTTGGTATTAATACCGTACACGGAAAGCAAATTTAATCAAACCAGACCTACATTTAAATATTAGTGAAGTTTCCGAACGTCTCCGTTGTCATTTCCAGTACGTTCTATAAAATAATTATGTACTAGGCATTAACGGAAATGTAACGCTTTGTGTTCATTTCAGTTTGACGTCATTTCGCTTATCAATTCATTCTTCCAGCGCATATGTTTCTCTCTGGCGACAGGGTTGGCTTTAGGCACAGGCGACACAGGTAGTCGCCTGGGGCCCCCCAACAAATGGTGGCCCCATATACAATAAGCCTGTAAGTAAATCTAATGGTAATGTGAAGATGCCATAAAAAACGCGTCCCGAGAATGCGGGTAGGAAGGGGGCCAAGACACATATTTGGGACAAATAAATCTTGTCAGCAAGCTAATGCAAGGCAAAGGCATGCAATTTGATGTGGCCGTACAATGCCCTGCTTAGGCGATCGACTTTTTAAAAAGATACAAGGAAAATGGTTTTGAGGAAGCACAAGAAGAGCTAAAGAACTTGCTGAAGAACTGAAGAAATGAGTCATGACAAAATGACATTTCCAAGAGTCCAAATTTGCGACGTAAAAATGTCAAAAAGCAATTTCATTATGAGAGTCAAGATGATCCAAAAGAAAATTACCGAATAGAATTTTTCAATGTATTACTGGATCAGGCAATTATGGTCCATGGGCAAAAGATTCCAACAAATGAAGGATCGCTATGATTTTTTTTGGTTTCCTTCATAATATTGGCAGTATTACTACCACGAGTATTGAGGGTCTGAGAAAACATTGTAGAGATTAGAACACAATACATCGGGTTCTGACATTGATCCTGTTGATCTATAAACTAAAGTACGCCTGATTTCCAGTTTGGTGCCAAATGACGCAACAGCACTGCAAAGCTTGCAATTCATTTATGGAAGCTGTTTGAATTCAGCAGTGCCAAATCTTAATTCCGGTCACTAAGGCATCAGGCGAACGCTGCTTTTCTCAGTTGAAGCTAATCAAAAATTACCTCAGGACCTCCATGGGCACAAGAAGATTAAACGACTTGGATTTGATATCAATTGAAAATGAGATTGCTGCAGTCTTTAGACTACTCAACACTTGTTAATGAATTTGCAACTCTGAGCGCAAAGTCGACTTTATGAGTTGAGTGTGTTGATGCTGGTTTCTTATATGCACTTGTACTTCGCACCTTGTAAATATGCACGCACATATCCCACGGAAAATCCGTCGCGCTTTTGCTCCATGCATTGCCTTGCGATTTGCGGATGTCAAAAGGTCCCCATGCTAGGGCGTCGCCTGGGGCCACCAAAATCCTAAAGCCACCCCTGCTGTTGTATTTTTCGGAATTCCCTTGACTTCCATATAGGCTCCATCCTAGAGTGTTTTTGTCCGTGTATTCATATATGCTGACGCTATCAATGTCTCGACGTACAATGTACGTGTCAGCGAATCATTTAAATTGTATTAAAACTCTATTAAAACTTTGCGCTTCTGTTATGCGTATACAAAGTCCAAAACAATGTATTTTTTAATTGTTGGAATAAGGCTTTGTGCCAGGGGTGTGTTGATTAGGCGACAACAATATGCTCATTTCCTGACTATGCCCTTGTAGCCAAGAACTTGGTCCAATATGACCAAATTCCTCCCGACCAGGTACTCCAGGACCCGGCGAGATCTTGGTGCTGACAAACTGGTGCTCATTTTCGTCAAATGTCCAATTGGTGACAAATATTCCTATCTAGCGCACAAATCAGATAAACAAGTTTATCTGTTCTCAGTTCATTCAACCCCTCAGCCAAAGCACTCTTCCCAAGTCATTTAATAAATTTCACTTTTCCGACATGGTAATTAAATCTTTTGAAAAGCATTCGAATGAAATTTGTCTCTAATCGTAGCCCCGAGAGTTTTCGGGGCGTAAGTGATGCCTCTCCGCCGTAAAAATATCACGAATCGGATTTAACTGGTCAATGTGTTCCCGTTTAGTGGACAAATAATGTACGTAGACTTTATTGTATTTTTCTTTTTTCTCGTGTTTCGTGGAAAAACCCTTTTGTCGCTACTTTCATTACCCATTCGGATTTTTACGAACCTTTAACGCACCCTACGACTGTCGTTTCGAAAAGTTGTCATCGTATGAGCCGTATACTTCCCTTTTTACTATTCTTCCATCCAATTCTATTTGCCCTTTAAATGTAATTTAACTATGTTTTCGACTCGCCACTTCGCCTCTAGTGTGTTGTTTTGTTTGCCGTTCGGAGGTCCCTTTTATCCCGTTTTTGGCTCTAACAGTATTTTGTTTATTATTTTATTTATTTTTCCTCCAGCCGACGTGAAGTAACTTTCATTGTATTATACTTAATTCCCTCATCTCTGGATCGATTCATCCAGGCATCTTCTCACCCCCCTTTCCCTGCAACCCCACCCATCTGAATTTCCACTCATTTGTTTACACTTAACAATTATTTTCCCTCGGTATTATTTTTTCTTATTTGATTTTCAACATTTTCTTCTAATTTATAAACCATCTCCAGGTACTCCTACGTCTGAGTTCCAGTCTGACCATAAAGAATTCCCTGAACCGCCTTTGGATCTCACATCGGAATCCGTGCTGATCGAAGATCCTTGTAAAGGTAGACCCTTTCTATTCCTTGTCATGCGATCCTTTAATTCTCTCGCCTGCTACTCATTTTCCGTATATGTATATGTATATATATTTTTAATTCAAATCACGTTCCTTGCTAAATTTCGTTTCATAGAATCACCTACATTGAGGTACAGTTTCTTATGGTTAAAGTTTTAAGTTATAAGTAAGCTCGTCATTTGGTAGTTGAATATAGGTTTTATCTAGGTACTTTGTCTACCATTCTAGCCTAATACCCATGAATACACTGCCTTCAAACGTTTCCGATTTCGAAAGTTGATGTGATGCTCACCAATCCTTTTTGTATCGTATGTATCGTACTTGTATATCCAATTTATACATTTTTTGCAAGTAAGTCCAGTCATAGTGCACTCAAAAATCTTTATTGGACAAAGTGTTGCATCTAAATGAGCTAGAATCTGGCCTTGGAGGGAAGATATTTCGTTTCTTGGCACAAGAAATCAATTCCTTATAATTTAAATTTAAATTTACTTAATAAAACCCATTAAATTCTTTTCGGGTTGATAGTTCGGCCTTGTTATTGCTCAATCATGCACTACATTTTACAATTTTTGGCCAATAGCAGTCATTTTTACGGTTTCCCATGAACCTATAAAGCCCATGTATCATTAAAATTGTAGATACTTAATATATTTTTAGGATGATTCATTTGAGTTTTGCCACCAAATCCGCTCTTCCTGAGTACTTTTGGATATTCTTCTTCTAAAAAACTGAGAATACCACTACGATTTTGCAGTGTTGTAATCAATTGTTACGTTGTAATTGAATTGTCAACTTGGAGGCTTCATTGAATATTTAATATATAAGGCTCCATTGTGCATTAAAAAGTGAACTCTCAAAGTTAAAATGCAATGTAAAAAATTGAATTATTCTTGTTACGTTCATTCGTAATGTGTTTCTAGGGGACGACTATCTGGAGCCTGGGTCTCAGAGGCAGTACTCGCTGGCTGATTTCGAGCTGATCAAGGTGATTGGTCGAGGTTCCTATGCCAAAGTACTCATGGTGGAACTGAAGAAGACCAGAAGGATATACGCGATGAAAGTGATCAAAAAGGCACTCGTTACCGACGACGAGGTATGTTTTTCGGCTAACTTGAGCCTAACTCGCTCTAGGTTTGTGTGGAATTTTGTCTTATCATGTGTTATGTGTACGTTTCAACGTGTATTTTTCTTTTTTCAGGATATAGACTGGGTACAGACTGAGAAACATGTGTTCGAAACGGCTTCCAATCACCCCTTCCTCGTCGGGCTGCACTCGTGTTTCCAAACTCCTTCCCGCCTATTTTTTGTGATAGAATTCGTCCGCGGTGGTGACCTTATGTTTCACATGCAGCGCCAAAGGAGACTGCCCGAAGAGCACGCTCGTTTTTACGCTGCCGAAATCAGCCTTGCCTTGAGCTTCCTACATAATAAAGGTTCGTTGGTGTGATGGGTGTGCGTTATACTGGGGAAATTGGAAACGTGTCGGTCTCATCAACAGTTAAAAACGGAGGTATCTGACGATAGTCTATTTTCACAAAAAGTAATGAGTACACTGGTTAAATCGATTTCGATGTTCAGGTAACTAACATGAACTGAAGGTACATCATGGAAACACAGCTTATATATTAGCAGAAGTGAATGTTAAGTCACAGAGAAATAGGAACTTGAAATCCTATTGGCTCAGAGTGGTGAGAGGCATGGGGAGGGGGGGGGGAGCAAATCAAGGCTGACAAAGTGAAAGGTAGTATCAACGCTCTCCCAAAAAATTCACTAATCGAAAAAAAACTGTTGATAAGATACGAATAGAATCATTTCTGACGAGGTTGTGGAAACCCATTTCAATAAAAATGGATGTAGATTGTTTAAAAAGATAGAAAATGGATAAGTATACCTTATTATGGGAAGATTTCAAATAAAATTGGAAAAATGTTATCGTCTAGAGGTTTCACAGTAGGGTTTAAGAATAAAAATAATGTCAAAGTTTCGTTAGGTTCAGTTGAAAGATAAAATTAACGTTCAGGATAAAAGTGGGGTTTATGAGCTGAAATTGGGCTTGAAATTGGTCAAACTGGTAGTTAATTTTGGGAAAGGGTGAATGAGCATGAAAAATATTTCAGGGATAGAAGAGTGATTCTGCTCATCTAACAAATAGTCATTATAGAGAATTTCCTCATTTTTGCTCAATGGGAGGTATGTTGGATGTGCTAGAAAAATTCGAAATTCTGAGAAAAGTGATAGGTCTGGTAAAAGTCTGAATGAGATGATTCCTCAAAATATTTCACATTTATAGGGACCATTCTTGCAATAGCTTAGTTTTTCCTCACAAATGTTACCCTCGCCATTGTTTGATCATGGTGACCTGAGCGCCCCAACTATAAAAACGCTGCAAATTCATTCACAGGGGTTGGTTATTCTTCGGACCAGGAGCATGGGGACTCACACCAATTGATTCAGCCTCCAAAAATTAATGGAAAACGGCACTGCACACGCCTAAATCGCCGAAAATATCGAACATGAAGAAAATGGGGAAACAGTGGGTGTGGCGTGTCCCGGACTCAAGATTTAGTGGAAAATGATAGACCACTCGCCTGGGTAACAGGAATCGAAACCCACCTTCGAAATGGGTCGATAGATACCCATTTTGGACCATAACTTCTTCCAGTGAGCGCGAATCGTCCTGGGGCCCGTCTCATTGGATTCAGCGTCCAGAATTCAGTCGAAAATGATAACCCACCTAAATTGCCAGAAATTTCGAAAATCCATTTTTCGTTATACAGATTTTGACCCCTACCCCCTTATATTTGGTCCGATCGGGCTCGAAAGTTTCGAGGACCAACTAGAGCCGGAAACGAACCCCTGACCCAAATTTCAGATTTTTAGAAAATTTTCGACTACCGAAATCGGCGTGGACGGCGTACAGCGGATGGACATTTGCTAATTTTGATCTAGTCAATTTGAAACGCGCAGAATAAATGTTTGGGTCGGATGGGAGAGATTGACTTTCTGCATAAAAGCAGGTTGATTATTCATTCAGAATAACCAACCAAAGAATCAGCCTTTTCAGAGTTGTTCATATTTTTTTGTGACCATTCGATACTTTGTGGGTGCCTGCCTTGGTCATCTCCAATGCTTATGTCAATACTACCATAACTATGCTTAAGACGCAAAAATCATTCGTGGTAACTTCGACTTCCACCCCTTGCCCACCAACATGTAAAATTGGTCTACTTGTTATGGGAGCTGCATGATTAATTGATTACATATTCATTAATAGCTTACGTAGGTAATTATTACAGTCCTCATGCAACGCAAAAATTATTCACAGTTAGAATACTAATTCCCTGATCACTTATTTTGACTACATTTATAACTAAATTTGATTTGACCGGGATTTCCCGGGGCCGCTACTCATTCAGTACCTTTAACCGCACAACGTTAACTGGTGTCTTCAATCTTCGTTTGTCACTGTTTCTGTCACAAAAGTGACCAACAGTGAACGAGATTCCACAGTAAACCATGGGCGATTGGCGTTACCCAGGGAGCACCACTATATCCGCCACTAC
Organism: Cyrtorhinus lividipennis; assembly: GCA_019603395.1. NCBI lineage: Eukaryota > Metazoa > Arthropoda > Insecta > Hemiptera > Miridae > Cyrtorhinus > Cyrtorhinus lividipennis. The sequence goes on from CM034004.1 coordinate 23,913,768, forward strand.
ATGCGCTTCATCGTCGTTTACGAGCACCAACTTTTCGCCTTGGGTGTGTTTCGGAAAGCTTGCTGTTGGTGAGCTCTGTACATGTTGTGCAAAATGTATTCCTCGTCCTTAGTACAGATGTTATGTGAATGACCAATGGAACCACTTGCCAGCTCCTGCCTCAGTAATATACGTGGTCGGTTGGAAACAACTTGTCTGCTAAAGGACGTAGCTAGAGGGTGGTTATGTGTCAACTCAGAATTAAAAATAATGGTTGATTCCTCATTCATGTACAATTTGGGTTCCGTAAACTTTGGGCAGACCTACACCGGCTCTGGACCCACGAAGGGTGTTTTGGAGCCCCTCCTGGCATGCTCATTGGCTTTTTCGTTGCCCTCAATGCCCTGTGTCCTGCCACCCACTCAAGTGACACTACATTGCGGGCTGCTAGGGCACAGCGAGTCTGTTTACAGTCCTTAGATGAGATTTTGGGTGCTATGAGGGCCTTTATCGACGCCTGGCTGTCAAAGAGAATGTGGAGGTGCGCATTAGTAAGCCCTATCCTCAGACTCTCCAGGGCACATGCGTTGATTTCGGCCTGGTGTATTTCCCTAGTGATGTGGAGTATTGCCACCTAAGTTTGATCCCGTATACCACGCTGGGTATTATTGTGCTACTGTAAGTAAGACCCGCCGATTCATAATCGACATACTTGTCGCCGAGCCCACTGGGCAATTCAAGGGATTCAGGAGTGCTCCAAGCCATCCTAGTTGTCACCTCAAACACTTGTAAATGCTGGACTGCTCCCTGGCTTTCCAGTTGCTGCATTGGATTCTGGGATCGCTCCTTGGCGTAATGACCATGCCTATCTTTACCCTCCTACTGCCATTGCTGGGTGCTGGGGAGTAGTTGTGCAGTGTGGTTGAGATGAATAATGGCAAGAGATCGATATGTTGTAAACTTGTCTCTCTGCCCTACCAATATTCACATTGGTGAGCAGTGATACAATCTTGATCATTGATGAGAGCTCTACTGTGCGTTGGAGATGTTGAGCTTTGGATTTGGCCCGATTCAGAGCGTCCTAAGTGCTAACTACACCGCACTAACTTTCCTTAAAAATAGTGGCATAGGTGAAGATGGCTAGATAATTTGGAGAGAACGCGACAAGCACACCCTCTGTTTTTCATTTATTATGTACTTTTACCCAAATCAACAATTTGGGAGGCTCTCCCCTTCCATGGTACAGTTGCAGTGCTGATGTTCCTATCTTTTCTCTCTCTAGGTATTATTTATCGAGACTTGAAACTCGACAACGTGCTGTTGGACCATGAAGGCCACATCAAACTTACGGATTACGGAATGTGTAAGGAGGGCATCAGGACAGACGACACGACGTCGACGTTTTGTGGCACACCAAATTACATAGCCCCCGAAATTCTTCGAGGAGAAGACTACGGGTTCAGGTAAATTTCAACCAAATGTTTCCTTTTAAGAAATTTACTAATTAGAGCTTTGTTGCACCATAATGGTGATGATAAGTGCAGCATTAACAAAATATGTTTTGAGGTTCCGCTATCCACTGCTTCAAAACACCGTTTGTAATCGACAAGAAAAGCCGGTTATGAGAAACTTCAATGCGGTGTCATTCAGATCTAATTGACTGACCCAGTAGTAGAATGTGCAGTCATAAGATTTCATTGTAGGACACTATTATCATACTTCTGTCATACTAGAATCACACTTCTCTTCCAAGTAGAGGAAAGCTGATGAGAGTCGTGCTTGTTTCTCTGCTCTTGTTCTCTGGCCTCGTATGAAACACGATACCTGCCTGATTCATCAATGTTCAATCATTAGAGTGAACATTGTCACAGTCGTTAGCAGTTTAGGGGATGCCAATAATTGGTAGAAACTGGTACTGACATTTTTTTCAATAACAATCTCTCTAGAAAGAAGGGCTGGAGGCTCGGTCCTAGTTGAACCATTTTGAACATTATCAATAAAAAAAAACCATTTCAAAGGGAAAAAAACGCCTAACGTAAGCCTTATCCGTATAAATACCCAGGAAGAACCTGGTGGGCCAGGTAGTGAGATTGAAGAAAGGTGTCTGGAGATTTCTTTTCCACGCAGGCACCCTCCAGGCTCATCTGAGTTGGTAATAAGGCAATATTTCTAAAACCGGTTCCCCCACCAAACCACCGCCTTCTCCTTAGTTGCTAAGTGTGCTAAGGTCCATGCCTTTATTTCAATTAGATTAGACGTTACTTTATCGTTCATCTTACACCTATTATTGCCGTGAAAAAATGTACTCTCTTGTTTTCAGTGTTGATTGGTGGGCTCTCGGGGTCCTGCTGTACGAAATGTTGGCGGGCAGAAGTCCTTTCGACATCGCCGGTGCCTCAGAAAATCCTGATCAAAACACTGAAGACTATCTCTTCCAAGGTACGGTATGAAATGAGGAAGGTGAATGGAAACTCAGCAGGCAGTTTGTAGGCTCTAGTGAACTATCTATTTAGGACCTCTGGGCTGTCACTGAGATTTTCTGCCCATTCTCGGTTTCTGGGACATTTTCGACCCGAAATAACCCAGTTCACGTCAATAAAGGCCAATAAGCATCGACTTTTGACATTCCTTCATTCTCTTGAAATTCTGTGGCCATTGCTCAGTTTGGGCAGACAATAAAGTGTAAGCCCACTAGTATCATCAAGAAAACATTTAAAATCAAAAGGTGCATTAGGGATCTAAATGCAAAGATGACGAAGAAACAAAAAGAAGGAATTGATGAGCGCTAGAACAAAAGAAGGTTTGCTGAGCCATCTTTCTAGATGTGTCACAAGCTTTTGATTAAATCTGGCACGAAGGCCTGATGCAATAGTTAATGATAATGATGCCCCACCAATTCGTTAAACTGCTCCATTCCTCTTTATCTGACCGGCACTTCCGCTTCAAACAGGACGATGCCTACTCACAACCAAGGAAAACGCGCGCTGGTGTACCCCAAGAAAGTGTATTAGGCCCACTCTCAAACTTAGTGTACACAAGCGACCCACCAGAAGTTGAATTTACCACCACAGCTACGTTTGCAGACGACGCTGCAGTCCTGGCAGTTGGCAATAGCAACGAAGAATCCATTTCAAAACTCAACAAATCAATATCCAGAATCAGTAAATGGACAGTGAAATGGAGAATCAAATTAAATGAGGCCAAGTCCGTGCACGTAGATTTTACCAATCTCAAGATCGGCTACATCCCCACTTTCCTCTACAAACAGCCATTCCCCGACGCTAATGAGGCCAAATATCTGGGCATGACGCTGGACGCCAAGCTCAGGTAGAAAAAACACGTAAAATAAAAAAAAAACTCTGCTTTAAATTCAGAAAAATGTACTGGCTCATTGACCGACAATCTTCCATGACCATAAGAAACAAAATGCTTCTGTACAATCAAGTACTGGTACATTTCTTGGTGTCTTGGTGTGCCCTCACCGTTTCTTAAGTGTCGATATCACTTCGATTCACGATCGAAATATCCTTCTTCTGGCCTTACAGCACTTAATGGGTGAGGTCATAGCTTTTAGGTCATGGATGGAAAATCCTCTTTTCTGAATACGCTTGTTTCTGCCTTAAGGGCCTCCACAATAACCAAAATTGTTATTGCTTTTATTTCAAATTAAGCAAATTGTTATCAACATTTCTGTTAGTACTTATTTATACTTCCTTGGTCAGGTTTCTCGAGGTAGTCTGACGTATTGAAGCCCATGTGTGTTGCCAAAATTAGAAAAATAATCTGTGGTGTCTCGCAGCTTATTAGGTTAGCCGCTGAAATGTTGTTAGGAGGCCAAAACTGGCGGCCGGTTGGTATGGTTATGTTCGACTCTTGGCGTTGTCATGTGAAGACCCAACAAGATACTTCTACATGACGGTACCGGCTGTGAAATGTCCTTTTCTCGTACCATGGAAGCTGGAACGATTTGAGTGGGTGTCATACTGCCTGTTGAATACATATGATTTTACCATGAAGGCGTTGCACGGCAGATTTTCTTATAAACGTGCGTCCCAGATTTTTATATTATTTTTGGAGATCACCAAATTTATATATGAAATAAGGGAAAAATTCTATAAAGTACATAAACTCAATTGAAAATCACCACAGAGCGTCAGTGGTTTATCCAGAGTTTCAGTTTAATCATTTATCGAAGCTTGATGACTCGTTTTGCATCCATTCATGTCATGTTGCAGTTATTTTGGAAAAGACAATCCGTATCCCTCGTTCCCTTTCCGTGAAGGCGGCCTCTGTTCTAAAAGGCTTCCTGAACAAAAAACCCGAAGAGCGGCTTGGGTGTTGTAAAGAAACCGGCTTCGACGCCATCACCGGTCATCCATTCTTCAAGAGCATCGACTGGGAAATGGTATGTTTATCATGGTTATCTGAAAGGAGTATACCTATTCTCTATAATGTCTACTCCTCGGCTCTGAGATGGACGTTGTCTTTTTTCTATGAAGCAGAAAGGTGGTGGCTCAGGATTCCGGTGACAGTTCCGGTTGTGCGTTAAAAAGAGCGATTGAAGTGACTTTCTGAACAATAATGAAAATCTTATATTTGGACTTCATAAACATCTCCAGTTTTTGGTGTAACAAGACTATATTATGTTGAAACAATGTCCCCTTGCGTTTCTATTGGCGAGGAGATGAAAAATGAAATTATTTCCTCTATCCATTCCGAATTCACTCTTCTTCTCTTCATAACGTGGAAGTTCAAAATCTTCAGGCTTTCTAGATCTGCCGTCAGGATCTAGGAAGAAATGAATATTTTCTTACTTTACGCCATTTGCTTTACTCGTCGGACATTGAGAATTTACTTATTCCTATTGAAAATGAACTTTCTACGATCTTGTCAACCTATGCGAGTACAAGTGTTTTTGTCTCGACGCCATAGGCAAAAATCATGAGTTTTTGCAATTTTCATGACCTATGTTCGGATTGTTTTTTAGGTAACTAGTTTTTTGGCATGGTTAACTATCGGAATTTCGGCAAAATCATTTCAAATGGGGTTGGATGCAATGAACAATACACCTTTTTTCTCCTTTGGCCTCCAGTTGCTGCCCGTATGGCACTGCGACCTCTAGGCTCTATTGGACCGACGCCTTAACGCCTTGGCCACCCAGGCCCACAACAATTCACATTAAATCCGAACTTGAAAAGAAACACGATTTGTCATTTGGATTTGGATTGAATTCTCAGATAAGTTTGAACGATTCGCAAAAACCTAGAAATGATTTTTTGAATGCTCGCTTTTAGGCTTGATACTTTCAAAAATTGTTGTTTTGGCGAGATGCTTAATCAACACGTCAGGAAACAGGATCTCACTGGTTCTGCCGCATACTGGGCCTAGGCGAATATATGGTCCACGTTTCTGAGACACAATATTATTGTTCAAAAGGTCGCTTCATGGGAGAAATAATATAGGCACCGAACTGTCAGCCAGTGACGCATGGCACCGAACGAGCAAGGGAAATGAGACACCACCATTTCCACCAAGTGCAACCACCATGTCTCTGTCATTTCTATCCGACGCTTAGAATATAAGGACGGTTCTTAATGTATTATTTATTTTCCATCGCTAGTCTTTTAGTTCACCGTTCTCCCAACAGATATCGCATGCTTAGCGTTGGGTGAAACGCGTAACCATCGATCCAATCCCAGTTCCTTAGCTTCACTGGTAAGACCTCGCAAGTTCTCCCTTATTTCGCTAGGTGACGATTGCGGTTATGAAATGGTAATTAGAGCTCTGAGATGAGCAGATTCTCAGTCTTAATGAGTTCATTGAGTGGTTTCATCATGCAAACGATGACGAATAGACTTGCAAAGATCTATTATTTTAAATTATTTCTCTCAAACTCGTTCGTGACATACACTACTCTTTGGAGATTAGGTAAGGTTTAATGGATTTTTTAAATTTATTTTATAAAACTGCCAATTAGATTTTTGGTTGGTTATTCCTTGAATAATCAACCTATGTTTTCATGCAAAATGTCAATCTCTCCGAATCGGCCCAACATTTTTTTTCTGGACGTTTCAAGGTGTCTAGATCAAAATAAGCGAATGTCCGTATGCGGTCCACACCGACATTGGTAGTAGAAGATTTTCTAAAAATCTAAAATTCAGGTTAGGGACCCGTTTCCTGGTCTAGTTGGTCCTCGAAACTTTTCAGCCCGATCGGACCAAATTTGGAGGGGTAGGGGTAAAAATGTGTTTTTTGAAAAATGGACCCTGAAGCTTCGTGGTATGTACAAGAAACCGGATATTCAGCAGTTACGTAAAAGTCATGAATTTTATCCTCCGAATCATACATATTTTCCGACCTAATTACTCAAAGATCCTTCTGAAAATCGAATTTCTCAGCTTCTCAAAAATGTTTCCCCTATCAGGGCATTTTAGTGTTCAATAGTTTTCCTAGTACAATAAGACTGGGGTTACCTAATTGAGCAATTGAAATTTGAAAATTTGACTCTCGGAATAGCTCAGGTTACATTCCGATCTGATGGCGTGATCTGTAGTGTTCTTAGAGAGGAAGAAAATACCTTTACCTAAACTCGTTCCAGCTCCTCAATTGAGATCCAGATTGAGCCCCCCACGCCTCAACCGCATGTAGTACCGTGGACAAAATCAGGGCATGAGCAATTTTTGTCCTAGACTCGAGTGACCCTCCTTTTCCTTTGTGCAGCAACTGTAGCATGGATGTAATCTCAAATTCCTGGTACCTAGGCGTGTGGGGTATCATTTTCCGCTAAATAATGGACGCTGAATTCAATGAAATGGGGTCTGGAACAATTGGCGCCCTCTGGATGAGGTCATGGGTCAAAATGGGTATCTATCTACCCATTTTGAATATGTATTTTCGAGATTTCTGGTACCTAGGCGTGTGGGGTATAATTTTCCACTTTATTTTGGAACCTAAATCGATTGGAATTGGTCCGGGACCCGCCACACCCACTGTTTCCCCCATTTCCCCATGTCGAAGAAATGAGCCTCCTTGCGCCTGGTCCGAGGAATAACTAACCCGTGTGAATGAATTTGCAGCGTTTTTCTGGTGCTCACCAAATTTGCTCTTGTAAGAACATGCGCCAGAGTGAACTTTCGGAGTACCCATGTATTTCCGAAGTAAGCATACTCTGGGCTTGAACTCAACACGACAAGTGGCTACGCTTTCACCACTCTATCTTCCATTTGATGATGTTTGGCAGTTTGGAGTCATGGCCGATTTTACTGTTATGCCCCTTACTGTTATGTTGTACGCGATACGGTCATAAGACCTTCCAAATTATTGACCCAAGCGTCTAGTCAAGTGACGATCGTAACTCCCGAAAGTGATTTACATGGCTTCATATTACAGGAGAACTATATCGCGGTAATCAGGGTGTTCCAGGTCACAGAATGACGGCCCCCGGGGGATGAAGGGGGGATTGAAGGGTTCCTATTTGAACAGCAAACCTCGACGAGCTGTCAATTAACGGACCAACCAGTACGGCTAATATTCCGAGTTCACGGCTGAATGCTCGAGCTTTGAAATCGATCGGTAACGTTTCACCTCAATTAACCCTGTAAGGTTATGTGAATAATATATTTCGTGTTTGCCGCCGTGGGGATATAGAGGTTTGGCGTTCTGTCATTTCAAATGTTGACTTAAATACAAGGAATAATGTGGACTGGATTTCATGTATCAGGCGTTATTTAGTTAAGTGATGTAGCACATCCAAATCAATATGGTATTGTTCGTACAGTTCTCGTTCGTTTCTGCAAACTCGCTACATCGTAAACGACACTAATCTCATACCTTCAGAAGCCTCCTTTTCGGTAACAGCTCCCACTCGAACGTCGACTCTGTTTTCACTTTCAAAAGAGAACCGTCGCCTTCAAAGAGTTTCAACCCAAGTAAAGCATCTCAACCTTCATTCACTCGAGTCACATCTACGTGCAGCACATCTCCCCTGCTTAGCATACCTGGGAGCTTGAAAATTGCAAACTGTTTTACATTAAGGGACGAAAGCGTTTCATTCCAGGAGTCTAATAAAGAAGTTTTAATATAAACAGCGGCCGGATAATATATCATGCGACGCGAGTTGGGAATGAACAGCGGAAAGTGAAAAGTGGAGACGGGAGAAAACGGGATCTATTATCAAATAAACTAGGCCTCTCCTCGGCGAAACTCGCCTTTTCAAAGACTTGAAGACCTACTCATCCACTACTTTTAATGAACTTCGGTCTTCCTCATTTTCTAAAACATCACCTCGTCTCGTTTCCAAGTAAGGCGACTAATGGGGATCTCAGTTAACACGCGGCATTTCAATTTTGGCTCCATAAGAGTGAGGAATCGGGTTTCCTTCGAAGTGTTCGCGGAGTGACTGCATTTTCTCGGGCGCTTACTTCCGAGGTAAGGGAGTTATAAATTGGTGGAAGCTCAATCGATAGAGCCCCCCGGCAGATAGGGTTTAGTTGTGAGGTATTTGCTGATTTGTTAATCGGAAAAACGCTTGTTTGTTTGTGCAAAATATTACGTTAAGTGGCTTATTACGAAGTGGGATAAAGTACATAGAGTTCCACTTTAGGAACTGTGGAACTTCAGACGTCGATTCTCCAACTAATTCCACAATTGTATCCTATAATCAACCCATTTCATACTCTTCAAAAAGGTACCTTCTATTAGTTTGACAATGTTTTCGTATTGGTTTGCTATTCCCTCGAATAATCATAGAGGAGTCAACCTCTCCGATGGCCCCAAAATTTGTCAGAAGTGCGTTTTATGATGTCTAGATCAAAATCACAGGGATCAAAATCACTTGGACGCGGAGCAGACAACACGTGTTGTGGATCGGTCCTGTATTTTATCGTTAAAAAACGTGGTTTTTCTCGAGCTAATAGCACCATTATCGGCAAGTGTCAGTATTAGAGGTTCATTTTCATGTCAACAAATATTACGACAAAATTGGTGTTCTTGAACACTGTTTAGTGAAGTTTTGTCAATCGAGTAGTGGAACAGCTTGTTGAAGAAGGGAGTCGACCTCATCAAAGCTAAGGAGCTGACGCAGCGCTAGAACTGTTTCTCCAGTCTCGAAGTTGCAACCTGACCAGCTGCCTTGACGATATGGAAACCAACGCGTTTGAAATTATATTGGAAAAACTACAATAGTTGGGTGTCGTTAAGGATCTCATCAAAATCGTATCAGTAGTCCAAGAAAAAATTAGTGCCATAGAAAACCGAGCGAGATTGACGGAATATGCTCACAAACGAACTGAAGAAATCATCGAAAAACTGCTAGAACACGAGAAACAGGAAAACATCATCCTTTGCAATGTGTCTGAATCTGATACGGTCTCAAAATTACGTCGTCAGGTAATTTCAAAATGTTATGGGCCTCCACCTTAAACCCGCTGATATCAGGTTCGTGACTAGTTTGCAGAAAAAGTGTTGTTACCAATAGAACCAGGCCCTTGAGGGTAAAATTCAACAATCCAACAGTCATGACGCTGAAGCGCGAGCTGTGCGAGGTTTCGGACTGTTTGAAAATACCCAGTTCAATGCATCTCTAGATTTCACGTTAACCGCGTTGAATGACATTGTTACCGAAGATGAAGGAGGCGAGAGCTAACGGTCAACACGCAGTTTTGATAAAATACCATCTTTACATAAATGGGAAGAAATTGATTGAAGAAGACACCTCAAGCTCATCTGAAGCACACTGGAAAGTCACCCGAACGGCTAAAACCTCCAAGAAATGAAATTAGGAGTAAGAGAAGGAGGAAAAAGAAGAAAGACTGACTGCAACACTATTCCGAAGAAAAATCGGGGATCAGAAACTGGAAAGTCAAGGACTTCGAGCTCTTAGGATCAACGATTTGAAATCTGGATGAAAAGCGATAAAGTAAATGAACATTTCAAGATGTAAACCATAGTATGTAGATGCGATTTGTAGTTCTATAATCTTCACCCTTTCTTGTATAATATTTTTTAATGTTATAACCACTATTTTAGTTCTCTATTGTTACTAATATTGTAGATTCTTCAGAGAATATATATAAACGCATTAATACTATTAATGTGACTCTTGTGACCCAGTTTTTTTTTTTTTAGATATTGTAATGTACTTGCTAGACAATTGTAAAGTGGCTGAACTCCTTTTGTATAGGTCTAAGTTACCTGAAACGACAATAAATTAAAGGTAATTGAATTGAATTGAGTTAGATCAAAATCACAGGGGTTGGTTATTCCTCGAACCAGCAGTTGGAGCCATGGAGACTCATTCGAATCGATTCAGCGTACATACTTTAATGGAAAATGACACCTCGCGCGCCAGGCTCATGACCTCGTCATTTGTTTGTTCTTCGTCTCCAGGCGAGCTCCTCCAGGTCAAACACTGCCCCCAGAATCCTACGGAGAATCTTCCTCTCTAACTTCCTCGCAATTCTTCTTCAGTTGCTTTTGTTAGCGTTCAGGTTTCAGATCCATAGGTCAAGACTGGTCTAATGAGTGTCTTATAGAGGCGAAGTTTTGTGGCCCGTGAAATAACCCTGCTTTTCAGCTGCTGTACAAGTCCAAAAAACCATCGGTTAACTAACTGCATTCTTCTACTTATTTCGGGTTTCATATCATTATTGGCATTTACTAGTGAGCCAAGATAAACGAATTCCGCCTCAGCTTCAAAGGTGCAGTCATTCACCTGTACCGTCTCAGGGGCAGGCCTGGAGGGGTTTGCAGCCATATACTTGGCTCCCAACACCCCCTCCCACGCAAATTTGGTCCGATAGGGCTGAAAACATTCACCAACTAGATCTGAATTGGTGGCAATTCATCCACAAAGGTTGATTATTCCTGGGAGCACGATAATGGGGAAAACAGAGTGTGAAGTTGCGTGTTGGACTCGCTCCAATCAATTTAGCGTCCAACATTTAGCGGAAAATTATACTCCACATGCCAATGTACCCAAACACATATTATAAGTGGGTACCCATTTTGACCCATACCGACCACCTGTGGGCACCAATCGGGACCCATCTCATTGGATTCAGCGTTCAGTCAAATGTACCTGTGTAAATGGAAAATTATACCTCACATGCCTGAGTTTCAAAATACGCATTTACTCCCAAAATTTGAGCCATTCCGGCTGAAAGTTTTGAAGGCCAACTAGTGCCAGAAAAAGGTCCAAAGTTTTGATCAAATTTTCAGAAACATGGTATAGGGGAACTGCCAACAATGGTGCAGACAGCGGATGGCGGACTGACTTTTGGACTATTAATCTTGACATCATGAAACGCACTCTGTTAAATGGCATTATTGTATACCTCTGGCATGGTTACATAGGTTGATTATTCCTGTAATAACACCTCATCCTGCTTCTCCGAATGAAGAAACACTCCTTTATATTCCAGAATTAGAACCACTAACCGAAATACCTCCTGTTAGGATCGTCGTTAGGTCGTCCGAACAATCAAACACAAAATCAACTCAAAGAAGGCACCTGGTTACGATCTTATAACCGGGCAGGTACTCAAGCATCTTCCTAGGAATGCTGTTGCCAGACTCACCCAGATCATCAATTCAGCCATATCACATCGCCATGTTCCTCAGTTGTGGAAAATTGCTGAAGTAATAATGATCCCTAAACCGGGCAAACCAACGGATCAGCTAACATCTTACAGACCAATCTCGCTGCTGCCTGTGTTGTCTAAGCTGTTTGAAAAACTCATCAACAAACGATTACTCGCTGTCATAGAGGAGCGCAAGCTGATCCCGAATCACCAGTTTGAGTTTTGACAGCAGCACTCCACAATAGACCAAGTCCATAGAATAGTTAACATCATCGAAGAAGCTCTAGAACAAAAGAAGGTTTGCTGAGCCATCTTTCTAGATGTGTCACAAGCTTTTGATAAAGTCTGGCACGAAGGTCTGATACATAAGTTAATGAGAATGTTGCCCTACCAATTCGTTGAACTGCTCCATTCCTATTTATCTGACCGGTACTTCCGCATCAAACAGGACGATGCCTACTCACAACCAAGGAAAACGCGCGCTGGTGTACCCCAAGGAAGTCTATTGGGCCCACTCTCAAACTTTGTGTACACAAGCGACCCACCGGAAGTTGAATTTACCACCACAGCTACGTTTGCAGACGACGCTGCAGTCCTGGCAGTTGGCAATAGCAACGAAGAATCTAGAGCAAAATTCAATAAATCAATATCCAAAATCAGTAAATGGGTGGCATGGTGCATGTCAATATTACCAATCTCAAGATTGGCTACATCCCCTCTTTCCTCTACAAACAGCCATTCCCCGACGCTAATGACAACCAAATACGTGGGCATGACGCTGGTGGAAGAAAGTAAAAAAAAAAAAAAAAAAAATTGAACTGAACTGAACATGCATTTTTCTGAATTTAAAACGGAAATTCAGAAAAATGCACTGGCTCATTGACCGACAATCTTCCATGACCATAAGAAAGAAACTGCTTCTGTACAATCAAGTACCTACTGAAGCTAGTTTAGGCATACGGAGCGCAGTTGTGGGGCTGTACCGCTCCAACCAATCGGAAAATCATTCAGAGATTCCAGAACTCTGTGCTGCGGTGTATTACTGATGCACCGTGGTACTTCCGAAATGACGCTCTGCACCGCGAACTTGAAGTGGACAGTGTAGACGACTTCATCAATCAGAGGGCCACGGCCCATCTCGCAAGACTCAGATGCCACATAAACGAAGAAGCTGCAAAGCTTCTTGACGTACAAGAACTCACTCGGCGGTTAAAGCGCCGGAAACCACATGAACTAGTGTAGGTAGTGAATGTGACCAAGTTCATAGGGACATGCGACTAAGTTATGTATCTTTTGTCCTAATAAACAGTTGTAGTAATTTAAGTCAGTGCAATATTGTTTATGAGACAACTCGGTGCAATAAAATTGTCAATTGAAAAAAAAAAAAATAATAATAATAAAAATAATCAACCAAAAGCGAAGTGATTAGTTTCCGACCATTTTCCATCCATACTATTCCGTAATGTCACGGACTTGCAATGAATAACTGAAAGTGTTCACCAGTTAATAGCTTTTCGGTCCCCACTTGCTGGAGTAAGTGCACCGAGACGAAGGTCAAGATCGATTACGTTAATTTCAATTCTCCAAGCGAACCACCTTCTCGAAACTCGTTAAATTTGCGGAGCTTTTAGGCTGACATTTACCTCCGTAGAACCACAAGATGGTTTCGCTACGGTGAGGCGTTCGAGAGATGTCCAAGCGTGTGAGGGAATGTCCAACGCGCGGAGGTTCCTTGAAATAAGCCTTCATACAGTCGGCTACGGAATGTTTCAAAGATAAATGTCCAAAAACGGCGCACATTGCCTCACTTAATGCACTCAAGGAATTTTTAAAAGTGCATTAGAGTAGAGGAAGCCTTCATCTCTATACGAATTGAATAGGCTCGTAGGTACACTTAGTAGGTACTCGCTGATCTATATAGAATGTCAACTGTTTTATCTCCCGGCTAATGGACTAAAAACCACAACGACCACTAAGTGCCTACAAACGTGGAATGTGAGTGATGAAAATAGTCCTGAACATTAGCTAATGGTTAAATTTGTCATAATATACCTAACATCTGCCAAAACGGGTGAAATGTCCATATGGAGCCATCAAAGTCTGCCAACCTTTCTCCAAAACGTGGCCAGAGAGTGACTTCCCGTCCTTGCAGGACCCGTCCGGCTCTAGTTGGTCCTCGAAACTTTTCAGTCCGATCGGACCAGGCAAAATTGTAGGGGTCAAAATGTGGGTTTTATAAAATGGGGTTTCGAGCTTTTCGGCGATCTAGGTGTGTGAGGTATTATTTTTGACTAAATTTTGGATACTGATTCTGATGAGATGAGTCCCGGGATGATTGTCGCCCACCGGAAGAGGTTATGGGCCAAAATGGGTATCTATCTACCTATTTCGAAAGTGGTTTTTCGAGATTTTGCTGGTACCTAGGCGTGTAGGGTATCATTTTCAACTAAATTTTGGACCCTGAATCGGTTGAAATGAGTCTCCATGCGCCTGGTCCGAGGATTAACCAACCCCTGCGAATGATTTTGCAGCTTTTTTTACCCTTTTCTGTAGTAGGCCACGTGGAGATCGTTCGGCCTCACATCTATAACATGTGGAATGTAATTGTGGCTGTAGTGCACTGCTGTCATCTATAAATGCCGCTTTCTAGGGCGATGATTGTTGGCATTTCCATTTGGAAGCAGAGCGCTGTTGCTAGCTGAGATGCTTTATCAAGAGCTCTGCTGACCCGTTCCCTGATACTGATCTTTGTATCCAACTCGATTGTATCCCAATTACCTTGATGATTCAGACTTGAATAATCTATCATCTGAAATTACTTTGGTTAAGCTGTAGAAACTTCTCAGAGAGCCGCATTTCATTATGGTATTCATTCATGGCAGGTATTAAGCATTCTAGGCTGCTTCTTTGCTTGGGAGGAAAATTCATGTCGAGGATTCCGAACTTCTGTTTTATGGATATTAATTTGGGAGCCTTGGAGCTTAACTGCATAAAATATTTCAACAAAGTCGGAACCACATTGTAAAACCGAGACGGATCTCGAGTTGAAGAAGCTGCGGCAACACGGTTAATTTGGCATGCAGGAACGTTTAATTAGTAGCTGGCGTCGACCACCAGGGGTCGGTGGGATTGGCTGAGTAACGAACTAACCGCTTGTGTGCCTCCGACCGGAATCACAGTCTTAAATCGGTCTTCCTGGTCCTCCTTTTGGTCGAGTACCTCCCCCAGGTGAACTTCCTTCCTGGGACGATATGTATCGGCATTTTTCGAATCATCCGCCTTATTCCGTACGGGCTAGTGAGCATTTCGTATCGACTGTTGAACCGCTCAGGCAGAAATACATGCCGACCACCCTCACCCTTCGGTCTTACGATCCCCTCAACATTTTTTTCCCATATTGCACATTTCCACTTGGCGAATCGCATTACTTTCAGTCACATCCGCTAAACTTGTATTCCGCCGTATTGGGCTTGTCTTGTCCCTGAATACCCACTTGCTGAGAGTCACGAGCACCTCCAATTCCTCAATAAACACCTTCCCAATTTTAATGTTGGTGAGAGATTGATGAGACGAATGATGTCCACTTGTTCATTTAGTATTACACACCTTAATGCATTTACTCATTTATATCATCATCTTGCACGACGAAGAACGGCATGTCATCTGGGATGATAATATTTAAAAACACTCCAATTCTTTCACATGGTTTGGTTATTCCTCATCGCGCATAGGGTCCAAAATTTAGTGGAAAATGATGCCCTACACGCCTAGGTACCAGAAATCTTGAAAACACATATTCGAAATGGGTAGATAGGTACCCATTATTACCCATAACCTCTTTCAGGGGGCACCAATCGTTCCCGCACCCATTTCATTGGATTCAGCGTCCAAAATTTAATAGAAAATGATACCCAACACGCCAAAAATCTCGAAAACTCATTTTTCGAATTACACATTTCGACCCCTACCTCGCCCAAATTTTGTTCGATCGGGCTAAAAAGTTTCAAGAACCAACAAAAACCGGGAACGGACCCCCGACCCAAATTTCAGATTTTTAGAAAATTTTCAACTACCAAAATCGGCGTGGACCGCATACAGACAATTTGCTTATTTTAATCGAAACACCTTGAAACGTAAAAAAAAAAAAAAAAAAAAAATCATGGGGCGAATCGGAGAGAATTACTTTTTGGATGAAATCATAGGTTGATTATTGGGGGAAAAAAAAAAATAAAAAAAAAAAAAATAATAATAATAATAAGGGCTCTGGCAAGCTGTGTTGCAGTTGCAGTTTCGTCTGCTTCCTCACAGAGTCTTGTCGCCTCAAATACTCGGAAGCAAGCGCAGTACTGCTCCCTGGCAGTCCAGTTGCTGCCTTGGATTCTGGAATCGATCCGTGGCGTAATGACCATGCCTATCTTTACCCTCCCACTGCCTTGCTGGGGAGTGTGTGTGCAGTGTGGTTGAGATGAACAGAGGCAAGAGAGTGTCATATGTTGTAAACTCATGCTTCTGCTTGATACAGTGATACAGTCTTGATCATAGATGATTCTGCATAGGGTTATTGATTGACCCCTATACCGCTCAGATGAAAACGCAGAGGAGCGAAGACAGTTAGCAGGCCCAATGGTGAGCAGAACCAAAAGTCCCCTTTTAAAACCCGGCACCTCCACGAGGTCCATCCTGGGCTGCCAAAGGCAGGCGAACGCCGGAAGAGGGTGGGGCACTTGATATGCGGGGAAGCCGTAGAGCCACAGAGCAGGGCTCCCAGATGATCAGGCGTACAATAAAGACGATGGCAGACTGTTATGGGCCTAACGGCCTCAGGCACAGTCTAGCGCAGGCATATCAAGTTAGCAGGCCCACTATCGCTTTTAGGGCACTGCGTTAAAGTCTGAGTAGGTCCTTGGTGAGTGATGGGTGAGGTTTTGCCACTGCAGGCTTACTGTGGAGATGTCCCTCAATATTCCGCCATCGGTCGGTGTGTTTCTTGTGTGTCCACTCCTTGATGGCAGCTCTGAGGGAGCTTTTGGGCAAACCTACACCGGCTCTGGGCCCACGAAGGGTGTTTTGGAGTCCCTCCTGGCAACTTCATCAGCTTTTTCGTTGCCCTCAGTACCCCTGTGCCCCACCACCCACTCAAGGGTCACTGTATTGCGGACTGCTAGAGCACAGTGAGTCTGTTAACAGTCCTTCACCACCTTAGATGAGATGTTGGGCGCTTTCAGGGCCATTATCGACGCCACCTCTATCAGTCAGTGTGGTATCAATTCAGTTTGAACTGTCATCAATCTCTGATTTGAACCTACTACGAAGAATTTATGGAACTGGTTTATCAAATCTTTCAGAACACGCCCAAATTCAAATTTTCGAATTTTCTCTCTTTGTGTTTTTTTTCTTAATGTTAGGGGTACCGCCCCATGATTGCCCCTGAATCTACGCCCCTGGTAGAGATTATCATTAATTCACGTTTTCAATGGGCAATTCTCCCACTCGATATAACAGAATAATTTGCGGTAGCGTTTGAGTTTGGCTTCGATTGAACTTCGTTGTCCTTTTTGTAATTTGCCCTCGAGGGTGGACCCCAACTTCTGCTCAGCGGCAGATAGTCCACCCCTAATTATGTCCGTCCCTTTTACCGTAGTAATTTTTAAAAAACTGACCGTAATACCGAATTTATGAAGCGTTATCACTTTCGAGCCGTTAATTTTCCCCTTTCGCATATCAACCCACGTAGGTTTAATATATTACGCTTTCGAGTTACCTCGAGTTGAGCCGATGAATTTTTTATGTTCTCGCTTCAATTTGTCATCGTAACTTCTCTCGTGGTGGATAATTCACCCGTCGAAATGATCCCATCCCACAGCGGCTTTTGTCTTCGTCGGTTGAGTGGCGTTTCGAAATTCGTCTGAGCCGTGACATTGACTGCCAACTTATCCAATTAACAAATTACCATAACATGTCGTAGACGGCGCATTCCCGATGGATGACAGTTTCCCGAGGAGATGGAAATTTCGAGTTCTCCGTGTTCCTGTCAACTTTCCCGCGTTTGAACGACGCGGATAGCCCTCCTCCGAATAAGATCTCAACGAAAATGAATGTGCATGCGTTAGGATGAAGTCGCTCTCACAGAGATGTTGGTAATTGGTTTTGAATCGAATCTCTTAGAAAGGGTTCTAGTTTGGTAAAGTATGAGGTTCATGGGCCTTTTGTTCACCCATCATCATTAACTCACACCGATCAAAAATTTTGGGTACATATGCAGGCGTGAATTGATCGACCCGAGTCGCTCCACATCTGTGATGACCCGATGTCTATCTTTTAGTTTATCCTTTCTTATATTATGTAGGGTCGAAAAATTTTGTTTTTTCTTTTGGTTGGTTATTCCTTGAGTAATTAACCAATGTTTTCATAGAAAAAGTCTCTCCGATCATAATAGGAAAAGTCCGTACGCCGTCCGCTGTCCACGCCGATTTTGGAGGTAGAAAATTTTCAAAAATCGGAAATTTGGGTCAGGGACCCGTTTCCGGCTCTAGTTGGTCCTCGAAACTTATCAACCCGATCGTACCACATTTGGGCGGGGTGGAGGCCAAAATGTGTGTTTCGAAAAATGGATTTTCGAGATATTTTGGCGTGTGGGGTATCTTTTTTGACGAAATTCTGGGTGCTGAATCTAATGAAATGTGTCCGGAAACGATTGGCGCTCTCTGGATGAGGTTATGGGTAAAAAGGGGTATCTATCTACCCATTTCGAATGTATTTTCGAGATTTCTGGGACCTAGGCGTGTGAGGTATCGTTTTCCACTAATTTTTGGATGCTGAATCGATTGAAATGTGTCTCCATGCTTCTGATCCAGGAATACCCAACCCCTGTGTAAGTTTCAGCGTTTTTAAGAAGTGGGACTTAAGCTGACAAGTAGAAGGAAAACTGGGCTGAAGTAACATGTTAACATGAGATAGCGGCCAGCCACCCTCAAACCAACTGCACCTTAAACCAATCACGAATCAGATTGGTATTTGATAAAAGTGATGAATTTGCAATTGAAGCAACCTCAGCAGGTGAGCCCCAATTTATGAGACATCACAACACATGTCGGATAGAATTATCCTTGATATACTGAATTACATGATGACCCGCATCCTTCGATGACATCGATTGTCTTTTTTCCTTCACGATTTTAACCTCATTGTGAGTAGAGACTTGTCGGAAAAAACCTTCTCAACCGTTACCATTTGAATATCTTGACCGCACTCCATAAATTATGTATCAATTCAGTATCTCTCAACCCTTATCACCGTGGATCTCATCGCGCGTTGATACACTAACCTTCTTTCGATGGATCTCACGTGAAAGGCCATAACTCAAAACGTTAATGGCACCTGCAATTCCGTCCGATTTCCATATCACGCTCACCTTTTATTCCCGGTCCTCCTCGTATTCTTTGGAAAAGGATCGCCCTTATATCTTTCACCCGTAATATATGGCGATGATATTTCCTCAGCCTCCTACGGGTTTTCTGAATTCTTTTATTCATATTATTAAGAACGAGCTGCTCACAGTGTAAGCTGTAATCACAATTACGATTACAATTTATATTCTTTTTACTATTAAAATGGAAACTTAAGGCTTCAATATTCATTGATGGACGATTCCAACGTCACTTGATCGATGTATATCCTCATTATCATTAATATTGCCTCTCTACTAATGAGTTGAATCGTGAAACGATGATTTTCCCGTTTGTTGCGTGTTTATGAACTCAGAGTTTTCCTTTTCACCGCTATAAATTCAGGTTAACAGGAAAGCTGTGTGTCGCCAACGTGTGCTCCATGAGCGTGACGAGAATTCGATTTCGTCTTGATGAGTGTGTTGGAGTACATCAACATGATCTTTTTGTCTCGTCGCCTTATCATTTCTCCCTTCTCGTGGCTGATAAAAAATTTACTTCTCGTCTCAGATTTACATTTTTTACGTTTACACCTTTGGAAACAACAATAAATAATTCATGAAACGAGATGTTACAAAGATATTCAAAACAGCTCAATAGTTATTTTTGGCCAGAAATTTAGGCAATAAAACGCTGCGAATTCATTCACACGGGTTAGTTATTCTTCGGACCAGGCACATGGAGACTCATTTCTTCAACATAGGGAAAATGGGGAAAAAAATGGGTGTGGTGGGTCCCGGACCCATTTCAATCGATTCAGGGTCCAAAATTGAGTGGAAAATGATACCCCACATGCCTAGGTGCCAGAAATCTCGAAAACACATATTCAAAATGGGTAGATAGATACCCATTTTGACCCGTAACTTCTTCCGGTGGGTGTCAATCGTTCTGGGACCCGTTTCATTGGATTCACTATCCTAAATTTAGTGGAAAATGGTATCCCACACGCCTGGATCGTGAGAAGTCTCGAAAATCCATTTCTGAAATACGCATTTTACCCCTACCTCGCCCACATTTGGTCCGATTGGGCTGTAAAGTTTCGAGGACCAACTAGAGCCGGAACCGGACCTCTTACCCAAATTTCAGATTTTTAGAAAATTTTCTACTACCAAAAACTGCGCGGACGGTGTACGGCGGACAGGCATTTGACTTTTTTTATCATTACACTTTGAAACGTCCTGAAAAATTTTTGGGCCGAATCGGAAAGATTTACTTTTTGCATGAAAACATGGGTTGATTATCCAAGGAATGGGCAACCAAAAAAGTTATCCACGTGATAAAAAATGTTCTGATTGAGCAAGGACCTCAATCAAATCTTGTGGTCAGTTGATTATTACAAGGCCCCTAAGTGAAAGTCCTTTGTTTTCATGTAACAGGTTTCGGGTAATATAGGCCTATTTGTTTTTATACCTATTTTGCTCCTTTAATTCCTCGTAAACATTCTGGCAAATACATCTGAAGAAGTGCAAAATAAAGGAACTCATGACGACAGTAACAGGTTGAATGGAAGATCGGAGACTGGAGAGTGGAGGTGGTGGTTTTCACTCGCAGGAGGATCCAGACGCTGTTGCCGATAGAACTGATTGAGGACACAGTGGTCCACACCAGGCAGTCAGCTAGGTAACTGGGAGTGATCCAAGACACAAAAATCACCTTCTTTGAACACAGGCCGCAGACGAAGCATCGCGCATGACAGCAGCACTCAGGAGGCTAATGATGACCGACCATGTAAGAGAAAGCTACTCATGTCAGTGACAAATTTGGTCACGCAGTATGGAGCAGAGACATTGGCAGACGCATTATCTGTTGCACAGTACCGGATGCGACTAATGGCGGTGCAACGGCGAGGAGCGCTAAGGATAGTTATTGCATACAGAACGGTATTGGAGCCAGCTGTTCTTGTACTAGCTGGGGTGATCCCAATACATTTACTGACTGCAGAAAGAACTGGCAGAAGTGAGAGGCTGGCTGGAGAGGCCACACGGCGAGGTAAGCTACCACCTCACGAAATTCCTCACAGGACACGAACTAATCTATCAATTCCTACACCGGATGGGTGTTTGCACTGCCCAGATACGAAGGACAGCGCGAAACACACCTTCCTTCGACTGTGACCGACAACGAGAACAGCTGCGGTCAGAACTAGGTCTGAACTCACCATCTCCGGAAGAGCTGGTGCAACGAATGTTATCAAGCGAACAAGCATGGAAAAGAACGGCAGAATATAAAGAGTCTCTCCTCAGAAGAAAGAACGAGGAAGAAAGAGCCCGGCAACAAGTCACACGGGCAGACAACTGAGACTAGCTCCAGATCCAACCCGAAGACATGTGATAGAATGGTACCAGGTTAGGCCGTTGGCAGGGCGAGGTTTTAGTGGATTGGACTTTTACATAACTGGAGGAGGTCGCTCCTAGTATCTAACCACGTGGCGTGACAAGTAGTCTCAAATGATTTCCTCATTAAATAAATAAATACATAAAAAACAAGTGTCTGTGAAGCAGGAGCCGTGACAAAACGTTGAAAAGTGATCCGTACTGGTATCACACCGTACAAGCGCATAGGCCGGGGTTGTACGCCTAGTCCAATCCAAAACCACATAAGCCTTCATCTCAAGCCGGACATCATGTTAGTGACTAGATGATCTAGGCGTGTGGGGTATCATTTTCCATTAATTGTAAAACGCTGAATCCATTGAGACGATAAGTCGACGTAACAAGGCCTGAACATCTCAAAGCGTTCCCTCCCTGAGTTCTTCAGAAAGACTTGGATTATGTGGGATCGCCAGACTGAAGCCGTTTTTCCAAAATTGTGAGTTTAGCTTCCGTCAAAAAATACACCCGTGGAAACATGTCACGCGTCATGCGATCACCGTCTCCCATTGCTCGCTTCACCAACTGGAATTGATGGAATAGACACCGTACTTGAAAACGCTGCAAGTTCTTTAACAGGGCTTGGTCATTCCTCGGATCAGGAGCATAGAGACTCCTTCCAATCGATTCAGCGTCCAAAAATTTGGTGGAAAACGATACCCCACACGCTTAAATCGTCGAAAATATCGAACATGGGGAAATGGGGGAAACAATGGGTGTTACGTGCCCCGGACCCATCTCTATCGATTCAGGGTCCAAGATTTAGTGGAAAGTGATACCCCACACGCCTAGGTACTAGAAATCATGAAAATATACACATTCGAAATAGGCAGATAAATACCCATTTAGACCTATAACCTCTTCCGATGGGCGCCAATCGTTCCAGGACCCGTCTTGTTGGATTTGGCGTCCAAAATTTAGTCTAAAATGATACCCTACACGCCAAAAATATCAAAAATCCATTTTGATACATTTTGACCTCCCCCCTCCCCCTCTTGCAGAGCTGCCCGCTTCTCAACATCGAGCGCCAGACTATGACAGGCACAAACTTGTACAACGGCCCATTATGTTCATTGGTGGACTGGTGGACAAAATTTAATGCATTTGCCCATGCCAGAGTACGCAGAAGAGGCTAAACAGCTGCAATTCCATAAGAACCGACCAAAAGTCAGAGAGGGCAATAAAGAGAGCAACAAAACATCCAATTAAATGCCTGGAAAGGGTCAGAAGGGCCTCAGATGCAGACAAAACAGACATACAGATATTCTTGGACGGCGGACAGACATATGCTTATTTGATCTAGACACCTTGAAACGTCCAGAAAAAAAAAGTTGGGCCGAATCGGAGAGATTCACTTTTGGCGTGAAAATATGGGTAGATTATTTGGTGATAACCAAAGGTAAAGGATAAAGGCTTCATGATCTAATCTTTTGAATGAGTAAGAATTATTCTAAATTTTCTAAAAGCTAGAAATTTCAGAAAGTGATTCTTTTCAGTCTCATGAGACTTTACCCTCCAAATGCCCAAAATGTTGGTTCAAAATTTGTATTTTAAAATGATGTTTCCGAGATATTTGGGGGGCATGTGGGGTACCATTTTTCAATAAAATTACGGACG
Organism: Cyrtorhinus lividipennis; assembly: GCA_019603395.1. Classification (NCBI taxonomy): domain Eukaryota; kingdom Metazoa; phylum Arthropoda; class Insecta; order Hemiptera; family Miridae; genus Cyrtorhinus; species Cyrtorhinus lividipennis. The sequence goes on from CM034004.1 coordinate 23,936,757, forward strand.
CTGAATCAGCACAACTTTGGATTGTTGCACAGGGTGTCAGAGGAAATGGGGTTTTTGAGATTTTTGAGGACCTGGACGTCTGCGTTTTTATTTATTTATTATTTTTTTTAATTTTATTTATTTATTTATTATTTTTTATTTTTCTTTTTGCTAAATGTTGGGTGCCGAATTGATTGAGACTGATCCTAGAAGGATTACCATGGATGGGAGATTGCCCTCGAGGATTTCTACTCTTTCCTACTACAGCGTAAACTACCTACAGTTGTTCGAAAATGTTCTGCGTTGTTTCCTTGCTTGTTCTCTACAGACTAGGAAGTAAAAATATCTATAATGATACAAGAGATACGAAGTAAAAGATTCTGAACGATAAAATTGCATTTCCACAATACTGGGGGATTTGTTACGTCTACATTTTTGATGATAGGGGGATCATTGTTTAACATCGATTTCTCGTTCCGATTAACGGGCGAATTTTCTCAATCAGCTTGCTTCCTATGAACAACCCCTTGTGAAATAAACCGCCTTCAACACGAGAACATCAAAGGCCCTTCCGAGGTAAGTAATTAGATGTCACCCCCCGACGCCTCAACCCCCTCAAGACCCAACAGAGAACCAATTCACCGATGCCAGTGAAGGGTTGTCAGCGTTTCAATTTCACTAGGTAGTCACTATGAGCTCTCCACAAGGAGGATTCGGAGGAGCCTAGCCTCTGACGAATTTCCCGAAGATCGGACGTCGATGGGATTTCTTTTTCTCAAACAATTCGAGGCGTTCAGAGCAGTTCTGGAGAAATACAGAAGATGTTGACCAGACAAACACCACCAGTATACCGCAGAGAGAAGTATTCGGGGTTTTTCGCTCTTTTCTTTCGATGCCTGCCATTTCTTTGGCCTCAAATCAATATAACCTTGTTCGTACTCGCTCGGATCGTTCACTTGGTAATTGGAAACCGTCGCCCTTTTATGCAATGTATCCTTTTCGAGACCCGATTCCCTCTTCACACCTCCTTTTCCCTCTTTTTTCCAAACATGGCCGAAAAGGGAAATACATCCCCCCTTCTCTCTTCTCGCTCCTCAGCCTTCACCATATAGCGTTTCTTTCGTATTTTTCTCCTCAATCAAGTTTGAGTCTCCTCCTTGTCTGTGCTTTTTCGAGCTTCGATATCCCTCGGTGACAAACATCACTGCCCCCCAGGGTCAACGCCCTCAAAGTTGTTCTTGTCATATGGTGGATTCGTTGGTTGAAGAGTTTCGTGAGTCCAAAAACCCCCAACAACTAACCACCGATGTGGTTATATTCCATTTGGCATTTATATCCTGAAAAACGTGCCTGATACCGGTGCCAACAGTACTTCGGCCACCGCCCTCTCACTCGATGACTGATACAAGAGGTGGGCATAGGCGTGGCTTTAGCAAATGCCTTGCTTTGACTCAGATGAGTGGGGTAGGGATCAAAATGTGTTTCTCGAAAAATGGATTTTTGAGATTCTCGGCCATATAGGAGTGTGGGGTATTATTTTCGACGAAAGTTTTGATGCTGAATCCTATAAAATGGGTCCCGGAACGATTGGAGCCCACTGGGTGAGGTCATAGGTCAAAATGGGAACCTATTTACCCATTTCGAATGTGTGTTTTCGAGATTTCTGGTACTTAGGCGCGTGGGGTATCATTTTCCACTAATTTTTGAACCCTGAATCGATTGGAATGGGTTCGGGACACGTCACACCCGCTGTTTTCCCTATTTTCCCCATGTTTGGACGTTTTCATGTTTTGGAGTGAGTCCCTATGCTCCTGGTCCGAGGAATAAACAACCCCTGTGAACGAATTTGCAGCGTTTTTCCTTTCCAGTTGATGGTAACGATTCGTAGAAATATTGTATTTACTATGCCCCACATTCGTGGGAAAATCCTACAAAATCGCAAATTGAATGATTCCAAGATTAACCTCCCACGTTCTTCTATATTTCAAAATCTCAATCCTCTCAGATGCCTAATTGGTCCGTAACCAAAAACGATAATTAACCTCGTCAGATATTCTCTTTTAACTCAAGCTTGGTCGGATTCACAAAGGACTGTATAAGAATGCTTTGATTAATTATTCATTCAAGTGGAGCGAGTGCCCGGTTGGAAGCCTCTCCACCCCCTTGTCTCAGAGATGAGAACAATTTAGTAGCTGATTGTTGAGATACAAGCTCCTCCCGAAAGCATTCATCCCGAGTACAATATCGACTTACTTGGCGGCTCTGTAAGATTGTATTCGTTGCTTGAATTTATTTTGGCAATTTCCTTTCACCTGTCGTTCTGTTTTGTTCTACGACCAGTTGAAACATCGAAAGCTGACTGCGCCTTTCATGCCCGAGCCGAACTGGTATAGAAACTTCGACCCCCAGTTCACATCTTTACCTCTCCGTTTCACTCCCGATGATCCGTGAGTTGGATATTGGAGAGCCTTTCAAACGCGCACCCTTTTGGCAATTTCGTTTTCCCTTTTTCCAGTATATTTTGTTTGCGAGTATATTTCGTTCGAACCCGCCGAGCTTTTTATGGATCCATTCCCATCCAAGTAGGGCGCCACTCGTATAAATCCACGTAAACTTCGACAGTAACTTGCTGTATTGGTTTTCGATCCATATTTTAGTGTCCGTGAAAGTGTTTACGAGCGGATGTGTGGGTGTTGAAGGTTCGGCGTCGTGTCTGTATTTCGATGTGTTGAAACCGAGTTTCTAGCTTTGACTTTTCTGTATTACCCAGTTGTTGTTTATCACTATCCTATACACTTCACATTTGATACATTCCCCCTTGAAGTAGTTTCATATCAGTCATTCCTTTGGCAACGTTCATTCATCATTTTCCACTAAATTTTGGGTGCTGAATCCAATAAGAGAGGTCCCGGAACGATTGGCGCCCATCGGAAGAGGTTATGGGTCAAAATGGGTGACTGTCTACCCATTTTGAATGTGGGTTTTCGAGATTACTGGTACCTAGGTGTGAGGGGTATCATTGTCGCTAAATTTTGGACGCTGAATCGACTGGAATGAGTTTCCGTGCTCCTGGTCCGAGGAATAACCAACCCCTGTGATTTCAATTCTAAACTCTATCCTAAACTCTATCCTATATCCTAAGGGTGAGTCATCTTTGAATCTACAACGCTAATCAGGAGGTTTGATATGTAATGATTTAGGTAGTAGTCCATCTTCTTGTAATATTATCAGGATATGTGTGAGAGACGAGGCGAATGCTCATCGGAAGGCTATCGTGGAATTTAACCTTTTGGATTTCAAACTTTTAGAGAAAATATAGGAATTAAATAATTTATGCTCAGCCTACATTTACAGAAAGGCTGAGCCTGATTATAGCTAATGAACTTCAAGGACGCTTTACAATTTGCTAAAAGGTTTCGGTGGGTAGCTAAAGCTACTGTACCTAATTTGCAAAGCGTCCTCGAAGTCCATGTACTATAATCATACTCGTCATTACTCACATCGGCCGTAACATCCTTTCGAAGGTGGGTGTGTTTTCTGGTAATCCACAGTTGAGTATGTATGAATGTGTGTACAATGTAAACTTCGCATAAATTAGGTGATAATTATTTTTTGTTCCTTCTTATCCTATGTTAGTGTTACTGTTACAAGTAATATCGGTATAAAAAAAAATAAGCAAAAACAAAAAACAATGTGATCAGGGAATTTTTTAAATCTCTTTTCTTATTTTTTTTCATGTGTCTGCAGTAATTATTGTTATTTACCTATTTATTTATTTTTCTAAATCAATTTGTATGATTGAAGTTATTAGTGGCTTCGTGAAGGGGGTGGCAAGGCTTGTTTCGTGCTATTTCGGGGTAGTGTGGGGATTTTCCAGGTAACCAACGTAAACTCCATTATCAATTTAAGAGGGTCATGGTCGGCAAATCTTTCAATTGTGATGAATTGTGATTGCCTGTTCTTCGGTGTACTTCATCTTCAAAGGCGTTTCCCATCTGATTTCCTCGACCAAGTTATGTTTTCTTTTCGTTCATTGAGGTTTCTTCTGTTCCAACCTGTGGTCCTAGGTGAATCTCTTTCTGTGGCTCCTGGCGTCATGGTCCTGGTCCACTTCCTGTTTCCATTGGTGGAGTCTGTTGGATTTCTTCGCTTTGAGATCTTTTAGGTAGAGGACGGCCAGCTCCTTATGTTGGCCTGTCAAACCACATATCCAGTAAGCCTGGTGACGATGATCCAATATGTAAGCTGATCCTTGGCTTGGCCAGGATGGGTGCTTTGATTTGAAACTTTGTCTGCTTTCTAGGAGAGCTTGTTTCTCGAATTGCTTGTAGTTCTCGCGATGTATGGGATCACTTCTCTGGCAGAAGCCTCATTGTTTATCCCCCGGGTTAGTTTTTCCGAGTTGGCCATCTCTAATTTTGAGAGAGAGTAGCTCTTCCGATCTACCACCAGACGGTCATAAGAAAGAAACGTCTCCTTTCCAACTACCCTAACCATCGTCTATATTTATGTAACATTTTCCTGATTCGGTGAACATCCTGCCAAAAATATTCAAATACAAAGATATTTTACCCTCTGTGGGCGTTCCTTTTTGCGAACTATTTCTCTCTTGTTCTTTCCGTCTCAAATTTAACCATAATCAGTGGCTCTCGAATGTCCCTTCGTCTCAGAATTTTCGAGAATAAAATGTCCGCAGTTGAGTAGTAAAACTGGATCGTTTATTTTTACGTGTATCATTCGATGAAGTCCGTAGTCCTGTCACGTTAGCAGAAGAATCTTAATTATAAGCGCTCATGTATCTCACGCGAAAATCGTTACAATTGCTCATAGTCGTTAAAACTGCACTCTGTTAATCGGTAAATGTAGCATTCAACTGGGCATTGTAACGGTTGAGCAAGAGCTGTTGACGGTTTTCCGTAGGTATACGAAGATATGCGTTGCACTTGGTCTCAGGTCGATTGTATTTCCATTTGATGTCCTTTGTTGAAGATGTGAAGTAGCGTAGAGTATTGATTTGACTCCCTGTAACGCTCACCCTTGTTATTTGTCCGTAACAACGTAGTTGGAGCAGAAACAAGTTCCTCCTCCGTACAAGCCGAGGTTGGACTCAGACCGGGATTTGGCCAACTTTCCTCCCGAGTTCACGGACGAACCCGTTCACCTGACGCCTGATGACCCGTAAGTATCTCGCTTGTATTATGCCTTTATGAGCAGGCACCAACTTAGTTCTTATCTATCAGTGGGGGTTGTTCTGCGTTTTGCATGGGTTGGCTTATTGTTGAAAACCAATTCACGGCGAAGGGGAGCACGGTCGTTGAAGTGGCGAGTTGTCCAACTTCATGGGAAGTCTTTGGTTGAGCTTGTAAAACAATCATGTTCGTGCAGGTATAAACATACTGGGTGTATTGATAACTCATTCAAGAAAATTCGCAACAAAATAAAGATCTCATTGGATTTTTGTTATTCAAACTAAAATGCGCCAAAAGACTGCAGTTCTTCTACTGATTCCAGTTCATTTAGCATAGATCAATCTGTTGGTTGCTTCAGAATCATTTCCAGATAATAGAATAAAACGGTTTGGATGGATTCCGTATATCAACTACTTTTGGTGAAATTATTTTCCGAAGCTAAGAAAACTGGTTTACTCGCCTCTACGGCGGAACGGGCCCAAAACTTTGAATTTTGTTTTTCAAGGTGTCTTGATTCTACAATCAAAATTTCCTCCGCGGCGCCTTGGTTGGTTATTCCTTGAATGATCAACTTATGTTTTCATGCAAAAAGTCAATCTCTCCGATTCGGTCCAAACATTTTTTCTAGGCGTTTCAAGGTATCTCGTAGATCAAAAAAGTCATATGTCCGTCCGCCGTCCAGGCCGACTTTGGTAATAGACAATTTCCAAAAAATCTTAAATTCGGGTCAGGGACCCGTTTCTGGCCCTAGTTTCAAAACTTTTCAGCCCAATCGGACCAAATTTAGGTGGGGTAGGGGTCTATATGCGTTTTCCGAAAAATGTCGAGACTTATCTAGCACACGCTAGATTACGCCTTTCTGGTATAATTGTAATAATAATATAATTTTCCACGACATTTTGAACCCTGAATCGATTGGAATGGGTCTGGGTCCCGCCACTCCCACTGTTCCCCCCATTTTTCCCTTGTTGAAGAAATGAGTCTCCATGCGCCTGTGTGTCTGCAGCATTTTTTGAAGTGAACTTGCTTCAGAAAATCCGGTAATTTAATTTATAATTTATTTCCTTATTTTTAAAGCTGAATTAATTCAAACGGGATCCGAGAAAAAAAAGTTTTTTTTCCTTCAATTTGAAGAACCTTTTTTAGGGTTTATGAATTAGCAATTTTGTAACGGGGCCATTTTGTTGTCTATCAAGATGATGACTGTTCCATGATGTTTCGTTGCCAACAACGTAATAATCAAGGCGAATGCCTTCCTTAATTATGTGATTTATGGCATTAAAGACCTCGTAATATGATGTCTGTTTATACTGGCTGTTCAAAGTCGACTTCTCTCTTTATTTTTCGAAATTACTCATTTATAGCTCCAAACTAAACAGTAAGAGGGGAGAGGGGATGATTAATACCTGCTCTTTAAAGCACCGACCGAGTGAAATGATAAAAAACAAACACGAAAAAAGGTATTAAGGGAGGGGGAGTGGGTGCTCAATAGGGCTAACACGTGTGATCAATTACGCGAGGACTTTATGAGTGCTCTAAGAACCCTCCCCCACTCCATTTCAGACTGCAGAGGGGCGTATAAAAGTAACTGAAGTGTTCCAACAACGACCAAACAAGTTGAAAAAAAAAACACGTCTAACTCTAATTAGGCCTTGTCTTGCAGGCCCGTCTTCGCCTCTTTTCTTCCGGCAGAGGATGAAGAAACGTAAATGAAAAAATATTCTTTCTTTCATTCTCTGTGGCTCTACTCACTTTATCAAGCCTTTCCACACTCTTTTCATGTTTGAGCTCCAGCTGCGGCTGATCGGCCCACATTCATTTTCTTATTCAACTAAACGATAAACAGTAAAGAAGAGCTCTTATTAGAGGAGTCAAGCGTAGGAGAAACAATTTATTGTTTGAGGTTTTCTTTATATACCCTCGTACGTTGTCAGAGGGTAAATAAAAGAAGTTTTGGAAGAAAAAATGGTAAAATTTGGGTTCGGACAGATAGTGTACGGGCGAGAAATAAGACTGTCATCTGTACAGGATTTTGGTTGGTTATTCCTTGAATAATGTGTTTTCATGGCAAAAGTTAACCTCTTTGATTCGGTCCAAAAATTTTTCTGGACGTCTCAAGGTGTCTAGATCAAAATTAGTAAATATCCGTCCGCCGTCCACGCCTATGTTTGGTAGTAGAAAATTTGGTAAAAATCTGAAGTTCGGGTCAGGGACCGTTTCCGGCTCTAGTTGATCCTCGAAACTTTTCAGCCCGATAGAGCCTAATTTGGGAAGGGGAATGGGATCAAAATGTGTTAAAAAATTTTTTTTTTCGAGATTATCGGCTATCTAGGCGTATGGGGTGTCATTTTCAACTATATTTTGGACCCTGAATCCAATGAGACGGGTCCCGGGACGAATGGCGCCCACCCGAAGAGGTTATGGGTCAAAATGGGTACCTACGAACCCATTTTGAGTGTGGAGTTTTGACATTTCTGTTACCAAGGAGCGTGGGGTATCATTTTCCACTAAATTTTGAACGCTGAATCTAATTAGACGGGTCCCGGAACGATTGGCACCTACTTCATTTAGTAACTACTTACGTGTACATCTACCGAACAGAAGCTCACTTGCCGACCGATAGCAGTTTTAGAAGTGATCCAACAACTCGAGAGGAATGAAGACATTTTGACAGTATACACGTTTCTTGTTGTGTAGATCAATAGGCTGTAAATTATTCCATAATGGTTGATTATCGCATGGAGTGGAGTGTTCAGGACTCAGTTTCAATGGATTTAGCGTCCAAAATTTAGAGGAAAATGATACCATACACGCATGGGTACTTGAAAATCTTGAAAACCCTATCCAATACCCTCATCCAGTGGGCACTTATCGATCCGTCACTCATCTGAATGGATTCAGCGTCGATGACTAATTGAATAATAATACCCCCAATCCCTAGCTCCCGAAAATGTGAGAATGATATAGATTAAAATGAGATTTTTTAATCTCGATTTTCAGGCATTGAGGTATCATTTTCCACCGAATTTTGGACGCTGAATTTATTGGAACGAGTCCTGGACAGTCAATTTTCCCATAGTATTGCTCCATGAATAATCAACTCTGACACTGAATAAAAATGAGAAGTATCTTACCTCTCAACTTTAGCATTTTTCCCACCCTGAGTTAAAATATTCTTTTTTCATGTTCCTCCGCTGTTAAAAATTCAATTTATATTTCAGATCACTTTTTTGGCCAAATAGCTAAATTTTATTTTGCAAAATATACTGCATACCCTACTAAAAACGCTGCAAATTCTTACACAGGGGTTGGTTATTCCTCGGACCAGGCGCATGGAGACTCATTTCTTCAACATGGGGAAAATGGGGAAACAGTGGGTGCGGCGGGTCCCAGACCTATTCCAATCGATTCAGGATCCAGAATTTAGTAGAAAATGATATCCCACACGCCCAGGTACCGGAAATCTCGAAAACGCATATTCAAAATGGGTAATATATACCCAATTTGACCCATAACTTCTTCCAGAGGGTGCCAATCGTTCCGGGACCCACTTCATTGAAATTAGCGTCCAAGATTTAGCGGAAAATGATACCCCACACGCCTAGGTTCCAGAAATCTCAAAAACACATATTCAAAATGGGTAATATATACCCAATTTGACCCATAACTTCTTCCAGAGGGTGCCGATCGTTTTGAGACCCATTTCATTGGATTCAGCGTCCAAAATTTAGTGGAAAATGATACCCCACTCACCTAAATCGCCCAAAATCTCGAAAATCCATTTTTCAAAAAACACATTTTGACCCCTACCCCGCCCAAATTTGGCCCGATCGGGCTGAAAAGCTTGGAGGACCGTCCTAGGCCGGGAACAGACCCCTGACCCAAATTTCAGATTTTTAGAAAATTTTCTACTACCAAAAACGGCGTGGACGGCGGACGGCGTACGGTGGACGGACATCGACATTTTTTGATCAGGATATCATGAAACGTCCAGAAAAAAATTTTGAGCCGAATCGGAGAGGTTGACCATTATCATGAAAACATAGGTTGATTATTCAAGGAATAACCAACCAAAAATTAACAATTGAGATTTTGAAAACAGTTCAATAAGTAACATTAATTTTATTAGGTGAATTTTCATACTTGCTCATTTCGTTTGAGCAAAAATGTGTCTTTTCGTAGAGTGATTCACTGTCAGCAACGTTCGGTTATGTGCAACTAATCACATGTTCGGAGAGTGCGGATTGAATGGCTCGACTAGGGCCGATCTTCATTTATACACTAGACGAATGCATTGAGAGCTTAAGGAGCTCCATCTATTACGTTAAGGGAGTATTTTGACTAGTAGGAGAGAAACTTGAACGCATATAGCCTCTCGGGTGGATTATTCAAGGGTCGTAGGATGTTACGCCTCGCCACCGAAAAAGATTTAGCGCATGGGTAAGTGCAACGAAGGACCCCAGGCTGATTTATACAGTGCGGGTAAAGCTATTCTCGGGAAGTAGGGCCCCCCTGGCTCTATTTTTTATCGGCCATAAATCTGAAAAGAAAAGAAAATGGTTCTGGAGGCCCTTTTGAAACAATACGGTTCCGCGATAAGGGGCCCCCTCTTTCGCTAGGAAAGGAGTCGATGTTCTGAATATGTAAGAGATTGAAACGAACCACTATATTGCTGTGCGAAAAATAAATTACGTCATCGACCCGCCGTCAAGGACCAATGATTCACGTGTACTGCCCTCGCTTGCGTCCTTGACCGGACACGTGTTAGGTGAGTACGTTTCCATTTCAGTGAAATATCGACTCCGACTCGTGGGAAACTGGAACTTGTTGCCTCAACTTTATTTTTCATTGTTTATTCGGGGGATAAAAATGTTATGCTTCGAGCTTTGTTCTGGACTTTTAACAATTCCACAGTTGGATGTAGCATGGGGGGACAGTGGTCGATAGATAATCCCTTCCTCTTCGTCCTCTGCCGGTTTGGGAATGAGGAATTTGTGTTCGAGAATTTCGGCAATTCATCATTATAAACGGAGGAATCTCAGGGTGGACGTGCGGTACCGAGGAGGTTCATTAATCATATGTAAAACAAGGACAGACGACGTTCTACTAAGAAAGAAAAGAGGGGTGGGGGAGTGGGCTCGAGAGGTGGTTTTACACCAGTCGAGGAGGTTGCTAGGGAAATACGATACGTACAATAGTTACAAGAATAAATATTTCGTGAAAATTGAAACGGGGAGGGAGCCGCTGGTAAATCTATGTAATTAGATCACTATCCCTCACAAAATCAAGTTAAATTTCGGCTAGCATGCGCCGATCCAAAATCTTGAAGGCAAAAGACGTGTTTTAAGCAAGGTTTTTTTTTTTGCCCCTCCTGTGTTTATTAGAATGGAACAAAGTTTAAACTTATTATCAATTTTGTGACTTCTGTTAACTGGGTTTTATACTTCAGCTAAGGTACATAGCTTATATATATACTTAGTCGTACTTATTAGAACGAAAACGTGTGTAGGTTACTCGCGTAATACGGTAGTAATGGTGACTGGATGAGGATTGATTCGTACGTGTAGTTCGTGGTATCCCATCTGAGTGTTGGAACAAATTTCAATAAATTTGTAAAAGGTTTAAATTATTTTGTAAAGGGTCGAAATAGATTTTTGAGTTTTTCGGTGATCTAGGCATGTGGGGTATCATTTTCGACTTAATTTTGGACGCTGAATCCAATGAGACGGGTCCTGGAACGATTGGCACCCACGGGAAGAAGTTATGGGTCATAATGGGTATCTACTCACACATTTCGAATCTGTTTTCGAGATTTCTGGTACCTAGGCGTGTGTGGTATCATTTTCCACTAAATTTTGGACGCTGAATCCAATGAGGTGGGTCGTGGAACGATTGGCACCCACTGGAAGAGGTTATGGACGCTGAATTGATTGAAATCTCCATGCTCCTGGTCCAAGGAATAACCAAACCCTGTGAATGAATTTGCAGTGTTTTGCGCTAGTAAAAACACGTCCCTTGCCAAAATAATCTCACAACTTGAAAGGCCTTACTAAAACTGTGCTACTTCCGTGAAGTTTCCGCGAATGTTCGAGCTATAAAGCGTAAATGCGATGCCTGAGGGGTCATAGAGAAGGGAGAGTATCCCTTTAACACGCACCCGTTCTTTTCAACACATCCTCAAGGAGAGACTTTCATTTCACTTTATTAAAGTAAAAAGTTTTTACGGGTAGCAAAACAGTTTCCCACCCCTCGAACCCTCCCCCCGCCACCCTAATGAAGAACCTGAACGCTCACTTAGGTGCGATAATAATCTTAGCAAGAGGCCACTGCCAAATTAAAATTCAACAACTGCCACTTCACAAACTAAGCGAGAGCCAACCTGAGTGCTTAGTTGAGAAAACCCCACTCTTACTTGCCGTAATACTCGCGCCAGAACATTTCCACCCTACAAAGATATGAGGTTTTGTGTTACAAGCATGTTAAAAGCCTGTGGTACTTCTGGAAACGATGAAACATGACTTAAAGACTGTAACGATGGAGCAAAAATCGTGGAAACTTCTCCCCTGACACCCTCTCCCCTACATCATGCTTTATCTGCCTTACTTCGAAGACTGTCTCCTTCACTAGGTTGACTGATTGGCCCTTGTCTCTTTGTTCATCGAGGATACAATTATGCAGAATATATTATTACGTATCAGGGACGTAGATTCAGCATGACTGCGGGTAACTGCGATATCCTCACAAAAAGAAAATAAAGAAGAGAAGATTCCTAAAGAATAAAATCCGAAAAGTTGATTCTGGTTGCAGTCTGATGGATTCAATTAAAATCCTGTTTCATCAATTCATTATAGCAGTTTCAAATCAGAAATTGATTACTTCTTTGTCATAATATGCTTCTTTGTCAATTTCCACAAACTGATCAATAGATAATTAAAATAATAAATTCTAAAAATCTTGAATTTTGGTTAGGGACCCGTCTCCGGCTTTGGTTGGTCATCAAAACTCTTTAGCCCGATCGGACCAAATTTAGGAGGTAGAAACCCCCCCCCCCCCCTCTTCAAAAAATATATATTTTTTTAAATGGATTATTAAGATTTTTGGTATCATTTTCGAAGTTGACGCTGAATCAACAAGACGTCCCGGACGTTGGGCCGAGAGTTATGGGTCTGGGTATCTATCTGCTTATTTGATGTGTGTTCGAGATTTCTGATCTGCTGGGGTATCATCACCATAATTTTGGTCGCTGATGGACGGCCGAAATGGCGCCCACCGAGAGTTTGAGTCAAAATAGGTATTACTCCAGTCGAATTGTTTTCGAGATTCTGGTGCCTAGGGGTGAGAAATAACTAACTCCTGTGAATAAATTAGTAGCGTTTTGAATATGTTGAACTCTGCTTATATACGATTTACGATTTTATTGAGTACCAATGCCAACCAATAATAAATTAAACGTTCACTCTTCAGATGAAAAAATTTAACTTTTAGTATATAACAATACTCTTTGTTGTGACAGTTGGTAGTATACATGCAACCCTTTGCAGGGATTGCGTTTTCCTTGTTCAAAGAGTTCACATAACAAGATGAGATATTCTATGAACGATTTGAAATTTAGATAAACGTCGACGATGTACCTTGGATATTAATTTGCCCTCATCCGGCCGATGTGGAACTGATGTGATTTCCATCGCCGAGAATCAAAACTCTCTCATTCTCTCCGTCTACCGACAGCCTCATTCGTCCCACGGAATTTCATTTTACGAGTTTCCATTTCATGTTTGTCGTTCCGTTGTTAAAATAGCAATCAGATTTTGTCAACTGTCATTATCCAATGGATGGCCCGGGGAGAAACCGGAACGAGGTGGAAATTCCGATTGGTAAATGCCATGATGGAAGGCGATTGTGTTGATTGCATTAGTGAAACACAATAGCCGCCCTCTTTGGCGTACGTCCGACGTTGATGTGGTGTTAGGGGGGGGGGGGGGATATGAGTTTGAATTGGCTACACAACCAGATCACTGAATCCTTTCTGTTCAACCTATTCCTCGACTTGAGCCGTCGTTTTGAACATTAAATTTCGCCGGATGAAGTTGGAATTTACTGCGTGAACTCGGTCATTATTTTTCCCATTTAACTGCAAACGCTTCGTTGTAATTTGCTGAGTGGGCTCTACAGGAAAAATCATGGAAATTTTAATTTTCGTTAGAACAGATGTTTCGCTCGCATATTCTTGAAAGAGATATTGATTGAAAACCCAATCATTCGTATCGACTAACAAAATATTTATTTCATCCAGATTCGGGCCCAATAACGTTCTAAATTAGTTTGCAAGGAGCGCAGTTATCAATATTATTCAACTCATACTTCCGTCATTGAAAAAAAAAAAAAAAAAAAAAAAAACTGCAAATTCATTCAAAGAGGTTGGTTATTCGTTGGACCTGGCGTATGGAGGCTCGTTTCCTCAACATGGGGAAAATGGGGGAAACAGTGAGGGTGGCGGGTCATGGACCCATTCCAATCGATTCATTTAATCATTCAAAAAAAATACCCCACACGCCTAGGTACCAGAAATCTCTAAAACCGACTTTCGAAATCGGTAGATAGATACCCATTTTGACCCTTAACCTCTTCCAGTGGGTGCCAATCGTTCTGGGACTCGTCTCATTGGATTCAGCGTCCAAAATCTTGTTGAAAATAACACCCTACATGTCTAGATCGCCGAAAACCTCGAAAATCAATTGTTCAAAAAACACATTTTGACTCCTACTGTCCCTAAATTTGGTCCGATTAGTCTGAAAAATTTCGAGGGCCACTAAAACCATAAACGAACCCCTGACCCAGATTTCTAATTTTTAGAAAATTTTCTACCACCAAAATTGGCGTTAACGGCGGACGGACATTTGCTAATTTTGAGTTACTGACTTTTACATGAATAAAATAGGTTAATTTTTCACGAAATAACCAACCAAAATGTGAATGTGAACTATTTTCCTTCCGAACTTTCCCGGTAAATTGAATTGAACACATACAATAATTGTTAATATTTCGTAAACAGTTTAAACAATTTAAATGAAACACACGTACAATTTTCCAAACCCATCAATTCAAAATTGACAGTATTCGCATCTTAATCTATTACATGAGTGATGTAAATTTAGGAATATCGCGGGTATCATTAGAACCCCTAACAAAAGGAAGTACTCACACAATGAACAAAAATATACGAAAGGTTGAATTTGGACGCACTCTGATTGGATTCAATTAGAAACCAGTTTCATTGATTGGTTGGTAGGATCAAATCAGAGGTTGAAGAATTCATTGTCTGCATCAATGCCAGAAACAGTGTTTGTCCACAGGCTACGGCGATGTGTCCATATAACTGTGCTGTAGTACTGTGCTTCTCGATAGTTTTGGAAATTGAAACGTTTTGAAGATTACGGATTTTCGGTCGCTTTGTATCGTCGTGTATTGACGTTAATCCCGAGCACGAGTTGGATGATTAATCCGCGGAGCGGAGTTTGGGCGGTTTTAAGGGGCTACCTTGTTGTCTGGGCGATAATTGCCGACTGAAGCCGCCTTCGCCCCCTAATCGCCGTGAGGGGGCCAGCGTTCCCCCGTCCATTCCTCCGTTATTGTTGCACAATTAATTAGTGGTTACCGCGGTGGAAGAGAAACGCTCAGTGGAGGTGGCGGGGGATGCTCGAAGCGGCTCGGTGGGGGTGGTGAATGAGCGTTTGTCGAGTGGGACGGTTTCAGTCTGGTTCGTATATTTCAATTAACCCGAGAGCGCCCCAAAACGGGGGATTGTGAGATTGCACGGCGGTTGGGAGGGGTGACGCAGATATTGTGAAAGACGTTGTGCGGGGCAAAGGGGTGGGCAATTTCCGCGGCGGGGACCTTCTGCTCTCTCCGGGAATCTTTTGGTCATTTGAACTCGAAATTCTCCGTTAGAGGACGTGGGCTATGGAAGGCGGGGGCGAAGGGCGAGCAAGCTGCAATCTAGATTCTTGGGGTGATTCCTGCAGTCGAGTGAGCTGTTAGCATATCCCTGCGCTCCGGTCCTTTTCGCTACGTTCTCATTTCCGTATTTGAGCCGCCTTTGCTTTCCACTCCTTTCGTTTCTCGGGACTCGAGTGCTTGGCCGCCCTGTCGCCGCATTGAGTTTTGTATAATAAATTATCAATAGGACTACTTGATTACTCGTATACAAATTTTATTAAAATTCGAGCAAGAGACGAGTAATATTTTCCTCCTCAAGTATTATAGTAGGTACCTGCTTTGTGCGTTTGGTATCCCATATGGAAAAATAAGGACAAAAATCAAGTTTGTAATTTTTCTTTACTTTGGCTTGAAATGGACTGAAGTAACTTTGTTGCATCTTATTCATGTGAATAAGCGTTTGTCGAGTAGGCGGTTTCAGTCTGACTCGTATATTTCAATTAACCCTAGAGCGCCCCAAAACGGGAGATTGTGAGATTGCACGGCGGTTGGGAAGGGTGACGTAGATATTGTGACGTTGTGCGGGGCAAAGGGGTGGGCAATTTCCACGACGGGGGCCGTCTGCTCTCTTCGGGAATCTTTTGGTCATTTGAACTCGAAATTCTCCGTTAGAGGACGTGGGCTGCGGGGGGCGGAGGGCGGACAAGCTGCAATCTTGATTCTTGGGGTGATTCCTGCAGTCAAGTGAGCTGTTAGCATATCCCTGCGCTCCGGTCCTTTTCGCTACGTTCTCATTTACGTATTTGAGCCGCCTTTGCTTTCCTCTCATTTCGCTTCTCGGGACAGACGGACGGACGAATGCGTAAATACATGAATTAGGTTTGATGCCAACTCTACGCTATTCTTCAGTCGTTGGGAGCGATGAAGCTCAAGGCGTATAGCATGACATGTGTTTCTAGAGCGACCTCATCAATCTAGGGAGTCTCCCTTTATTATCAGACATCGGAGCTCTATAAGAAGCAAGTGACTCCCTTCTTTCTCCCACCTGAGTCATCCGAGCGAAAAGAAAACCTCCCATTTTCTCATCTTTCCACCTTTTGACTTGGGACTCATCATGCTTGTCGTGCGAATTCCCGGAGACTCATTTTCAAGCATCGTGCGATTCACTTTCTTTTTCTGCCCTCCTAAAAGCCGGGGTGGTCCACTGTTGTTTATTCTTAGAGAATGTTCGCTTCCAGAAATAAGAAAAGAAGAAAATGTAGACGAGAAAAGCTCGCAGGAATCTCAAGTTATTACTCAGCGAAATTAAAAAACAGTTCTTCAGCCTTTTCCCTCTCCCTCTAGAGCCTTTCTTCCGGATTTAGTTGAAGATGGTTCCACAAAAGGATGGGCTCTGAAAAGTCCTTGCTCGTGGTGATGGGAAAAGGAGGGCGGGGATTTTATGGGGGTGGGAAGGCGGGGGTCTGAAGAAAGAGGAAGAAAAAAAATGGAGCCGTCGAGCTCAACACCTTACGTCAGATCAAAGGCGTTTCCGTAAAGCTCCTACGACCCCTCCGTCATAATGAGAAGCGCCTCTGAGGGTGAAGAGAAAGCCGGTCCCCGCCCGGGAGCCCCACCGCCGCCGTTGGTGGTTCTATAGCAAAAAGGGAAAAGGCGGTTCCCAATACACCGATCCCTTTTTTCCTCATTACGTGTTTTTCTTGACTTTCCTCCGCCCAATAAGGAATGGCGTGGTGGGTGAGGGAGGGGGTTTAATACGCGAAACTCGCCCGGATTAATCCACTAGACCGAATGAAACAGACCCGTCTCCGGCATTCGCTTTTCAAAGCCTTTTCTCCAGAGCGCTTCTCCAAAGAATTTTATAATGGATGATGGAACTCTTTCACTAACCCAAAAATGGATAGAACTCATCACCATCCTCATTACCACGACTAAGTCTGTTGATGGTTAAAGACAATTGAACCACTGAATGCAAAAGGGGCAAAATTCCAAATGTTCCGATTTTCGGGTTTTCTCTCTCTTACTCAGTCTTTAAGAAGGCTGGAATTTATAGGATTTTGAACTTGTTGAAAGCACCAGTTTAACTTTGAAGCAATTTTGGTTTGATACAGTAAACAATGAATACCTAAAACTATTGTACTTAATTTGGCTTAAATCGACGCGTAATTGTACCTAAAACCTCATCTTGAGTGGTACAAAACATTTATTTTGAGGCCTTTTATAAATATTAAAGAAATTCGCCTAATATTTTCCCATGTAAGTACGTGATAATAGTATATATTGAATAATGGCTCATTTATTAGAACAAAAGGCTCTTAACGCTGCAATTAAATTTATTCTTGTTATCTTTTATGATGAGCACAGGCTCTCATCATTAGAAAAATGGATAGGTTGGACATTGAAGAGAAAAGAGCTCTGATTTTAGTTGGTTATTTCTCGAATAATAAACCTGTGTTTTCATGCTTAAAGTCGATCGTCGGTCACTATTTTTATGAGTCTTAAAATCCCTGTAGCGTGGTTATTGTAGTTGTGGTGAAGAAGGATATTCTTTACTTTTGATAGGTGATTAGTAATTACATACTCTGATGACCCTAAGGGTACTCATTCCTTCTCGAATTAGATGCAACAATAATCTTTAACGTTTCGAAGTGACTATATCAAAATAAACATTGTCTGTCCGCCGTCCAAAGAGTTTTTGGCAGTGGAACATTTTTAAAAAATCTGAAATTCGGGTCAAGGACCCGTTTCCGGTTTTAATTGATCCTCTAACTTTTCAGCCCGATCGGATCAAATTTGATTTTCGAGGTTTTTGGCGATTTAGGCGTGTGAAGTAGGTATCATTTTCAACTTACTTTTGAGCGCTGGATCCAATAAAATGGAAAAATTCCCAGAACGACTGACACCCACCGAATGAAGTATGGGTCAAAATTGGTATCTATCTATCCATTTTGAATATGTGTTTTTGAGATTTCCAGTACCTAGGCGTGTGGGGTATCATTTTCCACTAAAGTGTGGACCCTGCATCGATTGGAATGAGTCCAGAACCCGCCACGCCCAATGTTTCCCCAATTTTCCCCATGTTTATGAAATAAGCTAGTCCTCGAAACTTTTCAGCCCGATCGGACCAAATTGTGGAGATTTTTTTCCGAAAAATGGCTTTTTGTGATTTTTGGCGATCATGGCGTATGGGGTATCATTTTGCACCAAATTGTGGACGCTGAATCCAATGAAACGGGTCCCTGAACGATTTGTGCCCAGTGGAAGAGGTTATGGATTGAAATGGGGATCTATTTACTTAGTTTCCACAAGTATATTACGATGTTTAAGTATGATTCACTAATTAGAAGGCACCTTGAGTAGGATGGCTGTTCTACCTGAATTCTCCGCTGAGCCTTCTTTGAATCCTCATTCTTGACCGTCCAAACACGGTAGAAAATAACAGATCGACGGCGATAACGGTTTTGGAAAAGTCTCGGATCGTGCGAGCCACCGTCTGCAAAAATCCTGCGCGTACAAGCTTTCCCATTAATTCCATTAAAGTTAACAATGCTATCAGCGATTTTGTGCTTGCCATCGTCGCTAATGAGGTTGTCCCGCTATCGAAATCGAACGAGGCTATCGGTAGAATCTAGGGCCTGTTTTGAGACCAGATACGATCGGAAGCTGCATTCAATATGCAGCGCGGGGAGGTGGGCGATCGCGTTCAATTATTCATCAAGAGTCGGGAACGGGCCTGTTAGCCCTTGAGTCTCATCGGGCTTCGTCGAATCCGTGTAGAATTCAATGGTGAGAGGGGCGAATGGGCAATTATCAGGTGTCATGATGAATCAATATCTTTCGGACTAGGACTCATACCCGAACGGCTGATCTGTAAATGGGAGACTGATTAAGGATGGTTCAAGGGTGAACTTGCTAGGGTGCCCGTGTCTCTAAGACCAGATAAAACCTGGGACCAGGCGCATGGAGACTCATTTCAATCGATTCAGCGTCCAAAATTTAGTGGAAAACGATACCCCACACGCCCAGGCACCAGAAATCCTGAAAACACACATTCGAAGTAGGTAGATAGATAACCATTTTGACCCATAACCTCTTCCAGTGGGCTCCAATCGTTACGGGACCCGTATCATTGAATTAACTGTCCAAAATATAGTGGAAAATGATACCCCACAAGCCTAAATCGCCAAAAATATCAAAAATCCATATTTTGAAACACAATGGACTACGCGGAGCGTCCCTATGGTCAAATGCGGAGCTTTCGGTCTCTTAGAAGAATATAACCGCCAAGAAAATGCCGGACTTTCCGTATTTCATCTAGAGGAAAGTCCAGAACTGGAGAAGAGAGAAAAAAGAAACTTCAGCTCGAAAAGAGTATCTAAGGACAACAATCTCCACGGCACAAACTCCCTTTCTCGCCCCAGTTTAATCTCGGCTATCACTTTTTATTACCTTTTTATTGAGAGGCGTTTCGTCTCCCAGATATAGAAGTTTATTGCGCTTTGATGGTTCTGCCCCAAGCGGAATGTTGATTTGAGTTCATCGTATTCATCTCACTTGTTTCTTTGCATTCTTCTCTTTTCGGCCCCTGAAACGACAGTCCTCCTCCTTCATTTCCCTCGCTTGTAATTTTGTAGGTATTCCAGCTGTAAAACTCGAAGCTTCTATTCACGAACTGCACCCATTTGACGAAACAGCCGTAGATTTTGTGTTTAAAATTACGTTTTACCTCATCAAGTCCGTATTTCGAAGAGCTCGTCGCATTTGGGACGACGGAGAAGTGAGTATTCTCCGATTTTATGATACGGAATTACATTTCTAAATAACGGGCGGAATGTGAAAGTTTCGTTGCTTCAAATTTTGAGTCTACATTACCTGAACAATAAAAAAAAAGAGGCTGCAACAATTACAAACAAAGATCGGCTAATGTCTTCTAGCCCAGAAACATAAATCAATATTAAATCCGACCCAGTAAAGACTATTTTTGGAAACCGACTGGACGGCCAAACAAGTAGTGAAAAACGTGTATTTCGAAAAAATGAATTTTCGAGATTTTTGGCGATCAAGGAGTGTGGGGTATTATTTTCGACTAAATTTTGGACGCTAAATCTAATAAGACTGGTCCCGGTACGATTGGCGCCCACCTAGTGAGGTTATGGGTCTAAATGTGTATCCACCTGCTTATTTCGAATGTGGGTTTTCAAGATTTCTGGCACCCAGGTGAGTGGGGTATCATTTTACACTAAACTTTGGACGCTGAATCCAATAAGACGGGTCCCGAAATGATAAGGTCCCAAAAAAACGATTTTGGGCTGAAATAGGTATCCATCTACCTATTTTAAATGTGGGTTTTCGAAATTTCAGGTACCTAGGGGTGTGGGGTATCATTTTCTACTAAACTTTGGACGCTGAATCGATTGAAATGATTCTCCACGTGCCTGGTCCGAGAAATAACCAACCCCTGTGAATGAATTTGCAGCGTTTTTGGTTCTCCAATTTGCAGGAAAAAGAAAATTATTGAGAAAATTGTTGATGTCCGCAGTTTATTACTTTGCATTCACTTTCGAAATTAAAGCAATTTGTTGCTCGAAATCATAATTTGTACACACCTTGGGTTTAAGAGCCTTCTGAACAAATTCGGCAGAAGGAACTTACCTCAATCTACAACCGACAGTTAGAATCATTATAGATATACGAGTACATCGTTAGGAGAGTAAATGATTGAGCTGAACCTATTCATAAATATATTCAATAGCAATACGTCAAATAACAGAGTGCAAAAAATGTTGAAGCGCCAGAACTGATGGAGGAATGAGTCTCCAGGGCTGCCAACTGCTCAGAGTCACATAGATCGTTAAATTGCTGCGCTTGGTTCGAGGAAGAAATGTTAATTTCATGAAATGTGCCGATTCCGATGAGTTTTGTTTTACTTAAGTACCCACATTTTCACCAGTCGATGCAGCCCGAGATTAAATTCGACTTTGTTGACTTGAAAACGTCAAAAGCATCTATCAACTCCGTCAATCTCAACCTGACGGTTTCTTGAAAAGGTGTTTGAGTTCTATGAGTTTAAATTAGACCATTGATTAGGAAGAACCTTGTCAACCCGACCCGAACTAAGGCGTCGAATCAAAATGACTCGAGTTTGAAAGGAGCCGTTCAATTCTCTTGCCGTGTCATTTGTATTACTTGATTACAGAAGTAATTAATGGGAGTGGATCCACTCGCTCGTAACAAATGGAACTTGGTAGGAGATGAGGCTGTGATAAGTTGGGGGTGGGAGAGGTGTGATTTTCGGTGATTCAAAAACTAATTACCGTTTCCACTTTTCCCCGGTCGGATTTGGCCTTCCAACCGGTAATAATTGTGCGGAACTCGTTTTCCTGGGGTGAAGACTTCCCATTTCTAAAAGGAAAGAAACCAGACGCGAAAACGGAGTTATAAACAGAGGACGGGGATGAAAACAATCGTGGAAGTGCACAGTTTCTAGTTAACATTCATTAGGGCTCCTACTTTGGAAGGGTGCGTCAGGGATAGGGACAGTGGCTTACCGCTGGTGGCTTCCTTCGGGTTAGCCAGATTTCTTCGGCGCCGATCTCACCCCGGCCAATGAGATTTTATCCCAATTCCACCTAAATTTACCAACTTAAATGCGAGGCAAATAGATGGGATATTAAAAAACCCTCGTAGACTATGTATGAGTGATGAATCAAAATCCACGTAAACAACGTGCGCTAGTAGTAAACTCAAGATAGTTGGTAGTTGACGTTTCTTCAAATACAACCCCCCTTCTCAACCCTAGAGCACGAACAATGTGTTTTGAACTTCTTAAGGCCCAATCACACAGGACGCGTTATAACGCGGCGTTCAGGTAACGCGCGTTACCCCCGACGTTCGGCGATACAGCGACTTCACACTCACCGCGTTATTATTGGGCGTTATCTGGGCGATCCAAAGAAGAAATGATTCAATGGACAACTCAGTCTAGCCCGCCGTGTAGTCGAAAATGCTTTTGGTATATTGGCAATGAAATGGCGTGTATTTTTGAGACCCTTAGAAACAGGTGTCTCAACTGCTGATTACATCGTGAAAGCAGCTACCTGCTTACACAACTACATTAAAATGATGAGTGATGTTCATCTCGAATATTCTGCCAATGACCGCGATGCCACCGAGCCCATGCAAGCGCTGGTTACAACAACTCCCACCAATCGAAGATCAACGAATGCTGCGATTCAAGTTCGAGAAAAGTTTGCTGATTACTTTGCCAGTAGGTCATCATAACACACATCTCCCACATTGATGCATGGTACACAGAACACATAGAACAAAACAGATAACACAATACTTTAAGTATTTATTTTTATATTATATATATATTTTATTTTATTTATATTTTTTACTTATATTATTTATATTTATATTATTTGTATTTGTATTTATGATTTAACCAAATTCGTCTTGTCAACTCTTACAACGACGAGTGATATCGTATATCCAAACTCAGATATTAGCCCGTAAGTCATGGAATGTCGGTAGCCAAATTACAAAACTGGAACAAAACGCCGGATAACATTGTTACTGTACCCGCACTGACAGAAACGCAGCCGAAAACGTCCTTTGCAGCACCAAATCAATGTGCAATTATCGATTGGAAACTGAATTATGCCAGAACTTGGAACTTCACTCGCATTTACCCCTGGACAATGTGAGTGTGCACTTTTTTGGCTTGCAAATGTTTGCTACCCTGAAGCATTCCGCCACACCTGACAACCACCGCTTGGGGCTTTGAGCCCCATATACACGGGCAAATTTTCGCAGCAATTATTGCTCAAATGGGAGTTTTGGCTAGAAATAAAAGTTGCCGAGCGACTTTTCCTCTGCTTCCGGCAATTTCTACCCCAGAAAGTAGTTGCTTAATATTTCCGACAATAATTGCCCCGAATAGAGCAATATCGTCGGGAAGTCGGTAATTATTTCGTGGCAGTTTTTGAAATCCATCACCCGTGGGTTTCGATTGACCGTTTTCGTTAATTTTCCTGGAAATGACAGCATGATGGGGTGAGGTTCGAAGAGCTGAGGCCATTCTACTCGACAACAACGTTCGATGAGTCGAATAATGACTCAAGTTTTCTTCAAATCGATTTTTGGTTGTTTATTCCTCGAATAATCAACCTATGTTTTCATGCAAAAAGTCAATCCCTCCGATTCGGCCCAATTTTTTTTTTTTTTTTTTCCTCTTTAAAGTGTCTAGATCAAAAAAATCAAATGTCCGTCCGCCGTACGACGTCTACGCCGACATAGATAGTAGTTTTTTCTGAAAATCTGAAATTCGGGTCAGGGGCCCGATCTTGCTCTAATTAGCCTGATCGAACCAAATTTGGGTGGGGCAGGGGTCAAAATGGGTACCTAACTACCCATTTCGAATGTGTGTTTTTGAGATTTTTGGCGATTTAGGCATGTGGGGTATCATTTTCCACTAAATTTTGGACCCTGATTCGATTGGAATGGGTCCAGGACCCGCTACACCCACTGTTTCCCCCATTTTTCCCATGTTGAAGAAATGAGTCTCCATGCTCCTGGCTCGTGGAATAATCAACCCCTGAGAATGAATTTGCAGCGTTTTTTAGAGTCATCCTGAATTGGTTTTCTTTTGATGACTCCCTTAATTCCTTTTACACACGTACAAGTACGAGTAGCAATTAATGAGTATAGGTGAGTAGAGATGCAATGTTTTTTCGCTTTTTTGACTGTACATTTACAAAATGAATGATCGATTCTTGCGATATGATTATAGAAGTTTATTGTACATTCAACTTTTCTCGGTTTGTTGACCGTCTCCTTGAAGATTGTTATGTTCTGTGTGGACTTTTTTTTATATTTAACTTGGAGTTTCAACAAAAAGTAGGAAACCGATATTTCACTATCGTGGTGATTCAATGTGATGATATCTTTTTATTGTACTTAAATTTAGTATACCTAAAATCAACTCAACTACAACAGCCATACGTTGAATATCATGTTTATTTGGTGATAAAAACACAACACAGAAGGATTATAGACGTAGCTATAGTTGGGGATGCAAATCAAGATTAGTTGACGCTTCATGAATATACGATGTTAGGTTGTTCATTTTCTATGCAAACAACGCCACCATGGATAACATTTTGCGTCAACTGAGAGTCAACTCACGTTACACTTTGAGGAGGAGTAGAAAGCAGAAGAATACTCCTTTTCCAAGTTGTGCTTTCACTGAAGTATTCTAAATTATTCTTTGCGGCCGAAATGCAGGAGAGAAATGTCTCGAGAAAAAGTAGAACCATATTTTCTGGATCGGCCGAAAGAACTGAAGGCCCTCTGAGTAATGAATTCCTTGAAAAGTATCGAAGGGGAGGCCCGGATTTTCCTCTAAGAAAAGAGGGAACGAAGCAGAAAGAACGGGAGCAGAATAGGATGGAAAAGCTCGAGCTGCGGAAGAGAGGTGGGAGGGTGAATCGGAATGACTTCGGCTACGAGAAGAAAAGGATGGGAAACCTCGGAAGAGAAGCTGGAGTTGGCGAAAAGGACCAGGCGGTTAAGGGTCGAGAAGGAGCCACGAGATGATTGTGGGATCTGGGAAACTGACCCCCCCCCTTTCCACCCTTCACACCCATCCACTCACACACACTCATTTTCTCTCACTCCCTCCCGTCCTGGGAGAAGTATGGCTAGATTGAGGACCCGGTTCTTATTGAATACCTCGGATGGATTCTTCAGCAAACTATATTGAATGCCTAAGTACGGGTTGACTCGTGGTCGTGGCCTGGCTATGCTGCAGTTTTGATAGGCAAAGCAAAGAGTGAACTATGCAGTTGTTTATGGCAAACTTTAGAAACGCCAATATTACGAATGAGAATACGTTGCTGCTCAACCATCACCATTAACGCCGTTGAGTTCTCTATTATTGTCTCAACTTGCATGTTGTTTGCCCTGATGCCCTAGTCTAGGACCAGGTACTCCAGTTGGAGTTTGAGATACTTTTCTGCTTTCTACTTCGGGATGCTTTTTGATAGCACTCATCACTGTGCTGTCGAGTTTGGCGTGGATACAGAGTTGTTGCTATTTTATGTGATGAGATCTTAGAGTACCGCTGTTTGTCTCAATCCCGATTCATGCCATTTCAGACATTCTGTAAAAGAACGGGATGAACCGTTAACCCTTCAAGTTGTGATCAGGAAGCCTAGGACGTCCTTACCCCATCACACCAATGCCTAGAGCCATTGCCGCAAAACACCCAACGTTACCCCGCAATTTGAAGAACCTAGCAAAAGAAAAATGAAATAAATCAATAAATAAAAATAAAAAACCAGGAACGGACCCCTGACCCAAATTTCAGATTTTTAGAAAATTGTCTACTACCATAGTCGGTGTGGACGGCAGACGGACATTTGACTTTTTTGATTTTGACACCTTGAAACGTCCAGAAAAAATTTTTTGGGCCGAATCGGAGAGATTGACTTTTTGCATGATTCAAGGAATAACCAATTAAAACAGGGGTGAAAACAACCGATCAGAATCTAGATAACCAAACCGACCATCTCTGTCTGTTGCCGTTAGAGTGACGGCCATTTATATTTCCTTCCTTCTAGTCGTTAATGAAAAAGGCAAGATGATTTCATAGTTTTACCATGTGGGAAAATAGAATTCGTTAAGGAGTACATCTACCTTGGAGTAAATTTCTCTTCGTCAGGATTGTACTATAAAGCTAAGGAGCAATTTAAAGCCAAAAGTTTACGAGCTTGGGGTAGTGCACGGGAAATTTTGGTAAAGGGTAAATGTGTAAGTTGGGAAGCCACTTGTCGGCTTATTGATTCGATGGTCTGTTCGGTGCTGCTCTACAGCTCAGAGATCTGGGGCCTACGTTACCTTGAGGAACTAGAGGCAATACAGTCAAAAATTTTGAAAAGCATTTTAACCTTGCCTTTCGGAACCCCTCGTTACCATGCTGCGAGCCGAGACAGGTAGGGCAAAATTAGGAGTTTTTGTAGTGGATAGGGCCTTGGGTTGGTGGGAGGCAATCCTAAGAATGCCGGAAAGTAGATACCCTCGCATTTGTTATAACCAGCTACTGTCAACAATCAACAGAGGTCTTGATGTGGAAAAATACAACTGGGCTTCCCAACTCAAGACTATACTTGTGGAATTGGGTTACCATGATCTGTGGAAGGTGCAAAATGCAGACGAAGTGAATAAAAATAAGCAGCAGGTGTTAAATTGTCTCACGACGAAAACTGCTTATGAAGACTACGAGCGAATGGTATGTTCCACTTACAGCAAGGCTTACCAGGAGTACAGTCACAATTACTCCTCGCTTGAAGGATATTTAAGATGGGAAATCCCTATAAACGTTAAACGAGTGGCCCAGTTGCGTTTGAGGAATGGGAATATGCTTCGTATTTTTTATAAGGGTTCCTTGTACACCATCGACCATTCAAACGAATGCTTTCTGTGTAACACCAAGTCGCCAGAAACCATCGAGCACATTTTTTGTAGTTGCCCTCAACTAAGGGAAATGAGGGAAAAATATTTTGGCATGCCTCGAGTCAGTTCTGAGTTTAACAAAGTTCTATTTGCTGCGGTGACTAGGGAAAGTGTGTTCATGCTACTTAATTTTACAATGACATTTTTGAAATTTAGAGCCTTTGTGAAAGGATTGATGGATGATGTGTCCAACTGAAGGCACCCACCAACTCTCAACAACTCTCAACCAGTTTATTGTGCATAGAACTTATTATACCCCCCCCCCCCCCCTTAACTCAGCCACAAGAGAAGTACTATGTATATTTTTATTTTTTATTTAGATTTATACCATGATATAGTCCGTACCCTCGCGAACCTTCCTTGTTGTATAGGCCATAGTTGCCTCAAAACGACAAATAAACATTTCTTTCTTTCTTTCTTTCTTTCTTTCTTTCTTTCTAGTCGTTAATGGGGGGGGGGGGGGGGATAGGAAATACTTGTTTTAGGCCCTTTGTGCCAGAACTGGTGGTCTACAGCACGTGTGCAGCCCAAATATGGGCTCAGGGTTCTACAACACCGTCCAATGAGGATGTCCTATGGCGTACGGCTTCAGTGCCCAGGCAATCCTTTAGTCTCCACCCCATAAGGACCTCCTCAGAATACCATGAAGGTTCATACGAACTATCCCGAAGTTTTTCGCCAAACTGAAAAAATTAGTATGACCCAAAACCCAGTCCCGGAGTTTACAAGATTTGATGGCGGATGCGATCCAATCCCTGCACCCTCTACCTCCGGCGTGACAGCCGTGGACGATGTCATACGGTCGAAGCCGGGAACGAGGTGGATGGGAAAGACGGCTGACGCGAGAGACCGGTCGTTTCTTGTATTGACAGTTTCTTCTGAATATGCTTCGAGAAAGTACGGAGTAATTATAGAAAAGATTCTGGGTGAGCGTGTGGTATGGAGAATGTCCGAAACTAACACTTCGGATCCTTTTATAAAGAAATCTCGAATAATATCTTCGAATTCATGATTTACAATTGCCTCGAGCTTGTGTCGTCTATTGCCAATAGGAGATCCGAAGAACGACGCCATAGCAAGTTTATATTCTTCAAGAATATCGTCTTCGTCGTGTCCCCTTGAGTGGGCGGTTGCAAAATGTTCTCCGCACTCCTCTCTTCCAAAAAGTCCGTCCATTCCAAGTAGAGGTTGATAGGAATGGACGCGCTAGAACATCCTCGACTTCCTTCAGAACACTCAGAAGATCGGCGTTCATACTGTAACGATTTATGTTCTTAGTAAATAATTTATTAACAATCGTTCACTTGAGTACATACACTGTTCACATTCGCGCACTTACACAATGACAGAATCACAATACATGGTTGTAACGCGGTTGTCGCACTATTCATAACACTATTTATAACACGGCACAATTTATAACCCGAAGCGTCTATATCCGGACTCCGAATTGAACTGAACTGTGCGGCGTTTCTGGGCCCGTTTTATACCTGCTGCCTGGCCGAGAACGTTCTGGAACCTTCCCTGGTTCTGGAAGGTTCCAGCCAATTTGATACGACACACAATTCCTCGAAATGACTCCCTTAGCCCTCCACAGGTCGTTGACCTTGCGACGCCAGCAGCCCATTTGACCGGCGCAGGTGCGAGCTCGCAACAATATTGTCGTGACGTATCACGTCTTTCTGGGATTGTATCGTATCTCGATCAACTGACGCTAACTCTGTCATCGACCGATGACAGTAAGTCGTTTGTCAAGAGAAAATGGCGACTAGCTCATTTACCAACCTAAAAGAACCTAAGAAATACGGCCGAAGACCGTTTTGGGTAAAGAGGAATCGAGAAGAAAAGATAAAGGGAAACTATTAAAACCCAAAACACTCGAAGATTTGTAGCAGTTAGTAATTGACGGCAACTGTAAAATACACCAACGACTTTACTTTCGTCGAAGTGTGCTTTTAAAAAAACACGAAAGTAGCGTTTTAAAAATGTTTTATGGGCCGAAGAAAAGGAAACAAAGAGGCGGAATAGTAGTGTTTACAAGTGATAATGACGAAGGCCCCTCGAGAAAGAAATAAATTTGGGAAGAAGAAGGGGTGAAAGTTAAAGGGCAGAAGTGTGATGCATTGTCTCAGTTATAACACGTGCCTGTCTTTTTTACGAGCCTGTAGCAGTCGATGTTGAGCAACTAAGGGATAAAGTCAAAACCAACCTTGGAACCTTGATTGTGGATGAATTCGTGCTTAAGGGTTACCTCAATGTCATAGAGAAGTTGTGAGTTGATACCCTTTTGATAGATATTGCAGGGTTTATCCATTTATTTTTCAACTTTAAACTGCTAAAAACATTATTCAAGAAGTCAACCTCTCCAATTTGGCCAAAAATGCTTTTCTGGGAGTTTCAAGGTGTCTAAAACAAAATAAGCAAATGTCCATCCGCCGTTTTTGGAAGTAGAAAATTTTCTAAAAATCTGAATATAATATAGGTCACGGACCCGTTTTTGACTCTAGTTGGTCCTCGAAACTTTTCAGCTCAATCGGATCAAATTTATGGGGAGGGGGGGGGGGGTCAAAATGTGTTTCTCGAAAAACGGATTATCAAAATATTTTGTGATTTAGGCGTGCGGGGTACATCTACCCTATTTGGATATGCGTTATCGAGATTTCTGGTACCTCTGCGTGTGGGGTATCATTTTCCACTAAATTTTGGACGCTGAATCTAATGAAATGAGTCTCCATGCTCCTGGTAATAACCAATCCCTGTGATGTGTGTGTGTGTTCACTTTGGTCAACTCTGAGAGGGTTGGCCGATGTCAAAAATAAAAGCTTCAATAAGAGTTTGATTGCAACAATTATTCTGTATCGACACCTGACTTGTTGATGCATTCTGCTTTTCAATCGTTTTGTTTATTCCTAGTGAAGGAGTGAAAGTAGTTCGATTCTCACTGATGAGTTTTCTCGTGGACAGTAAACGTTTCACTCGATTGGAATGGTTGGAAACAATAATGACTACTTTCGCAATTTCCATCAATCAAGTGGAAAACAACAGAGGACAGTACGATTGTTTTTAAACCATCCAAAATAAAGCTCGAACTTCACTGGATTCGAAATCACCAGTCGTTTCGTATCATTCAGGATTCTCAACTGGTGAAGGGGGATATGTTATTGTTTCAGTAGGTTGTACGGATTCGCGTTATTTGTTTTTAATCATGACCTGGATCGCTATTGACCCGGGAATTTTAGAGGGGCCCATGTATTGACCGAATTCAAGCCGACAAAAAAGACACAAATTTCACACTATGTGCTCAGCGAGTCATGAATGGATGGTGGTTCCGTGTAGGGTTGTTTTCTTCGAATGGTGTCTGCAGATTGTGAGTTGAACTCTTGCACGTTCGCCCAAAATCTGATTTTTCAGGAATGAAAGGGAATGTTCACGTCATGTTCCATGGCACTCGAACATGGGCTCGTCAATAAAACAGTCCGAATCAACTAAACTGGCAAACAGCCTTGTGCGTTGACTTATTTTGAGGTATTTCCTGCCTGTATTGAATGTGGGTTTTCTCATTAATTTCGTATACACGTACATACACACAGCATCAACGAACAAAGCAGTTGAGCATATCCATTTAGCTTGATCTTGAAGCCTGATCCATTGAGCTTGAAGGACTAATACTATCGAAGCGGTGGCGCTGGTGAACTACGTTTCGATCCTTCTTCGCTCAGTTTTGGTTGGTTATTCCTTGAATAATGCTGTTATTGCTTGAAGTGCTCTGCATTGACGCTTACCAGAGGGCGTTCTTCACTTTGCCACCCCTATGAAATCGACGGGGTGATCTTGGCGCGCCCAGATGTTATCTGCGATCTTGGGGTGTTGATTGACCCATCCTTGTCGTTCTGCCCTCACGTGGACGCCATAGTGGGTCGTGCACTGCGGGCGCTTGGCCGACTGAAGAGGACCACCCGGGACTTTACTGATCCACAATCCTTAGTGTTCTTCTACGGCACTCTGGTGAGACCCATCCTGGAGTACTGTTCCGTGGTCTGGTCCCCATTCTACGCTGTACACAGGGATCAACTGGAGCGAGTCCAGCGGCGCTTCCTGCGTTACTTGGCCTATAAGGCTGGTGCCAGGATAGTCAACCACGATTACGAACCACTGATGCGTGAATATGGAATTCAGTCTCTTGAGGAGCGCCGCGTTGCGTCTGACATCACCTTCCTTCACCGGATTCTTCATGGCCGTGTCTCCAGTCCAGCCCTGCTCTCTGGAGTCGGCATCTCGGTGCCAGCATACCCGACTCGTGCCCGCATGCTCTTTGGCGTCCCATTTGCGAGCCGGAACTACCTGCCTCGTCGCCCCCTGTCCCGGATCGTGAGGGAGGTAAATTTGTTCCTGGATGACAACCCCGACTTTGACTTTTTCACTGGTACTTCACGACAGCTCAAAGTTTTATTATCCAGCCCAGCCCACGGTTGATTCCTCTACAATCATGTATGATAGTGTGCGATGGACTTGTTCATAATGTCAATAATGAATTTAAATCTCGTAAAAAAATGTGACTGATGTAACTCCATAAATTGGCCATAGCCGTATTGCAAATAAATAAATAAATAAATAAATAAATAATCAAACTATTTTTTCATGCAAAATGTCAATCTCACCGATTCGGCGCAACAATTTTTACTTGTCGTTTCTAGCTGTCTAGACCAAAAAAGTCAAATGTCCGTACGCCGTCCGCCATCCACGCCGAATTTGGTAGTAGACAATTTTTTGAAAATTTGAAATTTAGGTCAGGGGCCGATCCCGGCTCTAGTTGGTCTTCGAATTTTTTCAGCCCGATCGGACCAAATTCGGGTGGGGTAGGGGTCAATGTGAGTATTTCAAAAAAGGATTTTCGAGATTTCTGGTACCTAGGCGTGTGGGGTATAGTTTTCCACTAAATTCTGGACCCTGAATCGGTTGGAATGGATCTGGGACCCATCACACTCATGTGTTTTCCCCATTTTCCCCATCTACCTCACAATCCATCATACCATTCACATTACCCCATCATTGTTGTAGTTGTGACGCCATCTAAAGAGTGAATTCATGAACGATATTACTAAGTCCGACGGACCCAAATCTCTCCGTTCTCCTGCTAGAGGTCATAGCGATATTTTCGATTGATGAGTACATTTCCAACAAGAGTTCAGAAGGGTGAACAATAAATCCAATATGGCCACGGGTGATTTAACGTTCAACCTCATATCGCCCCTCGGATATATCCCAACGCGTTCATCTGGCTAGAAGCTTTTTCTATCTCCGCAAATATTTACCCATGGGAAAAAAGGTAATCCATTGAACCGCATCAATCAACGCCTTTCTCCCGCTGTATAAAACAAAGCGAGAGGAAAACCTTGAAAGTGAAATCCAGACAAAAACGTAGAAAAACGGTAGGCACGGGATGATAAGAAGAGAAAGAGCCATAAAACAAAAGCCACAACCGTTCCCATTTACAGATTAGGAACAGACGGCAGTAGAGAAGACGCATTCATTATTTATATGGCCCGTGCTTTCAACTCCATCCTTCCAGTTAGTACTAGCGCATAGGCCTACAAGGGAAAAAGCTCGTTTGATGAACAGATATTGACGAGAGACCCCTCGTTTCTCCAGTTTTGTTGACTTCAACGAGAACTGAGAATAACAAAAGGAATGAAGAAGGAGGAAAGCCCTCGGGGAGTTGGGTTTTCCTTGCTTTTGTCGGAAAAACCTTTAGCGAGAACACAGGGCTCGATAAATTAACGGGCCTGAAACGATCCCCAAGCTTCGTCAGTGATCCGGAATTGTACCTGGTGTGCTTGTTACATCTCGCAACAAACCTTTAACAGGTGTCTCGTGATTTAAGAGGGATGCCGTGCTGACAGGCCTCGTTCTGGAAAATAATACAGGACGAAAATAATAATTGTCGCCCAGTTGGGAGTGTTCACGGAAGGCGGGCTAAAGAGTGATAAAACGACTTTATCGCAATTAATCTAGCCATAACCCACGAGGAAATTCAAAATCCGTCTAAAACTCCACTTTGAAATTATACAGGACAACCCCTGGCTGGATTTTTTACAAGTATTTTTTAATAGTCTTTTAAAATGTTTACTTGAGAAGTAGTAAAACTTTTTACATTTGAGAGGAGAAAACGCATCAAAATCTTTCACAGGGGTTGGTTATTCCTCAAACCTGGAGCATGAAGACTCATTCTCATCGATTCAGCGTCCAAAATTCAGTGGAAAATGATACCCCACACGCTTAGGTATCATAAATTTCGGAAATCCACCTTCGAATTAGGTAGATAGGTGTTCATTTTGGCCCAAAACTTCTTCTAAAAGGGGACCAATCGTTCCGGGACTCGTCTGATTAGATTCAGCGTCCAAACTTTAGTCGAAAATGATACCCCACATGACGATTGGCACCCACCGAAAGAAGTTATTGGTCAAAATGGGTATCGAATAACCTATTTCGAAAGTGTGTTTTCGTGTGGGGTATCATTTTTTTACTATATTTTCGACGGTGAATCCAGTGAGACGGGTCGTAGGATGATTGGAGCCCACCGGAAGAGGTTATGGGTCAAAATGAATATCTTTATATCTATTTTGAACGTGGGTTTTTGAGATTTCTGGTACCTAGGCGTGTGGGGCATCATTTTCCACTCAACTTTGAACGCTGAATCGATTGAAATGAGTCTTCATCCGCCTGGTCCGAGGAATAACCAACTTGTGAATGAATTCACAGCGTTTTTCCTCTTATTTTCAAGAGTTTGAATTGATAGAGACAGTGGCAGCACAGCAAGTTTGCTTTGAACGCATGAAGAGGTCGGTCGACCAACCTTGGGTGTAGATGTCTCTGCAAGCATCGGGCTTTCCCTATAAACCAATAACTCGGTAAAAGTAAAGAATAGGGACCGTTGCCGCGTTATCAGCTGATATCGATAGTACGCTCAGTCGATATACACTATCGATATATTATACACGAAATATTTATCCCTGTCGGCCATATTTGTTTTTATAAAAAAGGAGGGAAAATACTAAATTGAAATAAACTAAAATAAATAAATAATTAAATAATAAATAAAAAATAATAAATAAATTGAAATAAACTTACCTCGTGCTCACTAAGCCTCTCACTCCCACAAAAACTTTCGATTATCGATTATCGACCGTATGCGCGATATCATTGCTATCAGTTGATAACGCGACAACGGTCCCTATACTTTACTTTAGCCCAATAACTCCGCTGACACTCATCATAATCACAATAATTGAAGAATAGAAATAATATTAATAAATTGTGTTAGCATGTTCTACTATGTACTGTTAATATTGCTTTTGTATTTAGTTGTTCGCATAGGTACGCTCGAGATTGTTGATAGTGTTACTGTGTTATACTAATAACAATCAATAACGACTCTGAACAAAAATGAATCTAATCAAAGCTTCCGGCCCACAAAACGTGTTATTAGAGAATCAAGTTGAATTGTTAAAAGAACGAATAGACGCCACTGAGGAATCAGTGCTGCAATTATTATCGGCATTGACGGACTTCACAGATGGTGCGGCCAAATTCAGCGAATCCATCGGAACGTTGGCTGATGCGGCAAATGAATATTCTTCTGCTGAATCATACAACGGGAGTATCAAAGCGTTCATGGAATCTATGGCGGACTCGTTTGTCTCTCTAACTTCGCAGCAGAGGCAAGCGGTGAATTCTTTAGAAGAGGTAATCCTGACGACGTTTGATCAGCAGAAGACTTTGTGCAAGACCAACAGGATTTACATGAAGAATATTTGCTCTTCTAAAGAACGGGAGGCTGCGAGCAGGCGAGGAGCAGGTCTAATTAGAAGGAAGTTCTCTCACGAAGCGCAGGGGAAGTGTTCTTCCACGCAACCTTTGTCCCACATGCAAACCGCCCTCGAAGACCAGGGCCTCGGTTTTGAAAAAAAGAAATTAGACTCAATGAAATCCATTTTGGAAGATTTCGTCAAAGGGGAGCTCCATTTCCATGGTAAAGCCATGCAAACATTTTCTGACTTGTTCGCCAAAACGTCGTCAATTAACGTCGACAAGGACTTTGATGTTTTTCAAAAGGCTCTGCTCCATACTCGAGAACCCGCGAACCGGGTCGTCATTAGGCCTGCGAACGCTTTCGCGCTCCAAGAAAGGCCGTGCTTCGTGGGCCGGGATAACATCGCATTTTTGAATGTGGACCCAAAGCGAAGAATAAACGAAAGGCAGTATTGAGGAGGATCGTCCTTGGCCCCGGTGCGTCCCTCATTTTGGGGACGGAAGGGAAGGACAAGGAACGAACGTCCAGAATAGACAAACGTTAAATGAAAGAAAATGGGAATGTAGATATATTTTTCAGCCAGTACAACCATGAATATCAATAATTATTATTATTCCAACTCAGTTTATTTATATTTCCCGATTTTTGGTTGGTTATTCCTTGAATAATCAACCTGATTTTATGCAAGAAGTCAATCACTTGATTCGACGCAACATTTTTTTCTGGACGTTTCAAAGTGCTTAGACCAAAAAAGTCAAATGTTCGTCCGCCGTCCAGCTTTGGTAATAGAAAATTTTCTACAAAAACTGAATTCTGTTCAGGGACTCGTTTCCGGCTTTAGTTGGTCCTCGAAACTTTTCAGTCCGATCGGACCAAAGTTGGAAGGAGTAGGGGTCAAAATGTGATTCTTCGAAAAATGCATTTTTGAGATTTTCGGCGATCTAGGCACGTTAGGTATCATTTTCCGTAAATTTTGCACGCTGAATCCAATGATATGGGTCCCGGGACGATTGGCGCTCTCTAGATGAGGTTATGGATCAAAATGGGTACCTATCTACCCATTTCGAATGTGCGTTTTCCACTAAATTTTGGACGGTGAATCGATTGGAATGAGTTTGGGTCTCGCCACACCCACTGTCTCCCCCCAATATCCCCATGTTTTTCATTGGTATACAAATTGAATCCTTGAATCCTTCTCAATGTTATATATTCCAGTTGTGTTGGGTTGACCTTCTATTTCTTCCTATTTGGTGGTTAAGCTTTTTAAAAAAAGTCTCATAATCCCTACAAGATGACCAGGATGATATACAGATCATCATTAACATTGTGGTGTATGGTGTGGCAATGGTCAGGCTCAAATACTATGCCTTATTCGTACCTACTTATATTTATTGTAATTGTTTGCATTCTAATTAGGTCAAAAAACAATCTGGCGATTGTTACACCATACAACACCATGTTACTGATGATCTGTATATCATCCTATAGGGATTTGAAGACTGGTCGCCAATATGCTCCCTGATGATACCAGGACCGGAACTGGCGAAACGTCAGAAGAAAGAAAGGATATGCATAGAGATGAAAATAGAACCATTGAAAAAAAAAACCCTTACCACCGAATACGTTTAGCACTCAATTGTTGAATGGATATTCAGTCAAAAGATGAAGACCTTTGTTGAAAACATACTCATGTAGGTGGCACTGCAGTATTCCCCCTCCACTACTTATACTCGCTGAAAAGCTGGCACCCAACAGCAGGGAAAGGTTTAGCTAATAGCCAATTGTAGACGAGACAGCCAAACCAATGCTCAAGTGTGCTCTAGGAAATCTTCAAGCTGCGTTTCTTATATTCGTGCCTGACAGGGAGTCAGAATCAATCCCCAGCCCTTCAGAACCACGACCAGCAGCCAATTAGGTCCGAGGGACGGATCAAGGTTGAAATCTTCTTGTATGTTGTTTGTTTTGGGGGATCAGACGTGTGCCCGGCATCCATACTCATTCGTAAAATAACGAAGATCATCTATTCCATGGTAAAAGCAAGTTCCGTAATAATCATTAGCGCAGATCGGCCGGAATATGCATGCGTACTCTCCGTTCTACGTTGTAATCATTGTTTTTGGTTGGTTATTTGATAACGAGTAGGGTTCTGGTGATTGGACCATCAGGGTGCACAATACTTTGATAATAGGGTGACAAAATGTTTT
Source organism: Cyrtorhinus lividipennis (assembly GCA_019603395.1). Taxonomy (NCBI): domain Eukaryota; kingdom Metazoa; phylum Arthropoda; class Insecta; order Hemiptera; family Miridae; genus Cyrtorhinus; species Cyrtorhinus lividipennis. The sequence goes on from CM034004.1 coordinate 23,973,392, forward strand.
ACTACTACTAACGCATGCCTGAACACTCTCGAGGGAGGTGAAAAAGCATCTTCCACCCCTCTCCAGCACTTAATTTGTACGGAGAGGATTCTCCCATTTGTCTCGCTGATTCTTACAATTTTTAATTGTCCCTCGTGAAACATTTGCTTTCCCGGTGGAATGGTTAAGCAAAGTTAACTAAAAGCGTTGAGGAAATTAATTGTGAAACACAACAAGCGTCCAGCAGGGGCTCCCTCGTGAGGCCGGAGCCTTGATTTTCACGCCCTCGGCCTTTCATGAGATAATCACATCCTGACCCCCTTCGCCCCTCATCTAATAATCACTGGGGCAAGATTTACTGGTAAATATGCAAGGGGAACAGTTCGTTAAAGCCCAAAATAAACAACCATCGGGACGCTTTGGCCAAGCTAAACAAGCAGCAAACGGAGCGTCGGCCCAGTACTCTGCGAGTGAAATTATGGCTACAACAAATGTCCTCCCTTGTTGTAGCCAAAGGTATCGTCTGTTTTATGAAACCTACTGCAACGTGAGTGTTGCATGATTTGCGCCGTATTTTTATTAAAAAACTCATTTCGTCAACATAGGGAATGTGGGTGTGGCGGGTACCGGACCCATTTCAATCGAATCAGGGTCCACAATTTAGTGGAAAATGATACGCCTAGGTACCAGCCTAGATCGCCAAAAATCTCAATAATCCATTTTTCGAAACACACATTTTGATCCCTACCCCGCCCGGTCCGATCGGGTTGAAACGTTTCATGGACCAACTAGAGCCAGAAACGGATCCCTGACTCAAATATCAGATTTTTAAAAAAATTGCTACTACCAAATTCGGCGACTTTGAGGCGTCCAGAGAAAATTTGGGGCCGAATCGGAGCGATTGACTTTTTGCATGAAAATGTGATGAGAATGGCAGCGTTTGCTGACACCAACCGAATGATTGGCAGTTGCACGATTATAATCGTGTGATTATAATAATTATTATTCGTGTTATACTTTATTATCTGAAATAGAATATTCAAACTTTTAAACGTCCCGTTGTTCTGAAAATTCGAACTCAAGAGGTTTTCAACTTTTGCCCCGGCTCCCACTTGAGAGCAGATACGCTTGAGATTGCGAATATGTTCTCAAAGGAAGACTGATGTCATCGCTTCGTCAATGTTTATGTCGAATGATTTGTATCTACTCAAACCATGTATTTCTCTCGTACCATCATGACCCATTTTCAAACCTACGTAGAATGATTAAATGTATTCTCGCAGAATAATCGTCGAAAGAATCTTTAGAATTACTGTGATCCAACAGAATTGTCCATCACCAGACGTTTTCTATCATCGCTGCCTATCCTCACCCTTCCTTATGAAAGACCGCATAAAATAACGAAATATGATCTGAACCACCGCTCGACTTTATGCGGCATACGGTATATAAATACCTACCTACCTACACTCACAGCCAATGAGAAGAGTCCAGATTCTTGCCAGCCATGAATATTGGAATGCAAATTTGTAAAAAGACCGTATTCCCTCACCTCAACCACAATTATTATCGAGATTGTCCACCTAATCAACTATAAATCGATATTCCATTATGTTGTAGTATTTTCAGAAATATGTGATATCATAACAGTTTAGTGGTCGCGTAGAATCCGTTAATCGTTTGGAACGTGAAGATATATCTCGACGGTGCCTTACCGAGCTAACCTCCATCTCGGACCGCTCTCAATTCTCCGATAAATTTTCTGTCCAATCACCCACGCAGATGTGGTTTGTTGGATGAGGCAATAAATATTTGTTTATGAAAGATAATATCATGGATTACTCGTAGCAGGATCTCAACCCAGGAGGAAAGTGGTCGCTTGTAATCAAAGTTTGTCTTCGACACAAGAAAATGTCAATTTGCCTGGATTAAGTATGTGCTTTTTAGTAGGGTGATTATTTGTGAGTTATCCGGTAGTTTGCATTTCATGCACTCGAAATCCATCAAATAATGTGGGCTATAACGATGAGAATACCTACTATTTTTTTTTTTTGTCACAGCTTCCAATTATTACGCTGTTAGTTTTCCCGATCTACCTGGCCCACCACGAATACTTGTATATCAACTCCCCGACTTACTAGACTTATATTGGCATAATACGTCTCAGGAGGTTCCAGTGGTCCTTTTTCCTAACGGGATGTTCTCTGTGACCAACTTTATTGTATATTATATAATATGTTATATTATATAAAAAACACGGGTTGATTATTCTTCGGACCAGGCGCATGCAGACTCATTTCTTCAATAAGGGGAAAATGGGGTAAAATGTGGGTGTGGCGGGTCCCGGACCCATCCCAATCGATTCAGCGTCCAAAATTTAGTGGAAAATGGTACCCCACACACCCAGGTACCAGAAATCTCGAACACACATTCAAAATGGGTAGATATGTAACCATTTTAACCCATAATCTCCTTAGCCAATCGTTCCGGGACCCATTTCATTGGATTCAGCGTCCTAAATTTAGTGGAAAATGATAACCCACATTGCCATAAATCTTGAATATCAATTTTTCGAAGTACACATTTTGATCCCTACGCCGCCCAAATCTGGTTCGATCGGGCTGAAAAGTTTCGAGAACCAAATAGAGCCGGGAACGGACCCCTGACCCAAATTTCAGATTTTTAGAAAATTGTCTACTACCAAAGTGGGCGTGGATGGCGGACGGACTTTTGACTTTTATGGTCTAGACACTTTGAAACGCCCAAAAACAAATTTTGGGCCTAATCGGAGGGGTTGACTTTTTGAATGAAAGCATAGGTAGATTATTCAAGGAATAACCAACCTAAAAATGGGTTATTTGATAGCGTCCCATACGTTGAATGGACAAACCCATCCAGCATTTGATGGAATAGGTAGAAGCAAGTTGTCGCTCGTGCAGCTCCTTGACGCACCCCAATCGGTATGGTATAGTAACGCCCAATGAGAAACAAGATGTGTGTCACAAGTCAATGTTGAGCCACGTTGAAATACAAATTTTCTGGTTGATACCGCAACGTACGTACCATGCAGCAGCAACTGTGGGGGTTTTCTCGGGAAAAAGCTCCTTCCTTTTAGTCCTCGTTTCAGGACTTCTCCAGCACGGGCAGGGCGAGAGCTTTGAACAGAACAATGCTCGCCTGAGCGTCAGTGAATTGGTACCAAAGGTAACCTGGCAGTACGCTGAAATAATCCAAGCATGCGCATAGCACGGCACTCTACTCCCTCGAGAAGGTCTAGTGCTCGTTGACGCGAATCCCAAGCATATTTAGCAAGAACGTCCTCACTCATAGTCAAAGCGCAAACGTCGAAATGTCTGTGGTAATGTAATAGTCAATTTTCACCAGACCATACCTGATTGAGATCGTACCCTTCTGAAGATCATCATGTCATCAGCGAATATAAGTCAGCAGACCTCACTTTTACCCAGTGACCTGGAGGAATTAGCAATATGGATTCATTCCGCTGCAGCGAGGAGTGGTGTGGAATGAATTGATTCTAGATAGACGATGAGCTAATGGCCTGTCAGGTAGTCCTATCTATTGAGAGAATGGCATGGCACCCATCTACATCACAGATTTCTGACTGAAGAGTAGAAGAAGAAAATGATATGATTTAGTTATTGACTCTGGCCTTCTTGTGAAGGACACGCTCTTCAAGTCGTGATTTCATGGCGTCTAGGGTGACGAAATTCCCACAAAAATCTCCTTATTCAGAGAAAATACGGACGCTGATTACACTTCAACTGTGAAGGAACAGAGTTTCATTCGAAATGAGCTTTTCAGGAGTCTGTATTTGAAAGGAATAGGGGCAGTGCAGATAAGATTACTTTAAAGAGAGCGGATGGGCAGTTCAATCGATGATGGGTGGATGGATGAGGCCGATTGTTCGGGGAATGTATGACTTGGGAACTGGTTTGCACCGAAGAATGCTCGAGTTATTTCAGTACAGGAGAGTTGCGCATCGCGCTCAATGAGATGACGTGTTCCAGTGAGAGCTGTGACCTTATCAAGGCGGAGACAGAGCATGATAGACTCATCCAAGATCAAGACGTTTCCTGTAAAAGAGTGAATGCACAAAGGATGAGTCATTAGGGGAAAGATTCTTAAGAATGATGGGAAAAAATGAATAGCGGGGGTAGAGGATTATGATTCAGATGAGAAGAAACCGTCGCTGCGACGAGACGAAAAGAGAAAGTGGAGTCTGGGGAGGAGGCTCACTACCAAGGGGTTATCAACATTTTCAAGAGGCTGAAAGGGAGAGAAGGAGTTGAAGAGGCGGCCTCTGGCAAGGGCTGAAGTGGGAAGAGGGCGGCAACGAGGGGAGGATTACGACGCGAGGGGAACCCAAGGAAGCGAGAAGTTAATGAAAGTGTTAATGATTGAGGAAGACGGTTTGAAGGGAGAAAGACGTGATGAGAGCTGAAGCGACTTTTGCTTCGTGGGGGATGATGAGCAGCGGGTTGTAGTGCTGTTGAGCCTTTGGGGGAGAGGGAAAGGGGGAGGTCTGATGGGGGCGACGGCTGCGAAACGCCAGGGTATAATAATGACCTCTGAAATGAAAACTAAACAGCTTCCCTCGGGAGATTCACAAGGCGGTAGGCAGATATTTAATTATAGTGTTATTTAGTAGTCAGATACCGGTGTGTTCCCAGGGGGAAGGAGTTCTCAGGGAATCACTCGCACCACATTAAACTCGGTCATGAACTTGTCGAGCTTATCTTCCTAGCTTCCTATCTATCTATTTAAACCATCCTGATGCTTAAATCCACTCTTCACTTGGATTTGTGACACTTCGGCTAGTTCATCTATTCGTCGATCAAATGTCCCTTCTGTTGATCACTGATTATCATGGACTTATCTTTGACACGTCCATCCAGAGTCATTCATCCTTAAAAGTTCTCTGATTGGTCGTCCTAATCTCTGTGTTTCTCATAGCAGAGGGATTTGAGTTTCAGTCACACTGTACTCTGGTGAGTCTGTCTTTATTAGGCTCGATTGGGTTATGAGGTGCAATTGGATTTTGAAACACGGTTGTGTTATCAGGTTGTGGAAACTCTGTGTCAAGAGTCTTAAAACAAGTCAAATTCCGAGTAAGTCGAGTCAGATATGGCTGAAATGTTTAGGAAAACTGGGTTACTTGATGCTTCTGCTAATCCCTACACATGAGTGTATTAGGTAGTAATTCCACGATTCAATAATTATTAGTCGAAAGCTCGTAAGGATCATGGTAAGTAAAGTAAGTTAGCAAGCTTTCACCGTGGATTTTCGTCCGACTACTGGTCAGGTGTCGTGGACGTCGTCAGCCGTCCTCCAAACTGGATCGTAAATTGATCTGACGATTTCGCTCATGGCTATTTATTGCTTCACCCGCTTAGGTAAAGAGGACGAATATGAGGGTCAAGACAAACAATTAAGTTGCTGTATCCAGGATTCGAAACCTGGCTACTCGGGTATCCTAACCAATCCTTCGTCCTCCACTAGACCACCGAGCACTTCACGGAAAAGAATTCACGCTGAAGAGGCAGACACTTCCAATGATGAGCAAACGAAATGTATCCCAGTAAGCATCAAAAACAAACAAAATGTGTCGTTCGAAAAATGGGTTTTCGTTTTCCTAAATGAATTTAATTCCTACAACCTAGTCCCCTTGGTATCCTGTAACAAATCATGAAGATAGAAGTATATCATCAGTAATTTGGTGTGTAGGAGACTTGATACCGAAGAAAACTACTTTGTATCTCAAAATGGGATGTATTCCTTCGATAGACAAGAACCAACTATTTGGAATGAATTGAAAAGACAGGATTTCAGCAAAGCGTTGTATTTCTGGCAGCCAGGAATCAGCTGAAACCACTGTCATTCTCATTCTGGGTAGCGCGTAGTCCTGTCAATTTTAATCTGAAGAACCCCTAGCGGGAAAGTTTTGGGATAGTTTTGGTTTCTTTCTTTTTTTGGTTGGTTATTCCTTGAATAATCAACCTATGTTTTCATGATAATGGTCAACCTCTCCGATTCGGCTCAAAATTTTTTTCTGGACGTTTCATGAAGTCCTGATCAAAAAAGGTCAATGTCCGTCCGCCGTACGCCGTCCATTGTTCACGCCGTTTTTGGTAGTAGAAAATTTTCTAAAAATCTGAAATTTGGGTCAGGGGTCTGTTCCCGGCCTAGGACGGTCCTCCAAACTTTTCAGCCCGATCGGACCAAATTTGGATGGGGTAGGGGTCAAAATGTGTTTTTTGAAAAATGGGTTTTCGAGATTTTGGGCGATTTAGGCGAGTAGGGTTTCATTTTCCACTAAATTTTGGACGCTGAATCCAATGAAACGGGTCCCAGAACGATTGGCACCCACTGGAAGAAGTTATGGGTCAAATTGGGTATTTATTACCCATTTTGAATACGTGTTTTCGCGATTTCTGCTACCTAGGCGTGTGGGGTATAGTTTTCCAATAAATTTTGGACGCTGAATCCAATTAAATGGGTCCCAGAACGATTGGCACCCACTGGAAGAAGTTATGGGTCAAATTGGGTATATATTACCCATTTTGTATATGTGTTTTCGGGATTTCTGCTACCTAGGCGTGTGGGGTATCATATTCCACTAAATTTTGGACCCTGAATCGATTGGGATGGGTCTGGGACCCGCCACACCCACTGTTTCCCCCATTGGAGGAATAACCAACCCGTGTGTAAGAATTTGCAGATTTTTTATGACAAGGTACCGACTCGTTTTCCTTGTCTCGGGTTCTACCCACTAGGGAAACTATATTTCTAACCAGTGTATACAAGACGATGTATGTTACAATCAGAAATTAACTTTCATTCATTCGTTCATTCATATTGGTGATTCGAGAAATTCTTCATGGTGAGAAATCCACCGGTAAAACTGGAGGACTCCTACAACTTCCATTTGGCAAAATGGGATTTAATAATGAGAAACACTTTCAGTTTCGTTCGTTTTCAATAACGACTCCTCTTGTACGAGAAAAATTTCATTGAAACAAAAATAAGTCCGAAAAAGGGAGCCGGGGATTTCGGTGAACAACTCGGTTCAGTGTATTCAGATTCTCGCCGGCGTCTCCATTAGAATCCCGTTTGAAATGTAAAGACTACGAGTAGAAACAATGAGTTGAAATTTTCGGTGCTCCCCTTTCAGCGTGCGAAAAAAAGGTGGGAGAAGAAAAGAAGGTGGAAGTTAATCCTCCCGTTAGCTCCTTTTTCGTTCTCCGAGGCTCTTTTCGCTTTTTGGGGAAGCAATTGTCGGAAAAAAATAGAAAAAGAGAAGGAGACCGTCGAGGAGTAAGTGGAAGGGGACTAAGCATTGTTAGGCTTAATGACAAGTGGTCGGCGACGAGGAAGAAGTCGGAAAGGGGTTTTGTTGAAGGCTGCTGCTTGGCTTACGACCTCCTGTCGGGCCTCGTATTCCCTACACATACTTAATTGCCCAGACGTTTCGCTAAGGAGGGTTGGAGACGTCTTTCCTTGGGGTGACGTATGCGTCAGCTACGTCTCATTTTTTTCACCCTCGTCGAGCTGTAAGACATGATCTCTTCCACATCCCTCCTGAATCTTTCGCACTCTGTCGGACACTGTGGACACTGGTGTAGCGTGGCTCTTGAATATAAGGGACTGCTCCCCCCCCCCCCCCTCACACACACACACACATCTACCTTGGCCAAAATCCCAAATCTCCTTCTGAATCTACCTATATGAACACCTTATTCTTCTCCAAACATTTGTTGTTAAGCGCTAAAGAGGGTTGTAGATGCCTTTCCTTAAGATGGCGTATGCGTCAGCCATGTCTAATTTTTCTCGCCCTCGTCGAGCTGTTAAGCTGGGTTCATATGGACGCGGTTTCTCCGTTGGGCGGCAAATGCGTTCGGCCATCTAATTGGCTCCACAGGTCTGTCGCAGCTACCGCAGGTGAACTTTTGAAGTGGTCTGTATCCATAAAATAATTTTGATATTTGCCGCAGTTACGCATGCGCAGTGGGTCTCGGCGCAGCTCGCACCACTGTTTTTTCATCTCAAGTGTGCCATTTTTGTTATCTCCGATTTTCATCGCACCCAAATAAAAACCATAACATACTTCGTGATCGCGCCCTTTGGTTAGTTGTTTGATTCGGTTCAAATTCACCGTTATCGCATTGTCTGACGAAAGGGACAATGACTACACATTTAATGATTTATTTTGATCGAAGAGGTTCGCTGGAGCAGGGAGCTGTAGGACACAAAATCCTCCCCCGATTCTCTATGCAATAACAAGAATCAAGTAATAATAAAAATGAAAAATATGAAATAAAAATAAAGCAACAAAAGAACTCAAAACTATACCGAAATCTAAAAACTCATGAGGAATGTGTTGTCAAATCATCATTAGGTTTAGGCGGGATCTCGCCGCAAATCAGCTCGAACGCACTTGCCTCATCCATGTGAACACCAAAACTCGAAACGTATTTGCCGCAAAATTCTACCGCAGTTGCCAACGCCCATGTGAATCCAGCTTAAGACATGGTCACTTCCACATCCCGTCCGAATCTTCCGCACTCTGTCGGATACTGTGGTTCACTGGACGTAGACTGGCGTGGCTCTTGAATAAAAGTTACTGCAAGGTCCCCCCCCCCCCTCCCTCACATATCATACTTTGCCAAAATCCCAAATCTCTTGCTGAATTTACCTACGGAGTATGCTTTGCCAGGAAAACTGCAGTCAATACGATGCTATAGGAACGAACACCTTATTCTTCTCCACACATTCGTGCTATAAGGAGGGTTGGAGATGTCTTTCCTTGGGGTGTCGTATGCGTCAGCTAAATGTAAATAATTTATGGTTTTGTTTAATTTTTTTTTTTTTTTTTTTTTTCAACTCAATAATTTTACATGAGCGGCCAATTCTCCGAAATTCGGGGAGAGTATTGGTAAAAATGAGTTTTTTAGAACTCGATTTTCGGGATTTTTTGAATCTTGTCATGTGGAATATGATTGTCGACTAACTCTTGGACGCTGAATCGATTGTAATGAGGCCCGGACACCCCAAACTCACTGTTTTCCCAATATTTTTGCTGTAAGGAATAATGAACTATTGTGGATGAATTCGTAGCGGTTTTAGGATTTTATCCAATCGCTACAACATTGACGTTGCCACAATTGTTTAAGAAACACTGACAAATTAGAATTCTCACACAATGCTTTCGGTCCGCTGAAGTGAATTATTGCATGTGTGGGAGGGGAAAGCCATACGCTCGTTGACTTTGTTTAATTTAATTTCCTCGGCCTACAGTCTGCATATCAATGTCTGCGGATTCGCCAGAATTAATTTAGAAGGGAGAAGAAATTTTGTTCTTGGCACAGGAAAGAAGAGTATGACGAGATAAAAAAAAAAGTTAGTTGTAAGAGGAATTTCCGGGATTAGCGGAGGGGGAAGAAAAAAGCAGAAATAGAATGAGGATGCTGACATGGTCCTTAATTGGGGTATAACAAATTCTTGGAGTTTTCATTAGGTTTCCTTCAGTCCTCTGACGTGTTGGTGGTGGTGGTTGTGTGCTGAAGAGGGTGGGGGGGGGGGTTCATCCGTTATTAGGGCGGCACACGCACCTAGAACCCCGTGCGGGTTTTTCGGGAAAGGGGCCCCCGCTTTTACTTTCTTCTGAGTCCACATAATAAAACAGAAGGCCCCGCCCTCGCCTCATCTGAGCGGGGTAAAAGGGAGTTCTTCTGTTGATTAAATCAACTTACTTCGCTAAGTCCCACCGGGGTGAGTTGGGGATGAGGGCGGGGTTTCAAAAAAGTGACTTAACTCCGCGGCTTTTTTTTTCTTTCTCCGTTGGTCGGCGGTGTTCTGAAAATTTACTCTCACCCCTCCCCGCCATCCAACCTTTCATCTGATACCTTTTTTTCGTCGGAGGTCATCATTTTCTTTTTCTTCGTGAGGAAATTGGCCGTCCTGAAGGGTAGTTACGAAAATTACTAGCTGACTACGGTGTTGGGGGGAGGGGGTGCGTACACATTAAGTCAGACCAACTAGAAGGTTTATAACATCCAAAGATAGACTTTGTGACCCTCCGTCACTTCATTTCTGTTTCGGACTGCCAATACAGGTCGGCTTTAGGGGTTGAGATGGAACACTCGGGTACCACCCTGCTTAAAACACGAATTAACGGATAACAGTACTTGGAGGGATTAGTTGATAATCGAAATTATTTGTTGATCTGGCGAGGTTATTGTCGGTTATCCCTTAAAAAATCAACTGGTTTTCTTTTCAAAAGTCAATTTTTTCGAAGTAGAAACTTTTCTAAAAATCAGAAATTTGGGTCAGGGACCTGTTTCTGGGTCTAGTCGGTCCTCAAAACCCGATCGGACAAATCCTGGGGGGGGGGGGGGGGTTCAAAATGTGTATTTCAAAAAATGGATTTGCGATATTTTCGGCGATGTAGACGTGTGGGGTATTTATTTCGACTAAATTTTGGACGCTGAATCCAATACAATGGGTCCCGGAACGTTCGGAGCCAACTGGAAGAGGTTATGGGTCAGAATGGGTATCTATTCACCTACTTTGAATGTGTGTTTTCGAGATTTCCTGTACCTAGGCGTTAGGGGTATCATTTTCTTCTAAATTGTGGACGAGAATGAGTCACCATGCGCCTGGTCAGAAGAATAACCATCCCCTGTGATTTGTCACTATAGGTTTCGAATTTCATTTTAATAAAATAACTTGATAAAATCAATGGGAGCCCATTAGAGCCTCCAGTCAATCCAGCGAGGCAATACCCGGGAGCGGATATGGTCACATCCTCGTATGGACGACTGTTGTTGCTATTTGCAACTTAGCCATCTTGGAACAGGCAACGCTTCATTTACTTTACCTCCTCTTCTGATACTATCGTTGTGAACCGTTCGGAGCAGACTCTTATTAGAACTTGAATAAGTCCCTCTCCGCACCGTCAACCCTCTTGTCTTTCAAAGTTGACAGAAATCTCATAAAGGCATTTTCGAAGGTTGGGAAATTAATTGAACAACTAAAACCCATAAAACTTGTCATTAATGAAGCTTGAAAACAGAACGAAAAGAAGTGCGAATGATGAAGGGAAAGGCAACTGCGACAAGGTGGAAGGGGGTTTAGCCGCGCAAAATGTTTTAATTATGTTTTCAAGGGTTCGTTAACTCCTACTTGAGTTGGCAATTTTCAACTTGTTCTCGCTTCAAGCCTCCACCACCACCCCAGCCTTTCAGTTTTTCCTTTCCTCGAAGATCACCGCCGTTCCTTAATTATGTATCCGATAATTAGTGAACGAAATCTTGTTGGGCGGGAAAGTCTCCGCTCTTCTTGAGTAGGTTTGTGAAGCACCCTTGGGCAGATTGAGCGGAAAAGATAGGAGAAACAGGACGCAATTTAAATTTATCGCAATTCCATAAGTTTGCCATTGGTTTTTGTTGCAATTTTTCATTTTCTCAAAAATCCAATTTTCATTGAATTTGAATTGAAATTCCAAATCCTCCTGAAATTGATAAGAAATTGCGGAAGCTGTCATACCATTTTGTATCAACATGTGTATCTCTTTTGTAAATTTAGATAATTTCAAAAAACCGATTTCCAACATTTAATGCATTGAAGGATATCAGGAGACTGTTCATCATTGTAAATGTGTAAATATCATATTCGACCCTAAAACTGAATGTTTTGATTAGAAAAAAAAAGTTTTTTTATTTGTGAGGATCAAGACTTGAGGACCAATGTAGTATGTTTCCTCCGCCTACGGTGGACATCCAACAAGGAGTACTTGCATGAAAAACTGATATCGACAGTCTCAATAGGACCAATTATAGAATGATTGGATGTGATCGAAAAGAAATCGACGCACGAGTCGGCTCTTGGACACCATAATGTAGACTTAATGCGGGAAAGAACATCGGACGTTGAAAGCTTCTCGGCCACTTGGTCGTCCTAATTGAATCGAAACCCCGCACAAACTGTCGGTTTTTATCTATTTTATTGTCATCTACGGCCCACGTTTCGGAGGGAAGACCTTTCTTTATTAATGAAGACAATAATTTTGGGAGATTTTATCCCCTCCTCCGGCACTATTGAAAACCGGCTGGTTGACTCGGAAGCAGTGGAATCCAATACTGTGTGTATCGGAGTGTCCAAACACTCCGAAATCTCCCTCTATTCTTGTCTAAATTTGCGAGATCGAGGCGCACAGCGCGGGGGATATAATTTGAACATAAAAAACATGGGAAAATACAACGAATTCATTCACAGGGGTTGGTTATTCCTCTGACCATACCCATGGTCACTCCAATCGATTTAGCGTCCAAAAATCGGTAGAAAATGTTACCCCACATGCCTCAGTACCAGAAATCTCGAAAACCCTCATTCGAAATAGGTGAATATATACCCATTTTGACCCATAACCGTTTCCAGTGGGCTCCAATCGTTCCCGTTTCATTGGATTCAGCGTCCAAAATTTAGTGGAAAACAATACCCCACACGTCTAGATCGCCAAAAATCTCGAAAATTAATTTTTCGTAATACTCATTTTGACCCCTATCTCCTCTAAATTTCGTCCGACTGGACTGAAAAGTTTGGAGGACTAACTAGAACCGGGAATGGACCCAAAATTTCAGATTTTTAGAAATTTTTCTGCTAACCAGAAAAATTTTTTGGCCCGAATCGGAGAGATTTTTGCATGAAAGCAGGTTGATTATTCAAGGAAAAATCAACCAAAACATCAACTATCGACTATGATTATGTACTCATTCTCATTCTGCGTAGTGCTGAAACAGATGGCGTTGTATGAGCCACGCATTATGAAGTTTTTACATCATCTCACTCCGGGAACAACACGTGTTCAGCCTCAAGGCTGTGAAAGCCAGTGTGTTAGTCTGTAACATCAACAAGATCTAAAGACGGTCGGAACGACAAGGGAGAGAAAAAACGATTGAATTTGTTCATGAGAACGGCTCTCTCTTCATATTTCCTTCCAATAAATAACCAGACCCAGAAACCTCCGAAAAAAAAAAAAAAAAAAACGATGAACGGAGAAAACGGCACTAAGGGACACACACACGAGAAACAGGGCAAACGGTTAAATGGCTCGGACTAAAGTTTTTGTTTTTCCAAAAAGGGCGAAATGACTACGACGATCTGAACGAATTGAATCGAATCGTAAATCGCGAGTTATCTCCTTTTGGTTGGGTATTCTTTCAAAGTGAGCGCAATAATGTTCCTCTTGCATAAATAATAGAAAGAACCCTCGACTTTTTACATCGGAGTTGAAATCCCGGAAAGAGAAGCTAATGTGGCCTGTTGATTATTTTCGACGGGCTCAGTGAGCCGCATTTGGAGTAAAAGAAAGATTTATACCGGAAAAGGGGTTATAAAATATTTCTTCTAGCTCTCGTGTGTTTTGAGCGTAGCTGAAGAGTTTTCCTTACTGTTGCACACGCTGTTAAAAAGAGAGACGGGGAAATAAACAAGAAGAACGACAATGATCGAGGAGGCCGGAATATTGAGATGTTATTGCTTGGTTATTCCTTGAATCTATGTAATCATGCGTAAGGTCATTAAGTGACAACTTTCTCAGCTTGGGCCCGAAAATTTTTTTCATTACGTCCAGATATAGAACGCTGCAAATTCTTATACAGGGGTTGGTTATTCCTCGGGCCAGGCGCATGGAGACTAATTAAAAAAAAGATTCTGCGTTCATTACATCTTCCAGAGGGGCGCAATCGTTCCGGGACCCGTCTCATTGGATTCGGCGTCCAAAATTTAGAGGAAAATGATAACCCACACGCCGAAAATTCATTTTTCAATGAACACAATCTCAATTTCTTGAACAATCAACCTATGTTTTCATGCCAAAGGTTGACCATCTCCAGTGTTGATTGAATGATTTTTGGGTCTAGGCGTGCGGAGTATCATTTGTCTGTAAAATGAAGTTCCAACATTTAATGTTGGACGCTGTATCGGTTAGAATGAGTTCGGGAATCTCCGCATACGGGTCTACCCGTAATCCTGCTCCAAGGAACCTACTGTGTAAGAATTTGCGGTTCTTGGGAAAGGATCCGGGTTGCTCGTTGTGAGCTATCTAAAGAACTTCTCTCTAATTCCATTTCAATAAATATTATTAAGTCCCGTGCCATCTCGTCAAAACAATGATTAGTTTTGAATGTCAACAAATTATCCCGTCTTTACAACGATTTTTCATCATCTCTGCATTGGGGTGTGTTCTTGCAGTGTTGGGCTATGGACTTGGATCATGCGGTTTTTGACTTGTAAACGTTGGCTGGCTGACAGTCAGAGGGCGCCGCAGATAATCCGACGCTTTGCGCTTTTGGCTGATGATTACCCCCTTTTGTCCCAGTCTAGGTACATGATGGGATCTATCTGGGATCCTTTGGGGTCCATCTGAGTCGTTGGATCCATGTTGGGGTGAATCAATTGAGTTTATGGTATCTATCTTCGCAAAAGTATTCGATTGATGTTATCGCTGAACTATCGCCGGGCTCCTTTTCGTATTTTTTCAGCTGCAGCTCTGGGTTGCTATCAGCAACTCGCTCGATCCACTCCCGTGGGGCCACTTTTCTCTTCCGTGCTCGCCAATGTACACGATATCCTTCGCTGAGCTAGAATCTTAGTTCTCGTTACAAACGAGATACCAACTCCCGCGAGGGGCAGACAAATCACACCCATATTCCCCACCCTATCAGTAACCCCCCCCCCTTCTTTGACTACCACCCAATAAGATTAGCGCCACATTGTATCACCTTATCTCTGACTTTGCAGAGCGCTGGACGAAAATGTGCACTAACTCTTAAGCCGCGTACACACTTGTAACAAACTCCCGCTCCGATCCCCGCTCCGCTCCTCCGTTCCGAACATTTCAACGAACTTTTCGTCGTAACATCACAGCGCTCCAAACGTCGTTCCGCTCTGAATCGGGGACTGGAGGGCGATCGGGAGAATCAAACGCTCCTCATTTCAGTCATGGCTTTTAAGTAAAATGTATAGGTATAGGTATAGGAGCGGGAGAACGTTCGGGGGAGCGGAGCGGCTCAACTACACCCCGTCCACACTAGGTTCAGCCGACTCCGAAACATTCCTTTGATGCAGGAGGGAAAAACGCTGCAATCTTCAGGGGTTGGATCCTGGCACGCGCAGAAGACTCATTTCTTCACATGGGGATTGGGAAACCCGTCCCACCCTTCCATCGTTCAGATCCAAAGTTGTAGAAATGATACCCACCGCCTACCAGAAATCTAAAAACATATCAAAGGGTATTATAACCTTTGACCTATGGGGCCAACGTCCTGAGACCCATTCATTGATCAGCTTTCAGATTTAGTGGAAAATGGTACCCCACACGCCTAGGTACCAGAAATCTCAAAAACACATATTCAAAATGGGTAATATATACCCAATTTGACCCATAACTTCTTCCAGTAAGTGCCAATCGTCCTGAGACCCATTTCATTTGATTCAGCGTCCAAAATTTAGTGGAAAATGATACCCCACTCGCCTAGATCACCCAAAATCTCGAAAACCCATTTTTCAAAAAACACATTTTGACCCCTACCCCGCCCAAATTTGGTCCGATCGGGCTGAAAAGCTTGGAGGACCGTCCTAGGCCGGGAACAGACCCCTGACCCAAATTTCAGATTTTTAGAAAATTTTCTACTACCAAAAACGGCGTGGACGGCGGACGGCGTACGGCGGACGGCGGACGGACATCGACCTTTTTGGTTGGTTATTCCTTGAATAATCAACCTATGTTTTCATGATAATGGTCAACCTCTCCGATTCGGCTCAAAATTTTTTTCTGGACGTTTCATGATGTCCTGATCAAAAAAGGTCAATGTCCGTCCGCCGTCCGCCGTCCGCCGTCCGCCGTACGCCGTCCGCCGTACGCCGTCCATTGTCCACGCCGTTTTTGGTAGTAGAAAATGTTCTAAAAATCTGAAATTTGGGTCAGGGGTCTGTTCCCAGCCGAGATGGGTCCTCGAAACTTTTCAGCCCGATCGGACCAAATTTGGAGGGGGTAGGGGTCAAAATGTGTTTTTTGAAAAATGGATTTTCGAGATTTTGGGTGATTTAGGCGAGTGGGGTGTCATTTTCCACTAAATTTTGGACGCTGAATCCAATAAAATGGGTCCCAGAACAATTGGCACCCACTGGAAGAAGTAATGGGTAAAATTGGGTATTTATTACCCATGTGGGTGACTTCAGCCGAATAGACAAACAAAACACATCGTCATATCCTGTTGTTTATAACCAGCTGTTAAACTTAGCAACCAATTTTGAGCAGTTGCCTACAATTCTTTTTACTGTCGGAGCTTTTTATTCGTACCATTCAATTCAATTTAATACAATTATTATAGCCTTCTAAATTACCTACATTTTCTCAATATTATATTAGTAAATTAGTGTCGTAGTGCCCCATAGATACACCCATCTTGAATATGTGTTTTCGGGATTTCTGCTACCTAGGCGAGTAGGGTGTCATTTTCCACTAAATTTTGGACGCTGAATTCAATGATGTGTGTCCCAGAACGATTGGCACCCACCGGAAAAAGTTATGGGTCAAAATGGGTATGTATCCACCCATTTTTTATGTGTCAGGATTCCTGGTACCTGGGCGTGTGGGGTATCATTTTCCACTAAATTTTGGACCCTGAATCGATTGGAATGGGTCTGGGACCCGCCACACCCACTGTTTCCCCCATTCGAGGAATAACCAACCCGTGTGTAAGAATTTGCAGCGTTTTTGATCTAGACATCATGAAACGTCCAGAAAAAAAATTTGAGCCGAATCGGAGAGGTTGACCATTTGCATGAAAACATAGGTTAAAACCGCCAACAGGCCGATCGAGCTCCGCTCCGATCCTCCAATCGTCTTTCCTTTGATGTTTTGCCGCCCCGAACCTGGAATCGGAGCGGAGCGGGAGTTTGTTACAAGTGTGTTTGCGGCTTTAGTCTAAGTGTCAGTGTTGTTACGTTGCGTCAAAGATTCACGATTCCTCACACCACTTCCGATTTCTCTATGATTCTTTGGATAGTATCTGGTCTATTCAGGGAGGCTGACAAATCTCTTTAATATCCTCGGAATGAATTAACCTAGTTTCTAACCTAAGTTTCTATTGAGAGATTTTAATCATACTAGCTCTCGCGCGAAAGCTTCCAGCGAACACCCTTTGACTGATGAGGAATTCAGCCGCTCTCACTGAATGCGGCAAATAATTCGAAATTGCCCCGGCCGCACGTCAAACTCGTTCCCACTCGAGGTGAAGTTGAGCTTTGAGTGTGGAACAGGGCAAAACGTCAAAACACAACCCTCCTGCGCCGCGTGATACTAATTATACGTGAGAGAGCTCCGTCCAGTGTCACAAACACTCCCCTGAGACAGCGTCGAATATTTGCTTTCGAAGGAGTTTACACAGTAGTGCCGGCGTATGAATAATTCAGTTATCCACGTCGGGTAGGGGGCGCTCAGGTTCGATTCCTCAGGATTTCGACCTATGGGCAGCGCTGGTTAAAAGGAGTGGGGGGGGGGGGGTTCTCATGAAATAACGGGTGCTCTTAATTGTTCCATCTCCACTTCCGACAGTTTTTGTACCAACTTGACTCGATATTGCTTCGCTTTTTGGATGCTATGGTTTTCAATATTGTACACAGTGCAAGAGAGAATAGGAAAAGCCATTTCAACGGCCCATAGAGAGATTCGGGGGTTACGAAAGATAGAAAAAGTACCCATTCCAGTTAGATTGGATTTCTCCGAACAGTAGCCAGTAGCTGTCGATACCCATATATTTTACGCCACTTAAGGCTTAGTGGATTTTCCTTGGAGCCTCGGATTTGGATATTAGAATCACCCTTCTTTTCAACGATTTCCAATGTCGAGATTCACAAAAAACGCTTCAAATATTAAACTTTTATTTGATTTCTCGTACCGGAATAAATCCAGTATAATAATAACCGTGATAATGTCTCAAATTTTCTTTTGCTAAATGGGTTGGGGACTCCATGGAGAAGATCGATGGGTAAAAATGGAATCTCCCGCTGAAGATTCAGTTGGGTGCCCCGCCACCCACTAAACGGATACTGTATTACGGGTTGCTAGGGCACAGAGAGTCAGTTCACAGTCCTTTACCACCTTAGATGAGATTTTGGGTCTTTATCGACGCCTGGCTGACAAAGAGAATGCATTAAGTTGAGGTGTGCATTAGTTTGTCCTCTCCTCAGACTCTCCAGGGCACATGCATTGATTGCTAGAATTTCGGCCTGGAAAACAGAGGTGTATTTTCTAGTGGTGTGGAGTATTGCCACCTAGGTTTGATCCCATACACCCCAGCACCTGTCCCTGTTTCCATTCTGGACACATCAGTGTACCAGGTCAGGTCGCTGGGACAGCACTGTATGAGCACTGTATCCTGCAGCGATTCCAGATCAACGTGCTCAGGAGCACTGTTGACACGCCCTGAGTCAACCTCAAAGTGGAGACTGAATGATAGGTCATCATGAAATGTGCCGTCACTATTCTTGTGTGCCATGAAGGTCATTTTTACGCCAAAATATCGGAAGATTCGCTCGCAGATTCAGTTTCACCATATTAGTGCGAGATGACTTCCCGACATCGTACATTTGCGGTCTTCTCACCAATTCGGTCACCTTGATTCTCGAGTTACCTTCTTGATTGTGATTCACCGTCTAATAATGGACAAATATTCTATGAATTATCGAGCCAATGTAGGAAAATTAAGGTGCTGAGTGGATACGTGAGTGAATCATTGTTTATTTGTAAATAGGTTTTGGCAATCGCCTCGACCAATACTTATTGATAACTTGCCACCAGCGGTTATAGAATATTCAACATTAAAAGTAGGTACCGTAAAAGTTTCCTTCAGGCATCGAAGTGCTATCATGAAAAATGTAATAGAAAAACATCACAAGAAAAAGTGTGACCGGCATAGCAGTTCGTGACGGGCATTGGAAAAAGAGTCGAGTGAAATTCAACAAGTTGTCTCAAAGTCGAATTTCCCTATCGAGGAAAGGCGGACTTTAGGAGTCCGAAGAACTTTTTTCCTCGGAAAAGTAGTGAAGGGTTTATTATTTATTCGTGAAGCGGCTCGAAGGGCTATTCTGCACGATATCCTCAACTTTTCGAGAGGTCTTGAAGTGACGTGGGGCAAACTGAGTGAAAACACCGGTCATCGATCCTGCTCTCGTTGAGATCGCTCAAGTTCTGACACTAGGAATTCCCAACGTTGGCGAGTCCAAAGTCATATTGGTTGGTTATTCGTTGAATAATCAACCTGCTTTCATGCAAAATGTCAATCTCTCTAAATTCCTCAAAGATTTTTAGCCCGATCACCAAATTTGGGTGAAGTAGGGGTCAAAATGTGTTTTTTAAAAATCGGATTTTCGGGATTTTTGGCGACCCAGGCGTGTGGGGTATTATTTTCCACTAAATTTTGGACGCTGAACCCAATTGAATGGGTCCCAGAACGATCGGCCCACACCGGAAGAAGTTATGGGTCAAAATGGGTATCTATCTACCCAATTTTGAATATGTTTTCGAGATTTGTGGTACCCAGGCGTGTGGAATGTCATTTTATACTGAAGTTTGGACGCTGAATACAATGAAATGAATCTTAGAACAATTGGCACCCACCGGAAGAAGTTAGGGGTTTAAATGGGTACCTATTTACACATTTCGAATGTGTGTTTTCAAGCTTTCTGGTACCTAGGCGTGTGGGGTATCATTTTCCACTAAATTTTGGACGCTGAAGCGATTGGAATGGGTCTTGGACCCGTGACACCTACTGTTCCCCCCATTTTCCCCATATTGGAGATATGAGTCTCTGTGTGCTTTGCAGCGTTTTCTGTTGAACTTTCACCGATTATTCGATTTCGATTATTCGGCCAATTAGTTTATTCCTTTCATTCCCAGTTTGATCCATCGATGGAGTTACGAAATGAGATTTTCCTGGCTAGAACCACACATTTTGAAAATTACCATTTTTAGCAGGTTCGGATTATTCATTTCTTCATTCACAGTCCTCGCTTTGGTGGGAAATCGTGTCGAAGAGCAACCGGTCTGCCCAGTTGCTGTTCATATAATTCATTGTTGTTCGTTGTTGCTCCTGGAGGCCTGGCTGGCCATTTTCAACTGGAGCGTTTGGTACATAAGATAATTTAGGTAATTGGTTCTCACAATGGCCGCTCAGAGCCATTGGCATAAAAAAGCCATCTTTCTTGCACCCTTTTTGTTGGTCATATTATTAAATTTTGTCGAAAAGGTCACGCTTGGTTTGAGTGTGATTTCTATCTCCTTTCAATGAGGCATTAATGGGCTCATGCTTAGGTTAGAGGGCACTTGAACCACTCAGTACTATCCGGAGGCTCCTCCGTAAATCCTCACCTCATTGACGGTGTACTGGTAACACAACGAAGGTTACACCTGACCAGGTTATTATTTAGATCCGCTGCCAATGGTCAACAGAACGGATAAGCGTGGGTTCGCTCATGAAGTAGAACACATTTCTCATTCCTCACAATTTGGTTGGTTATTGAAAAATCACCCTATGTGTCCATGCATAAAGTCAATCTCTCCGATTCGGCCGAAATTTTCTTCTGGGCGTTTCAAGGTGTCTTAGTCAAAATACGCAAATATCTTTCCGCCCTCCACGCCGACATAGGTAGTAGAACATTTTCTAAATATCTGAAATTTTGGTCAGGGAGCTGTTTCTGGCTTTAGTTGATCCTCGAAACTTTTCAGTCCGATCGGACTGCGGGTGAGGTAGGGGTCAAAATGTGTATTTTGAATTATAGATTTTCGAAGGTTTGGGCAATCTAGGCGTGTGAGGTATTGTTTTCCACTATTTTTTTGGACGCTGAATCGATTGACATGGGCCTCCATGTGCCTGGTCCAAGGAATATCCAACCCCTGTGAAAGAATTTGTAGCGTTTTATTTTTGGTGTAACGATGAGTCTGCAAACGGAACGGACTTAGTCCTCATTGGATCCTTTACATGCTCCCAGCATCGTGTTTGTAAAATGGAATTGAGGGAAGGGAGACTAATCACTTATAATCATTGCGGTGTGGGCTCATCTGGAATGATTTCGTATTAACACCCCTGTAATTTGTTTTTTAAACGCACTATCAGCCAAGAGCTTAATTAAATTCCGTACCAGGGAGGTCTTTAAGTCTTAACTTTCTGATTCGGGCCGTTGCCAAAAAAAAAAAAAAAAAAAAAAACCCTAAACGTGATTGTATTTCATCTTTTGCTTGCGTTGAATGCCTGTGGAAGAAATGAATTCTAATTAATCCGGGAAAACTGGCTGCTTTTAATTGGAGTCAATGGGTGGACTGAGCTTTGGTGGGTAGTTAGTATCAAATACAAAGCACCTTCATTACGTGAGAAATATGCGTTTTTCACGGGTTTTTCTCGCGCCTTTCCGTCTCTCGCTGGGCTTTTCAATAAATTTTTTCACCCTTTCTTACGTGAGTAAAAAAGGAAAACGGAATAAAAAGTGAAACGTGCCGGAAAAGAGTAAAAAAAGCTGAAGATTAACAAGAAAAAAAAAAAAAAAAAAAAAACCACGTGCGAGAAACAAAAGTCGTAGTAAATTCACGAAAAAAAGTTCTATTACTATTGGTCGTAGGGGGGTGAAGGGGCCTCGTTGTGCGATATTATGCATTCCATTTGTCTGCAAGAAAATTGTTGCTGGGGGTTAGCTATAACTAGAGTACGTGACTCGTGTATCCAAAAAGTGAGGGTTGAAACGCACCCTCTTGGGCGAGTGAGAAGACTTGTTGCCGCAAAACCGCTGGGGCTACTAATTTATAACGTTACGGTTCGACCCTGAGGGGGAGGGGATAGGGTGTGATGAACGGCTCATCAACGGCTCATTTTATTTTATTTATTTTCCATTCTGTGTACGTTTTGGTTGGTTATTCCTTGAGTTATCTCGTACACCGTCCGCCGTCCTCGCCGACTTTGGTAGTAGACAATTTTCAAGAAATCTGAAATTATGTTCAGGGGTCCGTTTCCGGTTTTAGTTGGTCCTTGAGACTTTTCAGCCCGATCAGATCAAATTTGGGTAGGCAAGGGGTCAGAATGTGTTTTTGAAAAATGTATTTTCGAGATTTTTGGTGATCTAGGTGTGTGGAGTGTCATTTTCCACTAGATTTTGGACGCTGAATCCAATGAAATTGGTTCTGGAACGATTGGCGCCCTCTGGATGAGGTTGTGGAACAAAATGGGTACCAATCTACCCATTTCGAATGTGTTTTTCGAGATTTCTGGTACCTAGGCGCGTGGGTTATCATTTTCCACTAAATTTTGGACCTTGAATCGATTGGAATGGGTCTGGAACCCGCCACACTCACTTTTTCCCTCATTTTCCCCATGTTGAAGAGATGAGTCTCCACGTGCCTGGTCCGAGAAGTAACCAACCCCTGTGAACGTTTTTGTAAAAGCAGACCAAATTGCTTCGAATTCCGTAATAGGAAAACGTTATTGGTTTTGAATTGGAATGTTATTTACTGCCAATAAATACGATCAAAGAGTAATGTACCTATGGGGTGACCAATAACAATCGTAACCAATTTATTGAAGGAGATAACAGTAAACACCGTTTGAATTGCCAGCCGTCCCCAATGCGTATTCAAGCATAGATTATGGCGACTGTGAGAGTGAAATGCGTTCCGATCGGGGTTGGTACGTCCCATATAACGTATTGACTATCTCACAATGTACCATCACAACCGATGAGTTATCCCCTATCCAAAGATACTACATAAGCGGTGTTAAGCCACCCATTCCCATACAGTACGAATTGCATGACGCCAAATAGCCGACGCAACTAGTCTCGGGAAATCTCGGTGGCTTGCTTCAGCCGTGGTATGAGTGCCATGAGTGCCGTCGCCTCGATCGACCGGATTGAGTGCTAGTGAGTGACTATTTGGGGTGTTGATTTGTAGAGTTACGGGTCGTCGGTAGGACGATAGGGTGCTCAGAACGTCTCTATGGAAACGTTTTTCCTTGTCGAACTGAAGTCTCTTTAGTTCAAAATCTAGTCTTCTTATCAAACACAGCTGATACTTTTGGCAAATGGACGTTTTGGTTGGATATTCCTTGAACGATCAACCTACGTTTTCATGTTGATTTCATGTGTCTATCTCCTCGATTTTTTTTTCGATCGATCTAGGCGTGTGGGGTATTATTTTCGCTAAATTTTGGGCGCTGAATTCAATGCAATGGGCCTCGGGACGATTGGCACCTATTGGAAGAGGTTATGGGTCAAAATGGGTATCTGTCTAACCATTTCGAAGGTTTGTTTTCGAGATTTCTGGTACCTAGGCTAGTGAGAGAGAGAGAGAGAAAGAAATTTATTCACAACAAAAATCAAGAGACCACATACAAACCGAAACTACCCGAATAATAAGGCCCGTCTGTAGGCAGTGCCTGAATTGACGGGCCTGAGTTGTTCTCCGACAAATTAAAAAATACAAAATGAGAAAATTAATAAATTAAAGTAATAACAAAAAAAAATATATATATAATCTTCTAGCTCGTAGTCTAAATATAAAAACTCCTGAGCATATTTTCAATATTCTCCGGACCGAGGTTAATCAACCATGAAAAAATTAACTTCTTATAGGTGGCGCGGGTGACTTGACTAGGATCTTTCATATGAGGGGGCAGAGAGTTATAGACAATGTGTAGTAAATATTGCGGACTTCTACTAGTCAATGTTAAATTAATTCTAGGATTTACTACGTTCTGCAGAAGTTGAAATCTAGTTGAATGTGTGTGGGTATACGGTGCATTTACAACAGACGGATTCCGGTGGTAGTACAAAATCAAACATTTGATGAACAATTGCCTTATGGTGAAAACCTTTATCTCCTGGAACAACAAATGGCTGGGGTACCTCCTAGACCTTCCCAGCATCACCTTGAGAATTGCTTTTTGCCAAATAACCAGTTTTCTCAGGTGGCTGAAAAATGTCCCACCCCACACCACTATTCCATACTGGAGCAGAGACTGGACCAATGAATGGTATAACAGTTTCACCCTCTCGCCTGACAAATATGGCTTCACATGGTAAAATAAGTAGACAAATTTTCGAAGCTTCGTGTATAAGTAGGAGATATGTTGGTCCCATACAAGTGCCGAGTCAATGTAAACTCCCAAGTACTTAAATTTATCTACTTTTTCAAGCGGTATGCAGCTACATGGTGCACCAGGAGCGCACGAATGGATCCTGAGGTCTCCATGAGGCGGCACGTCACCACCGCCAATGAGCATAAACTTGGTTTTGGTAGAATTCAGCGAGAGGAAATTCCCAAGCAACCACCCATTAACCCGCGCCAACAGCAACTGCATCTCAGACAGTACCACCTCCCAGGTGGGACCCGACACCAGCACAGCTGCATCATCTGCAAAAAGGACAATGTCACCCTCTGGGGAAAGAGAGGCGAGGCGATCTATATAAATTAAAAACAGTGCAGGTCCTAGAGTACTACCCTGAATTACGCCAAACTCTATGGGCCTTTCCTCACTGGTTGTATCACCAACGGCAACAAACTGCGTTCGGCCAGATAAATAGCTTGTGAACCACTCCAAGCAACCGTCCAATATACCCACCTCTTCCAGGCGACTCAATAGAAGAGTCCTATTTATTGAATCGAATGCCTTCTTCAAGTCTAGGAAGACGATTGCCGACTTTAACCTGGCATCCCTGCTCCTGTAAGGTTTTGTGTAATGTGGAACAGGGCATCGTCAACACTGCGACACTCCCTGAACCCATATTGGGCGGTACTCAGTATCCGATTTGACTCGAGATACTGGACCAAGCAGGTTTTCACCCATCTCTCCAACACTTTCCCCAGGATATTTAGCATCGAAATTGGCCTGTAGTTGCCAGGATCTAGCTTACATCCGCCCTTAAACAGTGGTACAACCTTTGCCACCTTGAAAATTGTCGGGAACTTTGCCCTTTTTATTGACAAATTACATAGGTGAACAATGGGGTAACATTACATACAAAAGTGGGGTATCATTTTCCACAAAACTTTGGACACTGAATCGGTTGAAATGAGTCTCCATGTGCCTGGTATGAGGAATAACCAACCCCTGTGAATGCATTCGTACGAGAGCATTTCGAAAAAAGACTAAATTGCAGAGAAATCTATGAGAATTGGTGGAAATGAAGTGAACACTACGACATTTGTTCTAGGTATGGTTTATTTTTTCATGAGCTGATGCTGTTAAGAAACTACTCGTATTAATCCGGGTGATGTACATTGCACGCCCACAAAGATGTAAAGTTTTAGTTGTTCTGGATTTACTCGAACTCGGGGATACCACCACCGCAAGACCGATCGGTTGTGATGGACCCGTCTCCCTCACACAGAGAGGCCTCACTCGTTTAAACACATTTTGTTTCTTCTGAATTATTGAAGTTAAGTGATATTATTTGTGTCGTTTATTGATTCACTAAAATTTATCAACTGTTTTCTTTGTTTCAGGTGAGTACCTTTGGGTTAACTCTTCCATCCGTGAGTAAACGCCATGTTTAACCCCTTTAAAACAGACAGTTGAATACTTCCACTAGGTATTTTTGCAAGGCGTTTGACTAAAATGATCAATTGATCGCTCACCAAGTTTTCCAATAAAATTGGGGGGTGATCGGGAACTTTGGAATATTTCGGAGGAATATTATTAAGTCGGAAAACACACAAGAACCGCTTAAAGAGAGTAAAGAGTGTTACAACTGAGCCGACAGTAGAAACAAGGTTGCCAGCAAAACGAGATGAAAAGGATTTTCAACCTATGTTTTCGTGCAATAAGTCAATATCTCCTATTCGGCCCAAAATTTTTTTTTGACATTTCAAAGTGTCTAGATCAGAAAAGACAAATGTCCGTCCGCCGAAAAATGGATTTTTGAGATTTTTGGCGATCTAGGCGAGTGGGGTATCATTTTCCACTAAATTTAGGACCCTGAATCGATTGAAATGTGTCCGGGACCCGCCATACACAGTTTCCCCCGATTCCCATGTTGAAGAAATGAGATATGCGCCTGGTTCGAGGAATAACCAACCCGTGGGAATGAATTAGCAGTTTTTGTTTCATTATTACGTTTTTCAATTTAGCATAAAGCGGATAACGTAACACCGGAATTCTTTCTTGCATGAATTATAGTCGCGTTGTGATAACAAAACGGAATAACCGGAGGGTACTCCCCTGACGGATGGATTGGGCTCGCTAGACTTATTAGAACTCTTCCCCTGTCGCACCTCCGGTTGATTATCTCGTTGAAATTTTAGGGTGAGAGTTAGCGCCGAGGCGAATTGTATGAAGATGAAAAATCGAGAGGAAAATCTTGTCGATGGGAGATCTAATTGTGTTGACAGTCATGATGAATCTCAAGACGGTTCGTCTCGTATCCAATAAGGAAATTATCATCTCCAAATAATGCCATTCACCTGCTTGACGTCCCGAAACCATTAAAAGTAGTCTTGAGTCGACGTCGTTATTTTTAGCGGAGAGTGCAACAGTTTTCTCGCTATTCTCGTCGAAATCGGAGGTCACAAAGTCGTCCACGTGGCTCATTCTTATTATTTAGCATGTTCCATGAAATGGGCTTTCGAATTTGTAAGTTTAGATTGGTGCTGAATCGGAGAAAGTTAATGTAAAATCAGAACGTAAATATGATGATTTTCCACACCGTTTTCACGGTGCAGCCTGATAAAGTCAGTCAGATGAATGTTAGATTGTGAAATTTGTATGGCATGCTCATTTTGGTCGGTTATTCCTTGAATAATCAACCAATGTTTTTTGCCCAAGTTGCTTGACCAGGGAAAGCAGATAATCAGTGGTGAAATGGAACACAATAAATTGGGGAATGTGTGGTAAATCAAAATTCATTACTTGTCTTATGAGAGGAACAACAATCATAGTTGGATGGTAATGACGTGTATCGCGATAAGGAAGTTATTGGTGTTGAGGAATGGTGATAGGTGAGGAAACTTACAATAATAGTGAAATAAAGTAAGAGATGAATGAAAGAATATTTTATTCCAAAACAATTAACAAAACATAACATGTTCCTTATTCATTAAAAGGAACATATCCCGTTACCGTAGGACAATCCTGTGCGGTTCAGGGCCGTTGCTTTCATGCTTAAACTACGTAGGTACTATTGATTTATCACAGCCAGTTGGACCAGCCAATCAAAATAACTGTATATTTACAAAAAGATACAAAAATAGCAAAATCGTTCATTGATTTCCACAGCCAACTACACATTGATGCTAGAAAGCATGTTTTTACATGTTTCCATCCCATTAGAGATCAACGAAAAAATTGGCTTTTTATATGCCGATCCGGTGAAGTTGTTTGGCACTCGTTAATCATCCGGCAAAGATCTGATGAAGTAAGGCATGCCAAAATGTATGTTTCGGGTGGTGCTCCACAAATGTTTGTGGAGCAGGGGCTATAGCTTGTGACATGAGGTGTACGGGAAATGGATTATTCCTAGGATAGGTAAACCACTCTGAGTATTTATGAAAAAAGGACAGGGACGCTTTTAAATACAATTGGTGGACCGAGAATACACGCGCTAAGTTGAATTAGTCATTGGTGGGGTATCTTCGTGACTTTGGTGGGAAATTTTCAATATTGATTTTTGAATGGTAACTAGTGGTTTTATTACAGTTGGAAGACAGCCAACTCAAGCAGCAATCCCAAAACAAATTACGCTTTGCAGCAGAGCTCTATATATTTGTTTCAGTGCTTCCTTCCCTAGGCAGCCTCGCAATAAATGAAATAAATGTGTAAATGTTCGCAGTTTTTGAAATGTAGAAGACACCTGAGCCTCCCACCAAAGACTCAATTGTCAATCGTCAATTATTATACCCAGGTACCTTGTTGCTTTCACGCGCTCAATCACAGGACACTCATATATGCAGGACGCCGATATGCAGATTTTCCGTTTGTCTGTGACTCGATAGTGTCTTATTTTTGTCGATTGTCGATCGCCACGTTCATCATGTAGCTAAATTGGTATTTTCAATGCGGACTAATCAAGCTATCTGGGTGTTTACTATCTTGATTTATATCTCCAGTATTCTAATGCATGAAAATCCTGCATCGCAGTCCTATCTAATAAGATCTTTGAAAATTCCCCGTAATACGATACTGTGGTAAGAAACCGAAATGGACTTTTCGTGGGAATCTCCACAATGATGCGGGTGGAGGAAGTACTCAGGAAAATGAGACCGTCTACATCTTCTAGGGGACTACCGGAGCTTCTGGCTGAATAGGAGGATGAAGGAGGAAAGGATAAAGGGGAAGGGAGGGACAGGAAGGAAGAAAAGACGAAGCGGCCCACTCCATTAGGCGTACCTGTCTCCTCCAAACGGGTCTTCTAAGGACGTGATCCTTCGGGAACCCAATTCCTCGAACCACCCTGGAGAAATCTGCATGTCTGACTGACGAGCTCTAACATCAACGAGAAAATGACATTTAATTGGGAAACTGAAGGGTCTTGGAGATCTGATGGGATAGGCCTTCTATCAAAGGGCATCTTCTGATCGAGCTCAAGGAAATATCCCCCGCGTTCCTAGACATCAGTGGCCTGTTTTCATTATTGTCAGTACACTCATAGCCGATATCATCACATGATAATCTCGTAGGTATCTCAAAACAATCATCTTTCTGTGATTCGCGTCCCATACAATATTACAGGTTTTAAATTATGTTTTGGGTTGATTATTGCGGAATAATCAACCGATGTTTTCATGCAAAAAGTCATTTTATCCGATTCGGCCCTGAAAATTTTTTTTCTGGGTGTTTCAAGGGGGGTCAAAATTTGCAAATTTCCGTCCTGATATACCTGCCTAGACTGTTCTTGAGGCCATGTGGGCCATTACAACCTATCCTAGTCATGGTTCTGCGCTAGATCATCTGGGAGCCCTGCTCTATGGCTCTATGGCTTCCCCGTATATCAGCCCCCCCCCCCCACCCTCTTCCGGCGTTCGCCTGCCTGTGGCAGCCCAGGATGGTCCTCGTCCTCGTGGAGGTGCCAGGGTTTGGGTGAGGGGTCCGTTTTCTGCTCTAGTTGGTCCTCGAAACTTTTCAGCCCGACCGGACCAAATTATGGAAGGGAGGGGGGGATCAAAAAGTTTTTTTTTTAGGTTATTCGACATTTTTGGCAATTTAAGCGTGTAGGGTATTATTTACCACAAAATTTCGGATACTGAATCCAATGATAAGGGTCCCGAAATGATTGGCGCCCATCAGAAAAGGTTATGGGTTAATATGGGTATCTATATACCCATGGTGTGTAGGTGTGTTTTCGAGATTTCCAGTACCTAGTCGTGCAGCGTATTATTTTCCACTAAATTTAGTATGCTGAATCGATTGAAATGATGCTCCTGATTGAGATTATGCTCCCCCATGCCGAGGAATATCCAACCCTTTGGACAAATTGGCAGCTTTTGGTGATCTTGGTTTTGGGAGGAAACAAAATGATCCATTTGTGTACCCAAAACTTCAACTGAAAGAATTGTCCTTCTTCTTCTAGATTCTGATGCATGTTATCCGTGCTTTCTAGCGATAACTAGGATGAAGAACCAAAAAATGGGGGAGGGGGGCTGGCGCCTTGGAAATAGAAGTAGATTGTTGTTCCAACATCCTAGCGTTGAGGGAAGCTGAGGGGGAAAAGCTCTTGCGATGCGGGGAGGAAGACAACTTTTCTTGATTGAATGGCCGAGATAAGCTTCCAAGTATTTTGGACGTTACACATATATAGGAGGAATAATATGTCGGATGGAAGCGTTGGAAGAGGGGAAGAAAAGTCCCGATATCGAGCCAGACAAGCCACAGTGGCTAGACTCCAGTCGCCAAGAGCAATATGAATCCCCACGTCGTTAAGGTTCATTTGAATCATATCCTCTCCCTTCATATACGACCTTTTTTCCCTTTCGTTCTGATACATGTTGAAGCAGTTAGCTCTTCCCCGTTACTTCCCTCTTCGCCCTTTTCTATGTAAATTTATCTTCGTACCCCGGGACGGCCATCCTTATTTATGGCAGTTGTTTGGAAGTGTATTGGTTTGTTATTGTTGCCTAAGGATGAACGAGCTATCGCACTTTTTGGGGAGGAAAGTCATTCTGCCGGGAAATGGATGGGGTCCGTTGACAAACAATTGTTGCTTTTCTCATATTGATCGTCTTAAGTAGTTGTTATATTATGTAATCTGTATATTTCTTCCCGGATCCTTATATCGTCCTTTCTCCAGCTTATTAGGCGCGTAAGGCACGTGCTCCCTTCCATAGAAAAGCAACTCTGACTAGGAAACCCGGGCAGATTTTATGTTCGGAGTTTGTATGGGTCTTTTGTACAGTAACAACTAACGGGACTCGGAGTGAATCTTGGTGTATAGGGCTTATTAGAATGACCCTCCTTTAAGAGCTCGTAAGCACAAAACATTAGTTTACAACTCTTATCCCCTAACTTTCAATGTTCGACAAAGTGAAAATGACGAACAAAATTCGGCATCACCGTCCATCGTTGGGCTTTAGTAGGCACTTTTACGTCGCCATCAGTAGGATCCATCGTAGGTTATGAATAATTGGAAGAGTTCGGGCAACAGGAAACTAACTCCCAAAAAATGAATAATTATGACATATTTATTTTGCCTATTTTGCTTATCCTATCTCACCGATGACAAAATTCTTGCTGGCCGTTTTGGTTGGTTAGGTATTCCTTGAATGATCAACCCATGTTTTCATGCAAAAAGTCACTCTCTCCGATTCGACCCAAAACTTTCTAGATCAAAAATAGTAGCAAATTTTACCGTACGCCATCCACCGTCCACGCCAATTTTGTTAGTAGAAAATTATCTAAAAATCTGACATTTCGGTCAGGGACCCTTTCCCTGATCTAGTTGGTCCTCTAAACATTTCAGCTCAATCGGATCAAAATAGGAGGGGGTAGGAGGTCAAAATTTGTTTTTTGAAATATGGATTTTCGAGATTTTTGTCGATCTAGGCATGTGGTGTATCATTTCCGACTCAATTTTGGACACTGAATCCAATGAGACGGGTCGCGGGCACAATTGGTGCCCACTGGATGAAGTTATGGGCAAAATTATTATGTATCTACCCATTTTGAAGGTGGATTTTCGAGATTTCAGGTACCCAGGTATGTGCGGTATCATTTTCCACTAATTTTCGGACGCTGATTCGGCTGCTGCTTGTCCGAGGAATAACCAACCCCTATGAATAAATTTGCAGAGTTTTTCCCCATTGTAACTTAGAATTGCCGAAGGATTCTTGAGAGAATAGAGGGAGGGGAAGCGAGAGAAGTCACGTTTTCGGGACAAGAAAGCACTCGTATGAAGAGCCCCCGTGATGCTGACGAAGTGATGTGGAGAGTGGAAGCTGGTAAAGAAATTTTATGAAGCGAAACCCACCCTTGCCTCCTCCGGACTAGGTGTTGCCAAAGTTTGATTAGCTCAGAATTTAGTTCCAACTGTTTGCCGAAAGAGTCGAAAGGGACCGTAAAAACATTCGTAATCTCGCCTCGTTTAGAATCCAACTCCCGACCGATTTACTTGAGTTTGCCGAGTTTTATGCCCCGAGGATATGTGGCATGAAACGTCGGTTTCAAAAATTACCCTCGTTCCGAATTGGCCAGTTTCGTCGGCACGATCTCAATTAAACGTCTCACCTGAGGGAGAATGTCGCGATGAAAACAAATTCGGTCAAATTGGTACTCATGTGAACAGAGCGAGGACAAAGGGACTGACGTTGATTCTCCCAGTGGTTTATTCTGGTAGTAATCGATGCGAATAAAATCATTTGCGACGAGGGTGTGGAAACCCATTTCAATATAAACGCTGCAAATTCTTTCACAAGGGTTGGTTATTCCTCGGACCAGGCGCATGGAGACTCATTTCTTCAACATGGGGGAAAACAGTGGGTGTGGCGGGTCCCGGACCCATTCTAATCGATTCAGGGTCCAAATTTAGTGAAAAATGATACCCCACACTAAAAATCTCGTAAATCCATTATTCGAAATACACATTTTGACCCCTACCCCGCCCAAATTTGGTACCATCAGGCTGAGGGCATTCGAGGACCATCTAGAGCCGGGAACAGACCCGTGACCAAAATTTCAGATCTTTAAAAAATATTGTCTTTTACCAAAATCGGCGTGGACGGTGGAATGACATTTGATTTTTTTGATCTAGACACATTGAGATGCCCAGAAAATTTTTTGGACCGAATCGGAGAGATTGACCTTTTATATAGGTTGATCATTCAAGGAATAACCAACCAAAAAATCAGTTGTTAGTGTGAATTTGATTTGATGTTCACATTTTTAAATAAGTCAAAATGGTTTGATTAGAGCCGTTGTTATATATTTTGTAGGTATGTTAGAATTGACCTGTTCAGACCGAAAATTGACTCCCTTTCGACCGCTTCCTATAGAAAGAGGTACGTTTTGGTGAAGACCTCGAGTAGATTACATCAGCTTGTTTCGAGTTATTGCACGGATGAAAAGCACGTACTTTTCCCAACCTGGTAACTACGAATTCATTTGCGGTCTTTTTGTTTGAATAACCTCCCTTTAACGCCCCGAAACCGACCGAGGTCGTTACTCGTCATTCATAACGGTTGAATTCATTAAGGGCTCCCCTTTTGTAAGTTGTTATTAGAGATAAGAGCCCTGAGACAGCTTTTCAGGAGGAACCATAGGAAACCACCGGGTGGAGGGGAAGGCAACAGACGTAGTGAGGAAGGATGTGGTGGG
Organism: Cyrtorhinus lividipennis; assembly: GCA_019603395.1. Classification (NCBI taxonomy): domain Eukaryota; kingdom Metazoa; phylum Arthropoda; class Insecta; order Hemiptera; family Miridae; genus Cyrtorhinus; species Cyrtorhinus lividipennis. The sequence continues at coordinate 24,006,235 of CM034004.1, forward strand.
GGGAGGGGGGATTCATTGAACACAACCTAATTTCCGGGCCCGGGGGAAGATGCGATCTGCGGAGGAAGAGAACACATGCCCATCAAACTTTGATGGATCAATACTTCCACTCACCTTTATCCACTTCAGGTACCTTACTGAGGTATTTCACGCCACGAAAATCGTTAAGGGGATGAAATGAAGTTGATGTGAGAGGGCGGTCTGTTCTTACGATCTGTCTGTTCTTACGATCTCGTCTCTTCTCGTGTTACGACGCCGAACTAACGACGATGATTCATTCGACCGATGATTTTCTCGATGTTTTCATTGATAATGTCATTCCTATTGAAGAATTCAGTACTGTGACGGTCGCCAGAATGATACTAAACAAAACATCGGATAATACGGTACAAATAGAAATAAATTCCGCGAGTTAGCGTTGTCCGATTTTATACAAGTTAAGATTGAACAACAAAAAAGCTGCTAATTCCTTCAAAGGGGTTGGTTATTCCTCGGACCAGGCGCATGGAGACTCATTTCTTCAACATGGGGAAAATGTGGGGAACAGTGTGTGTGGCGGGTCCCGGGCCCATTCAATTCGATTCAGGGTCCAACATTTAGTGGAAAATGATACCCCACCCGCCTAGGTACCAGAAATGTCAAAAACATACATTCGAAATGGGTAGATAGGTTCCCCACCTTTGAACCTCATCCAGAAGGCGCTTATCGTTCTGGGACCCATTTCATCGGGTTCAGCGTCCAAAATTTAGTAGAAAATGATACCCCACACGCCTAGATCGCCAAAAATCACGAAACTCTATTTTTCGAAAAACAAATTTTGACAAAGTCGGCGTCGACGGCGGAGCGCGTACGGCGGACGGACATATCACTTTTTAATTTAGACACTTTGAAACGCTTTGAAACGGCCGATTATGAGGGATTGACTTTTAGCATGAAAACAAAGGTTGATCCAAGGGATCAAGGAATAACCAACCAAAAACGTTTTAAAAATAGATAAAATTTGGCTTTGACAGTTTAGAAGCCCATGTTAAATTGAACAGGTACCACAAGCAAAGTATTTTCCAAAAATCTAAAATTAGGGTCAGGGTCCCGTTTCCGATTCTAGTTGGTCCTCGAACTTTTCACTCCGATCAGACCAAATTTTGGGGGGTAGGGGTCAAAATTTGTATCGAAATAAAATTAGATTTTTGAGATTTTCGGCGATCAAGGCGTGTGGGGTATTGTTTTCGACTAAATTTTGGACGCTGAATCCAATGACTCCCAGAACGATTACCGCCCACCGGAAGATAATCGCCGATCGGAAGATACATATACATGTATTATGTATATATTTATCCTATAATACGGGTGAACGCTTGCATGAGAGGACAGCCCTAAACAGTGGGGCGTACGTGTTCATCGGTTTCTGTGGATTGTGCCGTTGGGAGGGGGGGGGGGGGGTTGCTTTACGCGACCAATAGTGGGGTTTATGTTTTTGGTACTCACTGCTGGGAAAAGTAAGTGAGAGCTTCCCGTTAATTTAGGGTTCAGCGAGGTTGATGATCATTTCCGCGTAATGAGATCTGCTCCCTCAACGGGCTTTCGGGCCGAGACGCTCGTTGTGTAATTGCACCCCAGAGGAGACTGCAACGCAGTCAGCTTCGAAGCCTTCGAACCGCATTCACACGGTCTCGAGACTCCACCTATACGCCCACCACGCTGTCGTGAATCAAAACCAAGGGTTTTACCGTATGAATTATCAAGCTATTCAGAACTCCATAAATATCGGGTGTAGGAGCTCCACCGCCCGATTCCCGTCCTCCGCCATATGAATAGTGGAGGTCTTTATATTACCTACTTGAGCCCTACCAATCACACCAAGGAAACCTAAAGCCCCCAAGATGAAGTACTGCCGGCCCACGACTGCTCATAATGCAAACCGAGCCGAATTCCCTCATCAAGAAATCAGGTGCCCTCCGCTCGTAAATTAATCCAGATGAAGAGTCACGCCTGTGGCGCTGTGATTCAATTCCAATAAGTTAAAAAACACGCACATTCTATACCACACACGAGCAATTATTCTCCCATAGGCTACAGACAATTAAACTTCAACCTGGAAATAATTTGAAGCCGGTCAGGCGTACGACGTCTGTTTAAAGATCATGACAGCCTTGAAATATATTACTTTTGTCACATTCCCGACCATTACAGTTTTCCACTTCACCCCCCCCCTCCCAATCTAACTATTTTAATTTCCAGAGAAATGACAGAATGAATATATTATCAAAAGACTGCTACGATCAAATATTTGCAACATTAGTTGAATTATTAAAATCTCAGGGGTTGGTTATTTCTCGAACCAGGCGCATGGAGGCTCATTTCAATCGATTTAGCGTCCATAACCTTTTCCGGTGGGTGCCAATCGTTACGGGGCCCGTTGCATTGGATTCAGCGTCCGAAATTTAGTGGAAATTGATACCACCCCACTCGCCTAGGTACCAGAAATCTCGAAAACACACATTCGAAATCGGTAGGTAGATGCCCATTTTGACTCATAACCTCTTCCAGTGGTTATATCCAGTCCTAGACAGAATTTGTTGTGTAGCTGTAGCTAAGTTTTCGTAATATGCTGCGAAAGGAAAATTAAGAAACATCTCCTTCGCTTAGTTAGGCAATGCAATCTTGTGCAGATGCAGCGCAATCGTTACATCAGCTTTGCTTAAAGTGGTTAATGTAGAAGTATTTTCTTATTAAATTATTAATATTAAGAAGTTGTGGGTCATATGGGCAAACTACTTACCAATTTTAAAAGTGGGGTTTGGGTGTTTCTCGTACCTAGGCGTGTGCGGTATCATTACCGACTAAATTTCCCCCGGAACGATTGGCACCCACCTGAAGAAGTTATGGGTCATAATGGGTATATTAGAGTATCCACCCATTTCGAAAGTGGGTTTTCGAGATTTGTAATGCCCAGGCGTGTGAGGGTGATTTTCCACTAATCTTGAATGCTGAATCGATTGGAATGGGTCGTGTGACGTAGACAAGAGACAGGTGGGGATGAACCCTCGGCAATATTTAAATAAAGTGAGTAGGGAAAGAAGGAAATTGAATTAAATTGAAAAGAATAAAATTTATTTCTGTTTAAAGAAAAAAAAAGAAAGAAAGAAACGAAAGCCGATACTTCTCAGGGTATTCTTGTCACAGGTATAACCAGTAGACGATAAATTGCAAAAAGAAAATTAGGAAAAAGGAAGGAAATTAAACGTTACTTGACTATCTAGCAGTCTTTGTCTTTATATGCTAGCTAGCACAGATACATACATACAGCTACGATATATTTTACCTGTTTCCGACGGCCGTGGAAATTTAGAGTAGAATTTTAGTCCTAACGGTTTGTTCGGTGGAAACAGCCGGGAAACGATACGGAACGGGATAGGGAACGAGACGGAACGGGATATTTTCCAGTTGTCTTGCACGATGTCCTGGACGAAACGGGCGACAGGCGACGATTGACGATAGCGGTAGAGCGGTAATCCGAAACTGCGGGACGGATGGCGATAGATGATAGACGAGGTATTATCGAGTCGTCCTTGCCACGATTCTTTGGCGACGATTGACGATTGACGATAGCAGTACCCAGAAACTGCGAGAATCAATTAAAAGAAAATTAAGGATCGGCTTGATGAAAGAGGAATGGGAGAGCTCCACAGAGGTTATCTTTGAAGGAGTTGCGAAACTCACCAGTACGGGACGATCCTTTTCCAAAAATGGAATCCAAAGCGGCAGTGACCACCACGACGACGATGAAGCTGAACGGAATCCAAATTCAACAAAAAAATTAAGAGCAACCAGCAGGCAAAAGCGGAGACAAAAGGATATCGGAACAGCACCACGAGGAAGATGATAGGATCCGAGAAGACGCCAGTTTAGGAAAACTTCGCTCAGGTGGCAGCACCGGACAGATCGATGGGTGGCAATCGATGAAATACAGAAGGCAGCGAAACCGCGCTCAGTTTGAATTGGGAGGGAAGGCGAGAATTCAAATTTTTCACGGCACAGTCGGGGACACACCACACCCACTGTTTTCCCCATGTTCGACATTTTCGACGATTTAGGCCTGTGGGGTACCGTTTTCCATTAATTTTTGGACGTTTAATTGATCAGAATAAGTCTCCGTGCTCCTGGTCCGAAGAATAACCAACCTTTGTGAATGAGTTTACAGCGTTTCTTCCTCCAAGACGGCCTTGATTTTGTTGGTTCAACCGTTCGGTCGAATAAAGCGGGAAAACGGGAGCTCGTCCCTCCCCGTTATTTAGGGTTCGCTCGGGATCGACAAAATCAGAAATTACTCAAGTCCACTATAGAACGGACCTTCCCTGAAAAAAAGAAATTTGTGACAGCGAGGCACTAACTTTGCGTCCGCCGTCTTCTCAGCTCGAGCCCATAAACCCGACGCTTTTTCCGGTATCAAATGGACCAAACGAATTTATTGCCTTGTAACCTCTTTTTGTTATGCTGCCTCGCCCGCTCCATAACCTTTGTCATGTCGAAAAAACGGATTTCCCCCTTTTTTTCCCCCCGGTATGTGCAATTTGTTGACTGATCAAGGAAAATCCAATGCGGCCGCTTCTCTAAACTCCAAATTAAAGGGCGTGTCAAAATTGATCACGAGCCAATGCAAAATTAGCTCAATCGCCCGTACGCTACTTTCCGACAGTTGATCGTCTCTAATTAATATCTTCTCTTTATTCTTGCTTTCTCTTTCTGTTAATTGCCGTCATTCGTTTTATTGACTCAGGCACCGTGAATCCCTCAATACAAATTAGTTCGCCAGTTAGAAAGCAGTAAGGACTAATTGTTGTAATTTTGCTCCGACGGACTTTTTCCCCGGGAAAAAGAGGTACTGAACCGTCAAAGGGTGTGAGTGGGGAAAAGGGGAGGGGTGAGAGGGGAGTGCTTCCAGCTAAGAGAGATGCTTAGCTCTTTTCGTAGTGACGGCTTCGAATAAATTATTCTTTTCAGAGGCAGCGAACCGAAAGACGAGAATTTCGAAAGCATTTTCACGTTCTCTGAATTTGAATGTTCCTTGATGGTTCCGTCTAGACTGGGCGGCAGATTCTGCAATTGTCAGCCTCGGTATTAAATGTCTCAAATACAATCCATTTTTAAGGGTCGTTGTATTAGCATAGGAAATGACGTCACACTTTTGTTTCATAATACGATAAGGACATTTTTAGAATATTATTCTTATCATTATCGTCATCTTCTTTATTATTGTAGTACAAATAAATTCGATAAATAGCAAACGTCTCATATTCTGTAATTAAGAGTGTACGAATTCTTCAAGGACCTAAGGAATTGGTTAATTGGTGAGTTCTGAATAAGGTTAGGGTCTGGATACAAATCAATTATAATAATATTGTAACAATAGTACCGTCAAGTCACTTTTTTTGTTTTTTAGTGCAGTGTCCTCAATCCCAGTATATCTACATAGGTACCTCAGGTATTCAATCATAATGTTCAAGATTGTTGACGATCTGGCGCCCACCGGAAGAGGTTGTGGGTCAAAATGGGTATATATTCACCTATTTCGAATGAGGGTTTTCGTGATTTCTGGTACTGAGGCATGTGGGGTAACATTTCCTACCGATTTTTGGACGCTGAATCGATTGGAATGAGTCTCCATGGTCATGGTCGGAGGAATAACCAACCCCTGTGAATGAAATCGTTGTATTTTTCCATGTTTTTTTTATGTTCAAATTATATCCCCCGCGCTGTGCGCCTCGATCTCGCAAATTTAGACAAGAATAGAGGGAGATTTCGGAGTGTTTGGACACTCCGGTACACACAGTATTGGATTCCACTGCTTCCGAGTCAACCAGCCAGTTTTCAATAGTGCCGGAGGAGGGGATAAAACCTAAAAATTATTGTTTTCATTAATAAAGAAGGGTCTCCCCTCCCCTCCGGTCAAAATGGGTATCTATCTACTCCATGAGTCTCCATGCTTCTGGTCCGAGGAATAACCCACCTCTGTGAATGAATTTGCAGCGTTTTTCATGCAAGTGGTCATCCAATCCGATTTACCCCAATATTTGTTCAATTTGTTGTCTGGACGGTTCCTTATTACGTTTGGTGAACGTAGAGTTAGAAACTGTTTCGCATCCAGTTCGCAAGAATGCTTGGCCGCCATCATTACTTGTCACGTCTTTTCACCGTTGGAGGAAAAAGCCGAGGTGTAAATTTCAACTCGGCGTGTCTTCCCAAAACCAAACGAAAAGCCTTGGAGATGAATGGTCACCCCGCGGTCAGTACACGGCCTCCGATCCCCTGGAGGACCATGACGGTGGACACATGAAGAGAAATGGCGCGCCAATCAAAAGGGGCTGGATGAAACCGCATCGGCCCTTTGATATACTGGGACGGCTGGGCGAATGGGCCAGGACTCCCCAAGAGGCGTTCGCAGGCTAAGCCACCGAAATGGCCATGAATTCTCGTACTATGCGAGTGAATAATGTCGCTGATTCCTTCACGTTCCTTCCTAGGACCACATAATGCCTCGCCAGCTCCGACTCATGTGTCATTTCATTGCCGTATACAGACTCTGTCAGATCTTTGTTTCGAGGACGATCGTATTGGGCCAGGACCATGTTCTTCCTCCCACCACTCGGCGATGCCTGCTGACGGCAATACCATTTTTGAGCCGAGAGGAGCCAAGCTTGATGTAGTGCTGTTCATAATTGATTGGAACAGAGGCGGAGCTTTGAATATTCAGATCGGTCCTTCGGCCCTTGATGACCCAGAGACACGGAGCTGCGCTAACGAGCACTAGGTCGAGAGCTCCATCCCGCGGAACTATTCCGACGCACAATTTGCCTTCGCTGACTGATCTTAATCAAAATAACCTCAACCGATGGTTTCCTCAGAGGAATCTGATCACGATTGGTTGAGCATCGTGTCTGTCAGCATTTTTAAATTGCTAGCAACTAAATGCAAAGAAATCCCAACAGTTGCCCCACCCAATTTTTGGTTGGATATTCCTTGATTAATCACCCTATGTTTTCATGCAAAATGGGGCGCTTCAATGTGTCAAGATCAAAATAAGCAAATGTCTGTCCGCCGTAGTAGTAGACAATTTTTTAAAAAATCTGAAATTTCGGTCACGAACCCGTTTTTGGTTCTTGTCGGTCCTGAAAACCAACACGAAACTTCAGCCCGATCGGATCAAATTCCGGGGGGGGGGGGGGTCATAATGGGTTTTAAAAAAGGATTTTTGAGTCAGTCGGTAATCATGGCGTGTGGGCTATCCTTATCCTCTAAATTTTGGACTCTGAATCCAATGATACAGGTCCCTGAACGATTGGCACCCACCGGAAGAGGTTACGGGTCAAAATATGTATAGATACATTTGAACACATTTGAAATGGATAGATAGATCCATGTCAAATGTGTTTTTTCAAGATTTCTGGTACCTAGGCGTGTGGGATATCATTTTGCACTAAATTTTTGTCGCTGACTCAATTGAGATGGGTCTCAGATTATTTCCAAAGTGGGCTCTTCGAGATTTTCGGGTTCTGCATTTGTAGAGTATCATTTTTTATCACATGTTGGAGGCTGAATCGACTGGAAACTCTTATGTTTTCCGCATAGGTACTCTTGCTTCAATAAATCATCAGCAATATTATAATGTTATCATTGATTGATATTGATATTCTACATTTGTGAACCTCAAGAAAAGTGTTCAGAAACGTTTTCTACTAATGTAAAATTTGCAAGGTTTTACTGAATAGGCGCGACTGTTAATTACCGGCTAAACTATCATCTAATGTACATTCATTCCTGTTTAATAACTATTCTCTACGTGAACCCATTGGTACATGGAACGAATACATCGCTCTTGATGAGGCTAATCACCAAAAATTCAATCAATCTACCGTAAGAGGTGATATGCGGCTTTTGGGAAAAAATAGCTGCTAAAGTCAATCCTTTTCGTCGTTTTGAAATGATTGTAAATGTGGAGCTGCCCATACCTTTGGTATGAAAAAATTAGAATATATAGATTGAAACACTCAATGAGCTTTCAACTTCAAAACTTTGAATGAAAATGAAGCATTATATCCATAAGAGCAAAAGTGTGTGCTAAATCTCGGAAGTATTTTGTGCACCACGAGGCATAACGCGTACAGCTGTGCCGATACCGACCATTTAGAAATGACCGATGGTAGTTTACCTCTGTTTTTCGGAAAGAAATTTCACGCTCGAAGGTTTCCCATCCTTGTTTACATTTAAAGGGAAGAAACCCCCAGAAAAAAAAGGTGTTGCGAGGGCAAAAACAGAACTTTCTCGTTTTCGTTCTCCTTTTAACGCCCGGATGGTCAGGAAACAACACCTTTATTTCCTACCTCTCACGTTTTTCTTGACAACGCGTTTTCTGAGGATCGCTTGATGTGCTGAGCGTTTTTCCTTCTCGGAAAAATAAATGAGTTACGTGATGTATAGATACATGATTCGACGATAACGATACCTTCCAATTTGTCTCTAACATTTCTCTAATGAGCGTTTCTGACTGATAATCACCGCTCGAACGGGTACGATCGTGATGTCTTGCTCTTCATTTCAAATGATGGAATTCTAGCTTTACTCACTTAATTTCGGGATATTTATTGATATAATAATACAAAATGGAAGTGATGTTCATGTTATCTCAATCGATTTTACAATTCCATGTGTACCTGTTTGAAGCCCGATTCCACTATGAGAAACCAATTGGATACTGATCATTTTCAAATATGATCGTGCTAGGCTGGTCCAGGTATTCTGTAGACGGACGCCATGTGGGACGAGGGAGAGATGTTTTCAAAACCAGTCACCATGTGACATCTTCTTAGTTTCCAACGTCCTCGCAGCTTCTACACAATCGCTGTTGGACGACTGAGCAGATTTTGTTAAACATCCCCTCAATAACATCAAGTATTCATGACAAAATGATGGCGTTCTTCTAGATTTTATCGTTGGAACGTTTCGACCAACACTTGCGTCGTCCCATGAATAATTGATAACCATGGACGAGAAAACCAAACCCCGGAGGGATGAAAAACAAAATTTGAGTCTCACACTGCTCTCGCATAACAAACCCGGCCTACCTGCTTGGCGTACTTCCGGAGGGCGTGCCGTTGAAAGTCTTATGAGCGAGTGAGGGTCGAAATCGGCATATCAAAAACGTATAGATGTCTTCAATCAATACAAAAAGATTTTACATGAATATAGGCAAGCAACACTTGACATTAGCCAAAACGCTGCAAATTCGTACAGAGGGGTTGGTTATTTCTCGGACCAAATTTATAAATAGATTCAGCGTCCATAACCTCTTCTGGTGGGCGCCAATCGTTCCGGGACCCATCTCATTGGATTCAACGTCCAAAATTTAGTGGAAAAAGATACCCCACACGCCTAGATTGCGCAAAATCTAAGATGACATGGCTTGACATCGATGTTTTGCTTCCGATGTTTTTTTCCAGACACCGACGTTTTTTCCATTCTCCCAAAATACCTACATTTAAAAAAAAAAAAAAAAAAAATCAACAAAACGTCTTGGGACATGGGATTTCAATGAAGGATACGTATCCCAACTTGTACGACGTTCTCTTCAAGCATGCACCGGTCGTGGCCTCCGCCAACGAGGCCAACGCTAAATTTTGGTGAATTAATAGGTACCTAATTTACTTACACTTACCTAATAAAGATGATGAATGAATTTCATAAGTTTGTTACTTTGTTGCTCAACCCATTTTCTTATGATAAGATTATTATTTATTACATTTTTCGTGTTCAGATTTTTAAGATAAGATCGTCAGTATCGAAATTTACCTGCAAGTTATCATTATTGAGGCTTCTAATCTGAATTTTATTAGGTAGGTACCTAGGTATCTGAATCCCACTCAGATTCCAAGGAGTAGACAACCAAAAAAGTTGCCTATGTACTTGCACTTACTCAAGTGCTTACCTCGTAAAATCGTAACCATTTTTTTTTAACGATGTTTTTCATACGATTTTTTTTTTTTTTTTTTTTTTTTTTTTTTTTTTTTTTTTTACACATCTATGTTTGAAGTTGAAAAAACATCGAAAAGTAAACATCGATGTTTTTCAATCCGACACCCATCCCTACTCCTTGTTTTGGTTGTAGCGGTAAGCCATTGTGCGCAGTTGCAGTGGGTGGTGGTGTTGTCGACAACATTTATGTCCAGGCTCCTTGCCTTCTTGGAATTTTAAACCAACCTAACGTTATAATTTTTTAGTATTTTTATCAACCCAAATAAGGGGTTGACTCCAAAATAGGGCATGTTGTATGACGTCAGCTGACACTGACTGTTAACTAGATTTTCTTGCCAGATAGAAAAAAACGCTGCAAATTCTTACACAGGGGTTGGTTATTCCTCGGATCAGGCGCATGGAAACTGATTTAAAAACATGGGGGAAATGGGGAAAACGGTGGGTGCGGCGGGTGCGGCGGGTCCCAGACCCATTCCAATCGATTCAGTGTCCATGATTAGTGGAAAATGATACCCCACACGGCCAGGTACCAGAAATCTCGTAAACACAATATATTCAAAATGAGTAATATATACCCTATTTGACCCATAACTTCTTCCAGTGGGTGCCAATCGTCCTGAGACCCACTTCATTGGATTCAGCTTCCAAGATTTAGCGGAAAATGATACCCCACACGCCTAGGTTCCAGAAATCTCAAAAACACATATTCAAAATGGGTAATATATACCCAATTTGACCCATAACTTCTTCCAGTGGGTGCCGATCGTTCTGGGACCCATTTCATTTGATTCAGCGTCCAAAATTTAGTGGAAAATGATACCCCACTCGCCTAGATCGCCCAAAATCTCGAAAATCCATTTTTCAAAAAACACATTTTTACCCCTACCCCGCCCAAATTTGGTCCGATCGGGCTGAAAAGCTTGGAGGACCGTCCTAGGCCGGGAACAGACCCCTGACCCAAATTTCAGATTTTTAGAAAATTTTCTACTACCAAAAACGGCGTGGACGGCGGACGGCGTACGGCGGACGGACATTGACCTTTTTGGTTGGTTATTCCTTGAATAATCAACCTATGTTTTCATGATAATGGTCAACCTCTCCGATTCGGCTCAATAATTTTTTCTGGACGTTTCATGATGTCCTGATCAAAAAAGGTCAATGTCCGTCCGCCGTCCGCCGTACGCCGTCCATTGTCCACGCCGTTTTTGGTAGTAGAAAATGTTCTAAAAATCTGAAATTTGGGTCAGGGGTCTGTTCCCAGCCGAGATGGGTCCTCGAAACTTTTCAGCCCGATCGGACCAAATTTGGAGGGGGTAGGGGTCAAAATGTGTTTTTTGAAAAATGGATTTTCGAGATTTTGGGTGATTTAGGCGAGTGGGGTGTCATTTTCCACTAAATTTTGGACGCTGAATCCAATAAAATGGGTCCCAGAACAATTGGCACCCACTGGAAGAAGTAATGGGTCAAATTGGGTATTTATTACCCATGTGGGTGACTTCAGCCGAATAGACAAACAAAACACATCGTCATATCCTGTTGTTTATAACCAGCTGTTAAACTTAGCAACCAATTTTGAGCAGTTGCCTACAATTCTTTTTACTGTCCGAGCTTTTTATTCGTACCATTCAATTCAATTTAATACAATTATTATAGCCTTCTAAATTACCTACGTTTTCTCAATATTATATTAGTAAATTAGTGTCGTAGCGCCCCATAGATACACCCATCTTGAATAGTTTTCGGGATTTCTGCTACCTAGGCGAGTAGGGTGTCATTTTCCACTAAATTTTGAACGCTGAATCCAATAAAATGGGTCCCAGAACAATTGGCACCCACTGGAAGAAGTAATGGGTCAAATTGGGTACCTATTTATTACCCAATTTGATTATGTGTTTTCGGGATTTCTGCTACCTAGGCGTGTGGGGTATCATTTTCCACTAAATTTTGGACGCTGAATTCAATGATGTGTGTCCCAGAACGCGTGGCACCCACTGGAAGAAGTTATGGGTCAAAATGGGTATGTATCCACCCATTTGGTATGTGTCAGGATTTCTGGTACCTGGGCGTGTGGGGTATCATATTCCACTAAATTTTGGACCCTGAATCGATTGGAATGGGTCTGAGACCCGCCACACCCACTGTTTCCCCCATTCGAGGAATAACCAACCCGTGTGTAAGAATTTGCAGATTTTTGATCTAGACATCATGAAACGTCCAGAAAAAAATTTTGAGCCGAATCGGAGAGGTTGACCATTTGCATGAAAACATAGGTTGATTATTCAAGGAATAACCAACCAAAACCTGATGGTAGACTGGAAAATATCGATATTAATTTAGTGTAAAATCGATAATCGACAAAAATCGGGGTTTGAAAATCGGTTGCAAAAAAATCGACAATCGGCCAAAAAAACGATTTTTTATCAAAAATCGATTATCGATTCCCATCCCTTACGGCGGACAGTCTCGATGAGATCACACTCTAGAACGCCTAATAAGAGTTTCAACTGATCAGAATCACCTTCATCCACTAACAAAATGAGGACGTAAGTTTTAATAAATCGGTGTTTGAAGATTCTTCTCTTCTAGTAATCAGTAAAACTGAGCAAGTGTTAATCACCCTAGCGATATCATTGGCTACAAACAAATGACCGATTTCTACAGTAGCTTTTACAGATTATTAAGTCTGTAGTCATTTTCGTGGAACGACGTACGAATTCAAACGTTCTCGTATTCAAACACATCTGGAAAAAATCATCTAGTATTTCTCAGTTATCCATTTTCCACTGTTTTCTGTTATCAAATGACTGGTTCAAGATCCAGTTTGTGCATGACGGCGTTAGGAACCAAAGATTTCATAAGCATCCTGTAAAACTATGATTATTCGCGCTATGGAAATGCACTTCGATGAACTATGTTATCGGCTTTAGAAAAAGCGCATATATACCCCATCCATTGGCATCCAGTTACATGTTATATTTAGTACATACTTTAGGATGTGATTCACGCCAAGAGTGCTGTTGGTTTCACTGCCAATGTCGTTCGCTTCAATATTGGCCCACCGATTGAACACCACTCCAATTCTTATTTTCGGACAAACTACTTAGGAACCGCCTATCCAGACGCAGCTGCTATGTCTGAGCCACCAGGCTCTCTTCTTTCCACAAGTATTTTGCCTCCACTTTCTTGTCTTCTCGTTCCATATTGTTGCCTTCCTTCGGTGTGGACCACCTTCTTTCTCTTCTTGACCTCGTTGGAGACGTTTTCCTGAAAACTTCCTTTATGTATGAGCATCCGCGGCATCCCATTTCTGCTCCCCGACAACGTCAACGATGTTATTGCGAGACGGATGTGCCGAATGGGACATATCCTGACACTTGCCAACGGCCAACGAAAAATTATTGCTTGGAATAGTGCTGATATGGCTGTCACGATATTCGCACTTCGGACTCCAAGTCTTGCCCATACAAAGATGACATCAATTAGGTTGGAACAAAGGTTCTTAAAACGACGCTCCCGACCTACAAGCCAATTCTGGAGACAACACTTCAGGTAATAACCAGTCTTGCAAGGGTCCACGCTTCTCAGGGGCTGATGTGTATTCGGTTTATTGGCCCATATTCGGTGACATCAGGATCGCGAGAAAGGACAAATTCAAGTGTACAACGCTGCAGATTCTTTCATAGGGGTTTGTTATTTCTCGGACCAGAAGCATGGGGACTCATTCCAATTGATTCAGGGTCCAAAATTTAGTGGAAAATGATACCCCACACGCCTAGGTACCAGAAATCTCGAAAACACCTATTCAAAAAGGGTACACAGATACCCATTTTGACCCATAACCTCTTCCAGTGAGTGCCAATTGTTCTAGGACCCATTTTACTGGATTCAGCGTCCAAAATTTGGTGGAAAATGATACCCCACACGCCTAGATTGGCAAAAATCTGGAAAGTCCATTTTTCGAACAAATTTTGACCTCTACCTTGCAGAAGTTTGGTCCGATCGGGCTGAAAAGTTTCGAGGACCAACTAGAGTCGAAAACCCCTGACCCAAATTTCAGATTTTTAGAAAATTTTCTACTACTAAAATCGGCGTGGACGGCGTACGGACAATTGCTAATTTTAATCTAGACCACTTTGAAACGTCCAGAAAAGAAATTTGGGCCGGATCGGAGAGATTGAATTTTTGCAAACATAGGCTGATTTTATTGAAGGAATAACCAACCAAAAGTCATCCCCTGAAAAAGAAGGGGTTTTGTGTGTACAAAATCTACTTTATCTCAGATTACTGGTTCTTGAATAACCGAATTTTCGTCGTTCAATCAATATTTGGAAAATGTCTAGGGCCCAAATTAAGGCTACATAATGTAGTTGAGTTGATTGAATAAAAATTTGATACCATTAGGGAGTTAGTCCTTCGAATACATGACCCTCTGAGAAAGAATTTGACATTGTATTTTTTCTAGTTTGTGTCCACAGAAATTTAAAACTCAGTGTGGGTGTTTCAAAAGGATTGATACGCGATACTCCGCTTATTGAGCCTTGAAGCGAACATTCCTTGGCGCGTGCTGCGAAGTCCTGCTCTCCTTCTTATACTGTTCGTATGTGTTGAATCCTCCTGGCAGGTACAGTCCTCGCTTCAAGACAATGTTGAAGTGGAAGTGGAAGTGAAGTTTATAGCCTTCGCCTGTTGTGGTGAGTGGTTGGCAGAGGCCGTCAAAATGCCCCGCCGTCACTGCAGAGGTCGAAAAACGATCAAGAAGGACCCATGACGTCAGCTCTCTGGACCTTATAACGCCTTCAAACCGCGTCAGCTTCATAACGGGGAGGGAAAACCCTGAAACCGGCCGAGTGTCAGCACATGATTACGATCAACGTCCCTCAAAACATCCCTTCCCAGCTTCTCCAGTCGTAAAACCCAGGCATCTGGTGTTAATCTACCCCCAAGCCCCAACCCTCGCTCCCCTCTCCTCCCTTTTATACCTAACAATATAAATGTATATTATGTAAGTCCGAAAGGGGAAGAAATCCTCGTAAAGTCAAGCTTTAGTGTTTGCGCACTCCCCTTTCACCATTGGCTGTATCACATTAAAGGACGTTAAACTTTTACGACCCCAGGAGCTTCAATGCAAAGATGAACAAAAAACCATCTTTCTCACGAAGTTTGGTTCGTTACCATCAATAGCTCCAAAAACCCCTTTGTCTAAAATGCAAAAATCGACCTCACATCGAGCAATGTTGATATAAACGGAGTTTTCGTTCCTGTGGAAAAAAAAAAAAAAAAAAAAAATAGAACTGCTCGGAACTCGAGAAGCCACCACTAGGGCTGAAGCAAACAAAAGAAGGTCATCGTTGCTGCTTCGTTCACAACCTGCTTCAAGTTTAAAATCGTCCTTATCTTACAAGTTGATTCTTCAGGTTAGGACCTCCGCATTAGGACCACTAGGAATGCACCGTATTTAATAATCATTGTCGTTCAGTTGTGTGGTTTCAAATATACATAACGGTGTGCATGCCTTTTAAAATCGGTCTATATTGATTTCAAATTTTGGAAATTCAAAAGTTCTCATTTCTCATGCCGTCTAGACTGTCAAGAGCATTCCGATTTCGCTGAATAAACTGTTTATCTTATTCCGATCGATTCAGCGTCCAAAATTTAGTGGGAAATTATACCCCACACGCCTAGGTACGAAAATGCACCATCGAAATAGGTAGGTAGATACTCATTTTGATCCATAACTTCTTCCAGTAGGCACCAATCGTCCTAGGGACAGTAAAATTGGATTCAGCGTCCAAAATTTAGTGGAAAATAATACCCCACACGCCTAAATCGCCGAAAATCTCGAAAATCCATTTTTCGAAATACTCATTTTGATTTTGGGTTCTGCATCAAACCCAATGTACGTATCAATCATGAAGTTATTAATTATTTACCAATAATCAAAACCATTATATGAAATACAGGTTTTCCATGTCAGATTGAGAATTTTCCTAATCAAATTGAGATCTATCCAGATCATGTCGATGGTAAGAAGCGAAAATTGTTTTTCGGAGAAAAGTTTCAACTTTTACAAGTATTTAATTGTATCCAATTAATATAAGTATCATGGTAAAATGCTATAGTCGGACTATTGTTGAAAAGGTCGCATTGTTACCAATTATTCAAGGAACAACCCCATTTTTTTTTTTTTCAATAAAATTTTATTAAAGTGCAATGCATTAAAGTTAATGAAAAATTGGGAAATTCACAAAATTCGAAATTCTGCCTTGGCTAGGACTATTCTCGTAATTCCAAAATTTGGCTGCATCCTGGCAGTTTGGGTGCTAACAGTTTTGTTAGGAGTATGGTTCACCTCCGTTCGAAATGGGCGGTTTTTTGTTGGTTAAGAAATCCTTGAATAATCAACCTATGTTTTTATGCAAGAAATCAATTTCTCCGATTTGACCCAAAATTATTTTCAGGACGTTTCAGGGTGTCTCGATTGAAATGAGACGTCCGTCCGCCGTCCATCCCGATTTTGGTAGTAGACAAATTTCTAAAAATCTGACAGTTTGGTCAAGGACGGATTCTTCGCTCTATCTATCTCTCTCTATCGAAACTTTTCAGCCCGATCAGACCAATATTGAGGGAGGTGGGGGTCAAAATCCAATAATATGGGTTCTGGACCGATTGGCACCCACCGGAAGAGGTTATGGGTCAAAATGGGTATCTATCTACCCATTTCGAATGTGTGTTTTCGAGATTTCTAGTACCTAGGCGTGTGGGGTATCATTTTCCACTAAATTTTGGACCCTGAACCGATTGGAATGGGTCCGGGACCCGCCACACCCACTGTTTTCCCCATTTTATCCATGTTGAAGAGATGAGTCTCCATGCGCCTGGAATAACCAACCCCTGTGATTCAATTTGCTGCGTTTTAAGTTGTTAGATTGCTACGAGTTGCTCGTAGTTTTCTTAAATTGATGATAAACTTTCTCAAGGTGTTTCTTTGAACGGGTGCATCGGATGAAGACCTAATGTTTTTCCAACTAATTAATGTTCGACCATCCCGGGCTGGATGAGATCTCAATCATCACAGTTACGCGCATCTTGCCGCTATCTAGTCTGAAAATATTTGTTTATTCATATTGCGATTACTGTGAGTGTCGATACCACGTGTCCGCGTGACAAGGACGTCAGAAGGGGCAACGAGCAGCAAGAAACGTTCGTGTGGTAAGGACTTGAAAGGGTATCTCTTCTGACCGCTCTGTACACATAATTTTATTCCTTTGAGCAAACTAGTAAGGAACACTAACATCTGCACACTCGAGCCACCTCTTAACAAATACATCAGAGTAATCCTTTCAGTGGCTAAAACATACGAGTATAACACACCTCCCTATCACCCTCTGCGTTATGTTGCCCCCCCCCCCCTCCCCAGGACCCTCGCTCAATATTTAACGTCGTTTTCTTCAACCTACCTGAAGGGGACCCCAGTGAGTGCTTCCATGGAGGCCGACGCAGTGTTTGAGCCTTTGAGAGCAATCCCATAATACTTTCGTGCGGGGCCTATATGGAAAACGTTATTTATTCATCTCTCCAAGAGGCGGACCCTTCTTTGAGTGTCCTATCAAGACGAATTGGGTTATCCCTACCAAGATTTTTTTAAGGATAGTCCCGGAAGTGATTTTAATGTCTTTCACAGTGTTTCCCGGACTTTTCGGGGGTTGTAAATTGTTTTTTCTTTCTATCAATTGATTACACTTAGTACTGCCACGCTTTAAGAATTCACGATGACAATCATGATATTATTCATCTACATCACCCTCAAGTTGCAGAGTGAAAATCAGGACAGCTGGGTTCTGCAGGACGATATAGAATGTAGTTACAGGGGCCTAAGAGCGTCCCTAATCATAGGTTATTAGACTTATTTACTTAAGGGCGTTTTAAAGTGTCTAGATCAAAAAAATCAAATCTCCGTCCGCCGTTCAAGTTTTCTAAAAATCTGAAATTTGGGTCTGGGGTCTATTCCCGGCTCTAGTTGGCTCATCCAATGAAATCGGTCCCAGAACGATTGGCACCCACCGGAAGAAGTTATGGGCCGAAATGGGTATTATCTACCCATTTTGAATATGTGTTTTCGAGATTTCTAGCACCTAGGAGGGTGGGGTATTATTTTCCACTTAATTGTGGACGCTGAATCCAATGAAATGGGTCCGGATACGATTGGCGCCCTCTGGATGAGTTTATGGGTCAAAATGGGTGCATATCTACCCATATTGAATATGTGTTTTCATGATTTCTGATACCTAGGCGTGTGGGATATCATTTTCCACTAAATTTCATACCCTGAAACGATTGGAATGGGTCCCAGACCCGCCATACTCACTGTTTTCTCAATTTTCCCCATGTTGAAGAAATTAGTCTCCAAGCGCCTGGTCCGAGAAATAACTAACCCGTGTGAAAGAATACGCAGCGTTTTTTCCAATAAATGAGACGATTCTATTTCGACCGAAATCAGCTACATTACATAGCATTTGGAGACCAAAGCGTTGTATCCATGGTTGTGTTAACATCAAGATTTTAATACGTTAATGCACCTTTTCGAAGGATTTTAGCTCAGCCGGACGACAGCTCATCGGAACGGAGGTGCCATGAAGATTCAACATGACCCAACTCGTGGTAACGAAGTCAGTCTTTACTGAAGTGAACAAAATAAACCGCGGGGATCTCCAACGAAACATACGGTCAGAAGCCATTCCGAACGGTTCCAGAGAGCGAGCACGTCCAGATTGTGGAGATTGGATTCATACCAGACGGATCATACTCCTCTCTCCAACCAACCTCTTTTATTCGCACTTAGCACGTCGGCAGAATGTTGATAGTTATTTGAAATCTATGTAAAAATGTAAATGAGCGGAAGGGAAATGAGCCGAGCATGACCAGGGAAGGATTCGTACTGCTCTGGTTGTCAACAATAATTTCTTCCTACCTCCTCGAGCGGGCAGTTTATTTTCGCTGCGATAACAATCTAGATGGACTTGAGGAACTAGAAACTAACACGATCGCGGTTAAAATAATGTTTTTCCCGTTAGGGCACTTGGCACAGCAGGTGAACTCGGGGAGGGCGGATTTTTGGTTGTTCGCGTGTGAACCCTCGAGGTGTCGACTCGTACAGCGGTGGACGAAGGAGTTTCTCGCAAAGATAAGAAGGAAATAGAGGAAGTCCTTCTACGAATTAAAGGAAGAAAAAGAAATAGTTTCACTCGGCGGGAGGGCTTGTGGGGGTCGTAATGTAGCGCCCGGAGCTCTTTGGGGGTTCTTTTATCAGCGACAACTGCTTATCAGGACCCCATGGAGTCGGAACAACCGGGGTTTTATCGTTGGAGACTTTATTAAATAGTTCTGCCCTTTCCCCCGCACGGCCACCTCTGGAAGACGTCATGTGGCATTAATTTCACGCCCACAGAGTCAGACTAAATCTTGAAAACTTTTGTTGGGGGGGACCAACATAGATTAGAGAGCGTTATCTAAAATTCGGCGATACGTTTTAGCGAGACGTATAAATTGGGAAAGTTGAGCAGACTCGGACCCCCACAATATCTGTGCGGATGTGCTTTTCGGTAAGTACAGTGCAAGTGGCGCGATATCTTTGAAAGTTTCGCCCGACTAATATATTGTTTCTTCTTCTTCCTCATCTGACTTGAAAAAATAACAATCACTATTTCTTAATACTGCTTTTGCGAAAACCATTCTAACCGAAGGCTGCGACGTCAGATTGTAGTAAACGCTTGTCTAATCATGTTACATAAAAGACAGTGAATCAATGGAGTGATTGAATAGTACAATCTTGCAATACTGACATTAGGAGTATGATTTAATCTATAGATTTCCAAGTCCAAATCAAATTGAAAATATTCCAAATCAAAGATCTTTCCAAATTAATTCGAGAAAAAAGTACTGTAGCATTTTACCATAATGCTTACATTTAATAGTTGAAACTTTTCTCCAAAAAACTATTTTAGCTTCTTACTATCGACATGTTTTTACTGTTCTCTTACAGTTCTTGCTGGTATTCTCTCCTTTTGAAATAAAAGATGGTGAAGTGGGTGAATTTCCGAAGCAAACATTTCCAAGCAGGGAAGCGATAGTTATATTCTATGCTCGTCTTGTTGAGCCAAATATAGCATTACCAACATTATCCAAACCAAATTCAACATTTTACAAACCGTATTCTACATTTTACAAACCAAATTCAAAATTTTCCAAACCGAATTAAAACGCTTTACGAATTTTACAAATATTTTACAAACCAAATTCAACAATTTAAAAACCGAGGTCAACATTTTCCAGGACAAATTAAACATTTTATTGAATCAACCAAAAGAAAAGATGATGGATTGGGCATTATCCATTATCCTGGATTTAAAACTGCATAAAGAAGAGATGCTCCGCCTGTTCCTTCTTTATGAGTCTCGGCGCTCTCCTAATATCTCCTCAATGGATACGACTGATCCGTCCAATATAAGGAATAAGTCAAGCGCTTCTTCCACCTTATTCCCCGATGTTGAATCCAGCTAAGAGTGCATTTTCTAAAATTAAGACCGTGGTGAGGAATATTCTCAGCTATGAACGAAACCATGTCTTAACAAGTGTAATTGAACGCAAGTAGCGGCTAAAACTCCGTGCGACTGCTCAAATTATGTTATGAACCCTTTGCTTCTTATACCAATGGCGGCAACCTTTACATTAGTACTAAATATCGTAAAAAATGTAATGAATGTTGAGTTTGTTTTGGAACTTGTTGAATTTGGTTTGTAAAATGTTGAATTTGGTTCGTAAAACGTTGAATTTGGTTTGGAAACTGTTTAAGTAGATTTGGAAATGCTATATATTGGTTGCTATTGCAATGTAATTAAGAGAATTTTTCCCAAACACGTTAACGTTGTATTGTGGGTAACAGGACTGTGGGTTGGAGGCGGTGATGTTGATAGCTGACGTTTCTATGATGATTTAGTTATCTAATTCAGTCTCGAAATTAAGACCGTTGACGCTTTATCCCACCACGCCCTACATAAGGTAACACCATCTTAGCGTTGTTGGTAAAACACGTTTGCTTCTAGTAAAGCCCAGCACTTATCGTTGCAAAGGAGGCACTTGGGAATTTTAAGCCCCCTCTCTCCCACCCCCTTCACGCCCTTATTGGCCCTTTTAGAATGATGAACCTTTGAATTCACTTTGGACCCCCGGGCTTTAGAGTTGTAAAACCCGCCCATTGGCTCCCTCTGGCACCTTCTGCCTGTAAAAACCCACCCGGAGGCTGTAACTCGGTACGTGCTCTCCCAAGTATCCCTCCACTACGAAAACGGAATGAAGTTTAGCGAATAACAAAATAAAATGTGAAGTGAGGAAAAGGAAAGTGTACTTTTCCTCCTTTGAGGAGCAATAAGCCGAAATGAGTTCATCAATCAAACTTTCGGTTTTTTACGATGATAGCAGCCGGCGAGGGGCCTTGGGCTTTTTTTCCGAAAAAAAAAATAGACCCGGGTCAAATACCTTTTTGAGATTATATGGCTTGAGTATACGCTGAATACGAATCTTTCGAGAAAGCCAAGAGATCCCAAAACTTATATGAATAAAGCTATAAACATGAGTTGATCCCCTTCTTACCGGAGTCACTTTATGGGGATATATATTTTAGGGTCACACGTGGGAAGGAAGTTCAAATGAAGATTCCTGGCAGAATGCTTTGTAGTGCACGCAATCTCCTCGGTGGAAAATTCTTTTATACGGAGTAAATGCTGGGGTAGACGCTGGGGCTTCTTTTTGCCAATATAGGAGCTCGAGCGTAGTCGAATCTGGCTCATATTCACCCCAAGGTTGGTGTTGGATATTGTCGCCGACTTTACGAGTTTGTCATCTCGATTGAGGAAAGGTGACACTGATTTGTTGCCGATCCTTTTTTCGATTTGAATGAACTATTTAGATAAGTTTTTTATTAATTACGAAATTGCGTAGCAATAAAGAAAAGCTTCAAAATCCTCGGACCAGGAGCGTGGAGACACATTCCAATCGATTCAGTGTTCAAAAACGCTGCAAATTCTTACACAGGGGTTGGTTATTCCTCGGACCAGGCGCATGGAGACTCATTTCTTCAACATGGGGGTAATAGGGAAACAGTGGGTGCGGCGGGTCCCAGACCCATTCCAATCGATTCAGGATCCACAATTTAGTGGAAAATGATACCCCACACGCCCAGGTACCGGAAATCTCGAAAACACATATTCAAATGGGCAATTGATACCCATTTTCACCCATAACCTCTTCCAGTGGGTGCCAATCGTTCTGGGACCCACTTCATTGGATTCAGCGTCCAAGATTTAGTGGAAGATGATACTTCACACGCCTAGGTACCAGAAATCTCGAAAACGCATATTAAAAATGGGTAGTATATACCCAATTTGACCCATGACTTCTTCCAGTGGGTGCTGATCGTTCTGGGGCCCATTTCATTGGATTCAGCGTCCATAATTTAGTGGAAAATGATACCCCACTCTCCAAGATCGCCCAAAATCTCGAAAATCCATTTTTCAAAAAACACATTTTGACCCCTACCCCGCCCAAATTTGGTCCGATCGGGCTGAAAAGCTTGGAAGACAGTCCTAGACCGGGAGCAGACCTTTGACCCAAATTTCAGATTTTTAGAAAATTTTCTACTACCAAAAACGGCGTGGACGGCGGATGTCGTACGGCGGACGGCATACGGCAGACGGACATTGACTTTTTTTTATCTAGACACCATGAAACGTCCAGAAAAATTTTTGAGCCGAATCGGAGAGGTTGACCATTTGCATGAAAACATAGGTTGATTATTCAAGGAATAACCAACCAAAAGGGCAATGTCCGTCCGCCGTCCACGCCGTTTTTGGTAGTAGAAAATGTTCTAAAAATCTGAAATTTGGGTCAGGGGTCTGTTCTCGGCCTTGGACGGTCCTCCAAGCTTTTCAGCCCGATCGGACCAAATTTGGGCGGGGTAGGGGTCAAAATGTGTTTTTTGAAAAATGGGTTTTCGAGATTTTGAGCGATTTAGGCGAGTGGGGTATCATTTTCCACTAAACTTTGGACGCTGTATCAAATGAAATGGGTCCCAGAACGATCGGCACCCACTGGAAAAAGTTATGGTTTAAATTGGGTATATATTACCCATATTGAATATGTGTTTTTGAGATTTCTGGAACCTAGGCGTGCAGAGTACCATTTTCCACTAAATCATGGACACTGAATCGATGGAATGGGTCTGGGACCCGCCGCACCCACCGTTATCCCCATTTCCCCCATGTTGAAGAATGAGTCTCCATGCGCCTGGTTCGAGGAATAACCAACCCCTGTGTAAGAATTTGCAGCGTTTTTTGATCTAGACACAATGAAACGTCCAGAAAAAAATTTGAGCCGAATCGGAGAGGTTGACCATTTGCATGAAAACATAGGTTGATTATTCAAGGAATAACCAACCAAAATTAGTGAAAAACGAGACCCCACACGTCTAAATCGTCGAAAATGTTGAACATGGTGAAAATGGGGGAAACAGTGGGTGTGGTGGGTCCCGAATCCATTTCAATCGATTCAGGGTCCAAAATTTAGTGGAAAATGATACCCCACATGCCTAGATCGCCAAAAATATCGAAAATCCAATTTTCGAAAAACACATTTTTACCCATTGACACATTTGAGATTGGCTTTTTGCGTGAAAACATAGATTGGTCATTCAAGAAAGCCAACCAAATAAAAGCATGAAATTCGTCCACAATAGTTTGCTATTCTTTAGAGCAAGAGTATAGGGGAAACAGTGAGTGTGGAGTGTCCAGGATTCATTCCAATGGGTAGGTAGGTACCCATTTTGACCCTTACCCCCTTCAGCGTCCAAAATTCTGTATAAATTGATGCCCTCACATGCCTTATTCCCAAAAAATCTCGAAAATCGAGTTTATCATCGCGTTTGCACCCATATCCTCCCAAAAAGGAGACAATGATGCTGAAATGTGTGGGCCAACTACAGCCGGCAAGAAGTTTCGGGCATGACTGAAATTTCAGATTTTTAGAAAATCGTCTACTAAAGACAGATATGACGGAGTTCAATGAATGGTGGACGGACATTTGGGTTTCCTGATCTAGACATCATCAAACGTATACCGTCAAATTTTGGCGCCAATCGGAGATGTTGACCTCTGTGTAGTAAAGTATTGTTGCGAGCTGGCACCTGCGCCCATCAAATGGGCTGCCGGCGTCGCAAGATCAACGACCTGTGGAGGGCTAAGGGAGTCATTTCGAGGAATTGTGCTTCATATCGAATTGGCTGGAACCTTCCAGAACCAGGGAAGGTTCCAGAACGTTCTCGGCCAGGCAGCAGGTATAAAACAGGCCCAGAAACGCCGCGGAGTTCAGTTCAATTCGGAGTCCGGATATAGACGCTTCGAGTTATAAATCGTGCCGTGCCGCGTTATAAATAGTGCGACAACCGCTACAATCGTGTATTGTGATTCTGTCATTGTGTAAGTGCGCGAATGAGAACAGTGTATTCATGTGAACGATTGTTAATAAATTATTTACTAAGAACATAAATCGTTACAGTATGGTACATAATACTTCTCTGTCAATAATATTGATCACGTTGTTGTATTGATTCAAACAAAGTAATCAAAGTGTGTTTTTGGTTAAATGAATTTTTGAGATTTTTGGTGATCTGGGCGTGTGGGGTACCAGTTTCCACTAAGTTTTGGGCGCTGAATCGAATGAAATGAGTCCCAGAATCATTGGCACCCACCAGAAGAGGTTATGGGTCATAATGAGTATCTATCTTCCTATTTTGAATGTGTTTTTTTCGAGATTTCTGGTTCCTAGGCATGCGGGGTATAATTTTCCACTAAATTTTGGTCGCCGAATCCAATGACTAGGGTCCCTGAACGGTTGACGCCCACCGGAAGGGTATATGGGTCAAATTGGGTAACTTATCTACCTATTTCGAATGTGTTTTTCGAGATTTGTGATACCCAGGTGTGTGGGGTGCCATTTTCCACTAAATTTTGGACGCTTAATCGATTGGAGTGAGTCCCCATGCTCCTGTTCCCGAGGAACAACCCTACACTATGAATGAATTTGTAGCGTTTTATTTTTATATGGGTAGGAGCTTACCTATTTCTTATTTTTGTTAGGCGTAAGACCGTAACCAGCTATTGATAGTTAGGGGTGCTTTTGGCACTATCGACCCATACAGGTCGTGAAGTTCTAGAACCCTCCCCCCTCCTTTCAATGGAAAATAAAATTGGTACCCGAGATTTTAGTTGCATAACAAAATAACGCCAGCTGATTTTGTGATATTGATGCTTAACCCCAAATTATAGCCGATTGCTGGATTTGAGGTGAGAGACACCTCCCGCTGCCGTTAATTGCATGGAAAGAAATGCTTTGGACCAATGCAATAAGCCGGAGTGTCTCATTAGTTTGTACAGGATTAGATTAAGGTTAGTAGTTTAAAAGTTGGAAGTGAATGGAGGATTTGTCTGGTGGTTGAAGAAGATAAGGGGAACTCGGTAAGTTATTTAATCAAGCTCCAAATTACTCTATAAAAGGGTAGATTGTTCCTTTCAAGTTTGTGGGCGGTGAGGGGCGGGATTGGGGACGGCGGAGACGGGAGCGATGGAGACTGAGGGAGGACAATGCTTTCCTTCCGTCTTATTTATGGTAAAACACTTAAGCCCGAAGCGGTAGTGACCCGGCATTAAGAGGAGGCTCAGCGCCAGCGGTGGAGGGCGACCCGGGGGAGGAGGCTTCGGGAGGTTAATCTTAGTGCCTCCCCGTTCACCCTTTCCCCTTCAACAAGTTATAGCCCCAATTTGCTAGGCAACTCGGTACACTTGCAAGGACCCACCGGAACGGCGGGGCGAGGAAGCTCTTCAACTCTCCAGGAAGCCGAGGATATCAATAATCTCAGACCTACCAGAAACTACCCGACCGAGAGCACACAAGTCACCCACGCCTCACTTTCCCCACTAATCTACAAGTTTCACAGCGGCGGGAGGTGTAGAGGGTGGATGAGTCTAGAGAGATCCCAGCCGTAGAAGTGAAGCCTCCTAATAGCCGGGCAAAGCGCCACTATTCTCCTCAAATCCACTAATGTCTCCCTTCAAATCCTTCTGCAACGTAACACGCCCCACCGTCTTTGATTTTAATGATCGCACTCCCAACGGGTTGAATAATTACTCGGATTGAGCTTCCCAAGATGTACATCAAGGACCAGAGCGAGATCCTGTTCATTAGTTTCTGATTGAAATCCGCTTAATGGGTCAGTTGCCTGTCCTATAATTCTCACAACGGGAATATCAAAGCGATCGCTTAGCGAAATGGAGTGGCTTTAGACTCAGATCTACGAAAACGAGATTATAATATTATATCATGATAATAATGATCATTCCCTTAAACATTCCTAATTTATTGAAATAGGTATAGTTGTACACCAAATGTATCCGATAGTATGAGCTTTTCGCAGCAAGTTCCTTTCAGAGCTTATCTTCGAAAGCGAACAGGGCAAGAACTTATCAAACTTACCACCACAACTCAGAGTTGAAATTAATTATACAGAACTTGGCGGAGCAGCTTATTCTGGGTTAATAGCAAGAAATTTCGATAGAGCCTTTCTTGGGCTTCTCAAACCCCTGTGAAAGAATTTGCAGCGTTTTGGTAATAGAAAATCAGAATTTCGGGTTAGAAACCTGGAGGGTGGAGTGCAATTATCCTCAAATTTTGGCCGTAAAATCCATTGAGACGGAGCGATTAGTGCTCACAGGGGGTGGGCATGGGTCATAAGCGGCACCTACCTACCTATTTGGAAATTTTGGCTACCTAGGCGAGTGAGAATTTTTTTTTCAGGAAAGTTATTTCCTCTCTCCCTACAATATAGGATGCCAAGGAACTTTGCTGTTCAATGACTGGAAGTGTAAAAAATAAACAAGCACTCGCGAATATATTTTCTTTTTTAGAGTGAAAAGAACATGGGAGTGATGCAAAAGCTAAGGGGGTTAATAATGGATTATAAAAGGTAATGCTGGGCCGGGCTTGAACTAAGGTTACGGTGGGGCGGATTATTCCATTACAAGGGTCTGAAAGGTTAAGTGAAAAAAAAAACGCAGGAATAAGCTTGCAAAATGAAATACCATCTTCAAAAGTCTGCAAATTCTTTCACAGGGGTTAAAAGTGGGTATGGAGTGCCCCGGACCCATTAGATTCAGCGTTCCAAAATTTAGTCGAAAATAATACCCCACACGCCTAGATTGTCAAAAATAAAAGAAAATCCATATTTCGAAATAAACATTTTGCCCCTTCTACCTCCCATAAACGCTAATGTGAGGCGCATCCAGAATAGTTTTGAATTGCTTACGCGGAATTGATATTAATGCCAATTTGCAGCACTGAATAACCTCTTTTCTCCCGGACGACCATAAGACATTTTGGATTGTGAATCTAAGCACTTAACAATTAATAAAATGACAGCAGGTATCAAGATGAGCTGTCGAGATCATTGTATATTTTTAAAAATGGGCTTTCGAGATTTTTGAACCTACCCTCTCTATCCTTTTTGGGTAATATTATTCGTTGTGGACACTAAATCAATGGAGACGGGCGGACCAATTGGTGTTATAGAGGCAGAACATGAGTAAAAATGTATTTAAATATATTTTGTTTTTTTTTTTCAATTGACCCAACAATCATGACGACCTAATAAATAAAGGTTTTACAACAAGGTAGATGATGTACGAGTATCTACTTATTGTGTATATTTACAGTCGTGCATTAAACTCGTAGCTCTTGTGTATGAAAGCTTGGTGCATATAAAAATACATTTAATAATAATTTTTTATTCATTACATCAATATTAAAAATTGTTCTTTCTTAATTTTGTTTGGTTATTCCTTGAATGATCAACATTATGTAAACCTTCGCTAAGGCCATGGAAGACCATGGAGGGGGGGGGGGGATCTCGCTAATGTGCCCAAAAATATGACAGTTTGTGCATTATTATGTCTAGATCAAAACATTGGAAATTCTTCCACAATGGTGCATTATTCCTTAAAGCAAGAGTGACAGAAGAAACAGTGAGAAACAGTGAGTGACCAAGACTCATTGCAATCGATTCGAAATTAGAAAATTTCAGAACACTTTCTATTAATAGTATTAATATGTAGTTATTAAATAATGTAGCATTTTTTAAAACACGGTGGAAAACATTAAATAACCGTGATTTGGAATGCTTGAGAGCCTCTGCCGTGGCGGAGGAGGGGATTACCTAACAATGCGGAGGCAGTGCATGTTGCATTGTTGGTAGACAAGACGCGGACAGAAGCTCCGCATTTGACCCTAGCGGCGGGGCATGTGCCCCACCCTCCACAGGTCCACGTCAGCAGGGACCCTCCAAGTTACCTTTTGTGGAGACATTTCCCCTCAGTTCAACGTAGGTTAAGTTACACAAGGCCACATGAGGCCTGGTGTAACTTGCAAATGACCAAACAGAAACGTTTTCTATAATGTTCAGACATTCACTAATCTTAAAGTATGGCACTTCAAACCGTTCAGCTGTTCAGTGAGAGAAGAGTTAATTGATCAAAAAAAAGTATGGCCGATAAAAATTTTAAATTAAACTCACATCACGTCAATCACGTTGATAGGAAGGTCTACTACCTTAGGCGTCTAACAACAGCCCAACTCATACATTTTCATTGTCATGCATTTTCAGTTCAGGTTATCTAAAACAATGGTCGTGTGTCCAAATATGACTTATATTTTCAACGCTCTAAAAAATTACTCATTGAAATTTAAACTTTTCAGCCCATTTCCTAAATTTGGGGAGGGTATGTAGGAAAATTTGTTTGTGAACGGGATAATTATCGGGATCTCAAAATCACAAGCCTTGAAATTCTTGAAGTATAAAATGAGCAAAAAAGACGATGCTCTCTCCATGTGGAAAGGACACGTCCATGTACACCACTTTCAGGTTACCACCTGAGGGCAATCAGACACTCCGACTGCCACTGGTGAGCGCGAGAATGCGGATCATTGGTAAAAGGTTAATTAGCTCATCCGACATCTCTATGGTGGCCCTCGGCTGGATCATTTGCTACCATAGGAAGGCAGGGATCCTACAGGTAGTCTACAAGTTAGGGCAATAGACACACATAGGTTGCAGACTACCCACGGGCTAGTCTGCCCTCAGCCCAGCTGGGCTCCGGACCAAATTTGGGGGGGAAGGGTTCAAAATGTGTATTTTGAAGAATTTACTTTCGAGATTTTCGGCTATCTAGGCTTGTGGCGTATTGTTTTTGACTAAATTTTGGACGCTGAATACAATGAGACGGGTCCCGAAACAATTGGAGCCCACTGGAAGTGGTTATGGGTCAAAATGGGTAATCTATTCACCTATTTCAAATGTGTGTTTTCATGATTTCGGGTACCTAAGCATGAGGGGTATCGTTTTCTACCCAATTTCTGACGCTGAATCGATTGAAATGGACCCGGGACACGCCACACCCACTGTTTTCTCAAATTTTCCCCATTTTCGATATTTTTGACCGGATAGGCGTATGACGTATTGTTCCCACTAAATTTTGGACGCTGAATCGATTAAAGTGAGTCTTCAAGTGCCTGATCCGAGGTTTTTGTAGGTAGTCGGGTCGATCCTGCGGAAATGAGGCCACCCTTGCAATCGTTTCCTTCCATTCGTTCTTCTCCCTTCTAGTGAAGCCTTTTACTTATACAAATACTTATAAATCTAAAAAAAAAAATCTCAATAAGAAGCGCGTCGTTTGTCTTCCGGAGGCTCCCATCTTCTTCATTTCTCTGGTTCTTTCCCACAAATCGAATCTAGTCGCAGTTTTTTTTCCTCCGAATTGACGTGAGAGCTTTTCCGAAACCTTCCCATTGTCTGGGTCCCCCTAACCGATTCCTTTTCTTTCTTATTTTATCGCATATTGGACTAGAGAGAACGGAAATGCGCGATAGAGGTATTTTGGAGAGTGGTGAAAAGCGGTTGGGGAGGCCCGAGTGGGCGGAGTCGGGCGATCCATCAGGATGAAGGTTTGCAGAAGAGAAGTAGGAGGATCAGCGAGGAAGGGAAGCAGATTTCCTTCAAATTAGACTAAATGAGGTCGAAGGTAGCGACGGAAGAGCTCGAGGGGGTTTTCCAGATATATCTCAATTTTCCGGAAGAGTTGGTCCTTCTCGCTTTGCGCCCTTTCCTAACCGTTCGGCCTCTCCCCGCCTTCATCCTCTTATTTGAAACTAAATCTACACCCCTCTTCTTCACCCGCCCGACACCACTTCCTCTCCCTGTTGAGTGTTATGCCGCTTTACCTCTCTCTTCCTCTAAACGTTTTCGGCTTCAACCTCCTTCCGACGACGCCCCCCTGCTAATCAGTAAGCCGGTGCCGGAAACCCGGGTGTGATGGTATGGAAGTTTCAAGGGGATGAAGTCATCAGCCTCCGAGACAACAGGACATCCCCATACGGCAACTCTCGACGATGTGACTCAATTTCCGCACTAGAATTCTGCGTGAAAATTCAAAGTTCGAAACGCGAAATTGAAGAGCGAAATTTCATGTTTGTGTTTTGTTCCTAGAATTTTCAACGGGTTTTCATGCCAAAGGTCGATCTCTCCGATTTTAAATAAATTTTGATAGCGTTTATTATTTAGAAGAAAAAGATTATTTAGAAGAAAAATAATCGCTCCGTCTCAATGCATTCAGCGTCCAAAATTTTGAGGAAAATTGCACTCTACACGCCTAAATCAACGAAAATATTTTCAAAAAAACATAATTCCCCCGCCGTCCTTTATTTGTTTTGAAATAAGCAGAAATTACGTTATATTTGATGTTATTATTATGCTATCCTGACTAATTTTGTTCATGTTATTTTATAAAGTGTATCTGTCCTACAGGAAGAGTGGGCTTTTAGCCCAATGCAGGGCAGATTAATAAATAAATAAATCTTTTTCATTGGGCCGATGAAAAATTTAAAGGACCAATCAGAGGAAATAAAAAGATCTTCCTGGCCCATATTTCAGAATTTCAATTACCAAAACGCTGCAAATTCATTTACTGAGTTGGTTACTCGGACCAGGTGCATGGAGACTCATTTTAATCGATTCAGCGTCCAAAGTTTAGTCGAAAATTATACCCCAAGCGCATTGATCGCCAATAATCACAAAATCGTACATTTTAAATAGGTAGATGAATACCCATTTTGACCCTTAACCTCTTCCGGTGGACACCAATCGTCCCGGGATCCCTCTTATTGGATTCAGTCTCCAACATTTGAAGGAAAATGATACTCCACACGCCTAAATCGCCAAAAATCTCGAAAATCCACTTCTCAAAAACACATGTTGACTGAAAACTTTTCAGGCCGCTCTGCCCAAGTTTAGGTAAAAATATATTTTTTGGGGCTCAATTTCCGGGATTTTTGGGAAACTAGGAATGTGAGGGGACCTATTTTCACTCAACTTCAGATTCTGAACTCACTAAAATGATTCCCGGCCCGATTGGCGCCCACTGAAAGGTAAACATATAAACAGGTATCGTTGAAATGGATTTTAGAGTTTTGGGCACTATGCGTGAGAGGTGTCATTTTTTACCAAATTTTTGCCACTGAATTGAGTGGGATGAGTCCTGGACATGTAATGTTTTACTAATACTCTTGCTCAAAGGAATAATAATATATAGTTGTGTATGATTTTGCACGTTTTTGTTTGAGATGAATATGTACTTCAATTGTGATTTACTCTGAACAAAGACTAGTTGATCAATATCCACTAAAACAAAGAATAGTTCAAAGATTCCTGGGGTATTTAACTCATGTGCGAGAAGTATTTGAGATCTCCTCTAATGTTGAAGATTATGGCGGTATAGGTGGTTAGGTGGTTACGATAGCCACTCTGATCGGTGCGGGACTGTGAAGCTGGACAGCAGGACGTCTCAGGACTCTATCCACAGCCAGATTATGGTTCGACTGTTGTTCCTCAAGAGAAGACGAATGCATTCATGCGTTAAGAGGTTCCGTTGACTCGAGAGCCATTCAATGTTACGAGTTTGAAGAGCACGTCTCAGTTCAATTTATCTTGACGAAAACGACTCTGCCGCGTTTACATGGGCAGCATTGTTTGCACAATAGGGCATCTGTCAAGTGGTCGCTCCCTCAGTCCTGCACTGCTACGGCTGCTCGTAGGGGGTTTTTCCCCGTTTTGAGAAGCTATTTGTTGAGCAAGACTTTGCATAAGTGATGAGATAGGCGTGTCGTCCCTCGACGCTCCCCGAGATGCTGCACAGGTCAGGGGACATCTTCTGTCGTCCATGAGACGGTCATTAGCGGCTGTGTCCATCACAAGTCACTCGCTTTCGGGAGCCCGACGTTTTCTCATCGACTTGTGTTCAACGGATTTTTCTACAACCCTTTTCCCTTCTTTTACTTACGCGTTAAGATTTATATGATGACAAGCGGATCATCAATTTGAAATGCCTTTTTCGTTTGGGCCCCTCTGACAAGCTCGTCCCGTTTCGCCCCAATATGCGCCGTGAATGCTTAATCACGTTTTTTCTAGTAGATTCCACCATTATGTTCTGTCCAAGCCATCAACTGCCTCTTTTTCGAAGATTTCCGGATCAAACCTGTTATGGTTGGTATTCCATAAATGATCTACGTTTTCATGCAAAAAGTCAATCTCTCCGATTCGGCCCAACATTTTTTTCTGGACGTTTCAAAGTGTTTAGATCAAAATTAGCAAATGTCCGTCCGCCCGTCCACGCCCGATTTGATAGATAGAACTTTGTTAACAAACTCAGAACTGACTCGAGCCATGACAAAATATTTTTCCCTCATTTCCCTTAGTTGAGGGCAACTACAAAAAATGTGTTCGATGGTTTCTGGCGACTTGGTGTTACACAGAAAGCATTTTTGTTAGAATGGTCGATGGTGTACATTGAACCCTTATAAAAAATACGAGCATATTCCCATTCCTCAAACGCAACTGGGCCACTACTCGTTTAACGTTTATAGGGATTTCCCATCTTAAATATCCTTCAAGCGAGGAGTAATTGTGACTGTACTCCTGGTAAGCCTTGCTGTAAGTGGAACATACCATTCGCTCGTAGTCTTCATAAGCAGTTTTCGTCGTGAGACAATTTAACACCTGCTGCTTATTTTTTTTCACTTCGTCTGCATTTTGCACCTTCCACAGATCATGGTAACCCAATTCCACAAGTATAGTCTTGATTGATTTTGATAGAAGAAAGGTTTCTATAAACCTGAAATTTTGGTCAAGTAACCATTTCTGGCTCTAGTTGGTTCTACAAACTTTTCAGCCTGAACAGACCAAATTTGGGTGGAGTAGGGGTCAAAATGTGTATTTCGAAAAATGGATTTTCGATATTTTTGAAGATCCAGGCGTGCGGGTTATAATTTTCCACTGATTTTTGGATCCTGAATCGATTGGAAGAAGCCACTCCCACAGTTCCCCCATGATGAACAAATGAGTCTCCATGCGCCTGGTCCGAGGAATAACTAACCCCTCTGTAAGAATATGCAGCGTTTTTATTTAAGAATTTTGTTGACAGTAAAGAATTGACTGACGATTTTGAGTCCGAATTCAATTCAAGGTTCGGCTTACACACATGCGACATTGGAGAATATGAAAATGGGGCGTGGGGAATAGTGATCCGAGCCGGGGATGAGTTTGTAAAGCCTTAGTCGTGCAGCAGAGCTGGAGTCGTTATCAGCACGAGGTCTCAGAATGAAGCACCGAGGAATAAATGAATCGGATAAGCTAGAGAAACTAATAAATTCATGATGTCACTCCCTCTGTATGTTGTGAGGGGGGGGGGGGGGTGCACTCCAGGTAGGAAGGCAGTTTCTTGTTGGAAGGGAAATGAACGTCCGAGTCAATCACAAACGAATTAAAAGAGCGGATCCTGGACACGGGCAAATTGGATTTGGCCTCATCACTGAGAACCTCCCTTACGAGGTATCGACCTCCTACTGCAAGGGCCTGAGCTCTGAAAATAGAAAATACCAGCGCGAGAGTAATTTCCGTTTGATTATTGACTCGATGAGAATGAAAACTGTTCCATTTTACTCTCGCATCAATACGGGGAATTCGTTCCCTCTGATTGCGTATTGACTGGACATCGTTTTTTGTCCTCGTCATTGAAGCTTTCTCCCCCTTCCGGATGAAAATAGTGGCGCGTTATATTGGAATTGTGTGAATTTCGTTCCAAAATTTTGAGTTAGAGTCATGTACTCTGTGACGTAGACAAGAGACAGGTGGGGATGAACCCTCGGCAATATTTAAATAAAGTGAGTAGGGAAAGAAGGAACTTGAATTAAATTGAAAAGAATAAAATTTATTTCTGTTTAAAGAAAAAAAAGAGAAAGAAAGAAACGAAAGCCGATACTTTTCAGGGTATTCTTGTCACAGGTATAACCAGTAGACGATAAATTGCAAAAAGAAAATTAGGAAAAAGGAAGGAAATTAAACGTTACTTGACTATCTAGCAGTCTTTGTCTTTATCTGCTAGCTAGCACAGATACATACATACAGCTACGATATATTTTACCTGTTTCCGACGGCCGTGGAAATTTAGAGTAGAATTTTAGTCCTACCGGTTTGTTGGGTGGAAACAGACGGGAAACGATACGGAACGGGATAGGGAACGAGACGGAACGGGATATTTTCCAGTTGTCTTGCACGATGTCCTGGACGAAACGGGCAACAGGCGACGATTGACGATAGCGGTAGAGCGGTAATCCGAAACTGCGGGACGGATGGCGATAGACGATAGACGAGGTATTATCGAGTCGTCCTTGCCACGATTCTTTGGCGACGATTGACGATTGACGATAGCGGTACCCAGAAACTGCGAGAATCAATTAAAAGAAAATTAAGGATCGGCTTGATGAAAGAGGAATGGGAGAGCTCCACAGAGGTTATCTTTGAAGGAGTTGCGAAACTCACCGGTACGGGACGATCCTTTTCCAAAAATGGAATCCAAAGCGGCGGTGACCACCACGACGACGATGAAGCAGAACGAAATTTAATTCGAACGGAAAAATAAGAGCCTCGAAAGCAAAATGTGCTAACGGGAGAACAAAAGCGAGATCGGAACAGTACGGTACCACGAGCACGAGGAGGCTGATAACATCGCCAGAAGACGCCAGTTTAGGAAAACTTCGCTCAGGTGGCAGCACCGGACAGATCGATGGGTGGCAATCGATGAAATACAGAAGGCAGCGAAACCGCGCTCAGTTTGAATTGGGAGGGAAGGCGAGAATTCATATTTTTCACGGCACAGCTCGTATTCGAGTTTGAGATGACTCATGACAAGTTGCATTGGTTTCGATAATGGCAATCACGTCACGTTCTATAATAAGTACAATGAAACCAAAATAACATATAAAGATATGTTTGGGACAAATACGAGAAACTCTTCTCTCACGTACCCTGTCCCTAGCCTAGCTCAGTTTTGGTGGGTTTGGCCTAATGTAGATATAGCGAGACTCAGCAACCAATTCGGATCGTGGAAACTGCGTAAAAAAAAACTTTGGGAACATGACCCTTGAGAAACTCGGGACAAATAAAGAGAATAAGCGAACTAAATGCAATATTTAATGGCGGGCCATAACCCTAATAAATTGAAGAAGAAAGAGGAACAAAATTGGGTCGTGGTTACCGTCGTTTTTCTTCGTTCCACTCATTTTAATCGATTTACCGTCCAAAATTTGGCTGGAAATTATACGCTAATTGCCTAATACCATGAAAATCCAGAATATTGAGTTTTAAAAACCCGTTTTCACCCATACCCTTCCTAAATTTGGGCCGATCAAATTGGAAATATCCGATTTTTCAGTAAAACGCTGCTTATCCATTCATAGGGGTCGTTTATTCCTCGAACAAGCAGCATGGAGAATCATTAGATTCGACCAGCGTCCAAAGTTTAGTGGAACCCCACACGCCTAAATTGCCGAAAATATCGAACATGAGGAATATGGGGGAAACAGTGGGTGTGGTGGGTCCCGGACCCATTTTGATCGATTCAGCATTTAAAATTTAGTGGAAAATGATAACTCACACGCCTGGGTACTAGATATCTCGAAAACCCACCTTCGAAATGAGTAGATAGATACCCATTTTGACCCATAACCTCTTCCGGTAGGCGCCAATCGTTCCGGGATCCATTTCATTGTATTCAGCTTCTTCAGGTTCCAAAATATAGTATAAAACGATACCCAACACGCATAGATCGCCAAATATGTCAGACCTCCTCTCCAAATTTGGTCCGATCGAGCTGAAAACCCTGACCAAAATTTCAGATTTTTGAAAATTTTCTACTTCAAAACGGCGAGGACAGCGGACGGAGGTTGAACATTTCTGTTTTGGTTGATATTCATTGAATAATTTTTATCTAGACATCTTAAAAAGCAAACTGTAAAATTACTAATCGGAGAAGTTGAACTCCGAAATGAAAACGCAATTGAGTTGTGACGTCAATGACTCACTGTATTCTTTGCTATGTACACAGGATTGTCTTCTTAGATTCGGTGATACTCCTGCCAACTTGAATTTTTATTAAGGGTACCCGTGAAGGAAGCGCGGCTACGCGCGGGGGGCGCAACCTGGCTTTCAAACTGCTCGCCTGTCCCCAATGGGATGACTAAAAAGTGATCAGATTGCCTTTTAACTGATTCTAAAATTCTGTCCTGAACACGCCTTTGAAAGAACATTTTGATTATGACCAACAGAAAAGGCGTCGTGAAATTGAGAGATAAGGCCAAGCTCTCCGCGCAGCATTCTATTTTGATTCGCTGACCCTTATTCCTCATCCGATCAGTCCAAACTTTTTCCAAGTTGTTCCTCGAATGGTTTGTGGACAAACAAATGTAAGGATTTGTTTTTGCTTCATCAACATACTGTTGGTGGCTAAAGAAAGAACTATTTTGGCTGTATTCAGCTACTCTTAACTTTGAGGGGATGTCACATTACGAAATCCCATGATTTACGAAATTCCATACATTCGTTTGTTCTGAACTAAACAAAAAAAAAAGAAAACGAAAATCCGTCCACTCATTCCTGGGAAACTCTATTCTGAAGGTGAAAAAACGTGTTTCGAGAAAAACAGAGACAAAGACAGACGGCTCTACTCAGCCCGTTACACTCACTCGTCCACTCGCAACTCGTCCCACCTTTCAATGCGCAGTGTTTTTCCGGTTGGAGCTTGGGTAGAAGAAATAATACACTGAAGATGAAGAAGAGTAAGAGAAGAAGAGACGATATCACGCTAAAAACCGGTAGTGGCTGAAATTTGTTTACTTTTCCCGTCTCGCCGTCGCAGTTTCACAGTTTTACTATTTTTCACAGTTTTTCTCTCGGATTTTCTAGTTGTTCTCCTCCGAACCTAATTCATTTTGAGAATGCCGATAGTTTCTGCCTACATTTTCAAGAGCGAAGAATTCCTCCATGGATTCAAAGAAATCGGATGGTCCCCTGAATGATGGTGGTAGATAGTCTAGATGAGTGTGACACACAGGTTTTAGCTGTGAACATTTCAGTGTTATGTTCTGATTGCTTCCTATTCTGCCATTCTATGTCGAAATGCAATAGTCTAAACCTGAATGAAATTTCACGATGTGAATTGTACCTCTAATCTACGCTACTGACGGACAATCGGACAAGGCGACATAGGAGTCCGCATATGTTTTCACACGTAACGAATGCGGGCTGTCATTAG
Source organism: Cyrtorhinus lividipennis (assembly GCA_019603395.1). Lineage (NCBI taxonomy): Eukaryota > Metazoa > Arthropoda > Insecta > Hemiptera > Miridae > Cyrtorhinus > Cyrtorhinus lividipennis. The sequence goes on from CM034004.1 coordinate 24,044,055, forward strand.
TCAGACGTCAATTGTGAAGGTTCCTTTATCCAATATTGAATGTGTAATATATCAAAATTTTCAGCAGATGCCTAGTTTTTTTTTTATGGCAAAAAAAAACAAAAAATGTAATTATTGGGTCCCGGTACCCTAAGGAAGAGCTGCAATGCTGATTGAACTCAGCAATGAGTAATAATTCAGTTGACGAATATAAATTCGTGTTGCCATCCCTGTAGCACCGTGAACGCCGATTATCTCCTCCCTCTCCCTCGTCAAATGTCGTCACCGATTTCCATCTCTTGGTGTTGGAGGACGAAGCAAATATATGCAACTGTTGCAAGAGATTGACGGGACATGTCGGGATTGTCGAAACAAGTTGCACATCGGATTTCAAGCTTGACGCCCGAACGTCAGAGACTAATGGAGAGACGAATTGACAGGTGGAATGTAAGCTAGGAGTGTTGTGCAATTTCACGTTGAAATATTCGGCTCGCGAACGGCTTCCCGTGTTACTCTTAGGTGCCTTTTGTCTGCGTGTAAGTTGGTAACTGTGAAGAATTGTAATCATTTTATATTTTCTCAATTCCTTTATCTGAGATCAATCAATCTACCGCGTTTTGATCAGACTTCTTTCACGTACGAATATTTCGGAAAGATGGACAATTTCAGACTCTTTTAGTTGGTTATTCCTCGAATAATCAACCGATGTTTTCATGCAAAAAGTCAATCTCCCCGATACGGCGGTGTTTTCGGCTCTTGGCGAAACTTTTCAGCCCGATCGGACCAAATTTATGCAAGATAGGGGTCAAAATGTGTAGTTTGGATAATGGATTTTCGAGATTTCGGCAATCTAGGCGTGTGGGGTATCATTTTCCACTAAATTTTGGAACCTGAATCCAATGAAGTCGGTCCCAGAACGATTGGCACCCACTGGAAGAGGTTATGGGTCGAATGGGTGACTATCTACCTATTTCGAATGTATGTTTCGCATTCAGATTTGATATTAATCGAAATCATGCCATAATTGCCAAAATTTTGCGTTCGCTGAGTTTATCATGACAAGGTTTATAGGAGACCGTAGTTGTTAACCGATACAAATCCTGAAAATGTTATTGGAAGGCGTTTGAAATGGTGAAGTAATGGTTTTAACAACAACAAAAAAATTCTAATGGCAATCACATTGGTTTTGGAGAGATCATTTGGATTTGCATTTGAGAAATAAGGAACTATAACGTAAGGTGTTATCCGCATGGTTAGGTGTTGATTTTAAAGCAGATCATTGCAATCATTGATAAACGTCACCATTTGGAGGCATAACTTGCTTTCAACCTTATCAGTGACACCTGAGTCGGTTTTTAGGATGTTGCCCCGTGAATGGCTTAAGTCGTGGGCGCAGCACGCTGCGTTTGATGTATCTATGCTCTGCTGACCATGCCTGTTATACTCATGTAACCTCTGCAGCACCTTGGCGTACGTCAACATGCGTCTGTGGAAGGAGCTATGAAACGGCCATGCAAAAGCGGGATGAGAGCCTCAGCTAAGGCTATTATGGCTGTTTTCCTTTATTCATTATCGACATAAGTTTCTGCACACAGCACTGTACTAACTAACCCTTTTACGCGTATTATCATTCAATCCCTAGGTAATTCCCAGGTCAGAGTATTACCCAATACTTTGTGTGTACGAAAACTCTGAAATTTCGTTGTCTGGTGCAGTGAATGTGGATATTCGGGAAGTTTCCACTGATTTGGTGGCCAATCCGCTCGTATCATTCGAGGGCTTCATTATGAAGGGTGTTTGGGGACAATAAGCGATTCCCTCGACCCTGGGACATGGCCGGTTGCGCTATGATGGACGCATGTTCCTAGTTGTAATCTCTTCCGAACAACGGGCGACCCTGAAAGCCGTTAGCCGTCGCTGCCTCGCATAACTTCGTGGTGGATTGACGTTGATCGATTAGTGAGTAATTCACGCACATCGGGGAGAAACTTGGGAATGCCACAGCCACTCGCTCACCAAAGCCGAACGCACTTGTATCGCAGAACCCTACGAGCAGAGCCCTTCATTCTGCTCTGCTCTTCATGTTGCAAGGGAAACGTCTGGAGCCTGTTGAGGATCGGGGCCGCTTAGAGACTCGTTCACGGGGCGATGCAATGAGAACAATACCCCCCCCCCCCCCCGGCCTTCAACATAAGCACCCCTTTCCGATGCAGTTGTAGTTTGCTTCTCGTGAAGAGTTCTCCGTTTGGTTCAGCCTTTTGTTTCCAGCGTAACTTACCCATTAGAGCATCACAATGGACTCTCGCGGTTAGGAGCTATTATACGTTCCTATGTAATACAGGAAGCTTAACATGCACGTGGAGCGTAATGTGCAAGCTTTATACATCTGTTGTAACAGCACAATTTTTCAGCTCACACGCCGTTCATAGGAGATTATGTCGATTAATGAAACCATTGAATTCTTTTCAAATTCATGTTGTTTCTGTCATATTGGTTACAACCACCTTACATTTCGAAAAGTGCCGTTTATTATTCCATAACGATAGAATGATAGAAAAATGATCCTTGACTCAGTTCAAATATTTCTAAATATTTAATAAGCGAGTCAGTCTTTAAGCGTTTAGAGCCTGTGTGGGTCAAAATGGGTACCTACCTACCTATTATGATAATGATTTTTCGAGATTGTTGGGTTTTATTTTAATTGGTTATTCCTTGAATAATCAACCTATGTTTTCATACAAATAGTTAATCTCTCCAGTATGGTCCACATTTTTTTCTGGACGTTTCAAGGTGTCTAGATCAGAATTAGCAAATGTCAGTCCGCCGTCCGCGCCAATTTAGGTTGTCGAAAATTTTCTAAAATCTGAAATTTTGGTCAGGGACCCGTTCCCGGCTCTAGTTGGTCCTCAAAACTTTTTAGCCCGATCGGACCAAATTTGGGGGAGGGGGTCAAAATGTATTTTCGAAAAATTGATTTTTGAGATTTTTGGCAATTTAGGAGTGTGGGGTATCATTTTCCTTCAAATGTTGGAGACTGAATCCAATAAGAGGGGTCCCGGGACAATTGGTGTCCACCGGAAGAGGTTAAGGGTCATAATGGATATTCATCTACCTATTTTGCATGAACGTTTTTGAGATTTCTGGTACCTAGGCGTGTGGGGTCATTTCCAATAAATTTTGGACACTGAATCGATTTCACGCCTGGTCCGAGGAATAGCCAACCCCTCTGAAATAATTTGCAACGTTTTCACAAAATATTGAGACTCTGAATCGATTGGTATCGTCGAGAGCCGTACCAGAATCGACCTGTGACGACCAACTAAGTTTATGTAGGTGATTCTGATTCGTTCTGGAAATGAGAAAGACTTTTTTGTTTCGAACGAATCGTGAATTCGCGGGATAGGTGTTTTTAAAGTAACCAATGCAAATTTAGATAACGGGTGAAATCCAATGTTGACAAAAATCATTGATCATTGAGTAGGGCTTTTAGGGCTCCGTAAAGTAAACTTCATTATTGTCGCTGATCCCGGGTAATTCTCCACTTTCAAAACTCGGATTATAGTAGGAAGGTCGAGTTTTTAGAAGACTAATGCAAAACACTGGTTCAAGACACTGGTGTCTGGTTTTGCGCTCGACCATGGACTCTCGCAAAAAAAAAAAAAAAAAAAATTTACTCTCTAGGATCCCACGGAAAATTCCTAATCTCCGTGAATTACGAGGCAGGTCGAGGTGATTCTTCACTCACTTTTTTCCTCTCTTCGGTAATAGCCTCGTGAAAAGTTGACGGTGTCCTCAGAAAGTATAGAGTTTTGAGCCTTCGAAGACGGGATGGGCTCCTTTACTCCCACCCCAAATAAAAACTCGTTATCTCGACCCGTGCTGTTCAACGTCTGAGTTCTGTCTCTTTCTCTAGTAAATCGCCTTCTCGGGTCCCCCTCTCATTTTATTCGAACATTTTGCTTTATTTGAACTTTCATCGGCGTTCGTCTCCTCCATGAAATATTTTACTTCGGTCAGCATGCAAAGCTTTTCTCGTCTTTGGTTGGTTATTCTCTGAATAATCAAACTATTTTTTCAAGCGAAAATTAAATCTCTCCCATTCAGCCCACATTTTTGGTTGGTTATTCCTTGAATAATCAACCTATGTTTTCATGATAATGGTCAACCTCTCCGATTCGGCTCAAAATTTTTTTCTGGACGTTTCATGATGTCCTGATCAAAAAAGGTCAATGTCCGTCAGCCGTCCGCCGTACGCCGTCCGCCGTCCATTGTCCACGCCGTTTTTGGTAGTAGAAAATTTTCTAAAAATCTTAAATTTGGGTCAGGGGTCTGTTCCCAGCCGAGATGGGTCCTCGAAACTTTTCAGCCCGATCGGACTAAATTTGGAGGGGGTAGGGGTTTTTTGAAAAATGGATTTTCGAGATTTTTGGTGATTTAGGCGAGTGGGGTGTCATTTTCCACTAAATTTTGGACGCTGAATCCGATAAAATGGGTCCCAGAACAATTGGCACCCACTTGAAGAAATAATGGGTCAAATTGGGTATTTATTACCCATTTTGAATATGTGTTTTCGGGATTTCTGCTACCTAGGCGTGTGGGGTATCATTTTCCACTAAATTTTGGACGCTGAATTCAATGATGTGTGTCCCAGAACGATTGGCACCCACCGGAAGAAGTTATGGGTCAAAATGGGTATGTATCCACCCATTTTGTATGTGTCAGGATTTCTGGTGCCTAGGCGTGTGGGGTATCATATTCCACTAAATTTTGGACCCTGAATCGATTGGAATGGGTCTGAGACCCGCCACACCCACTGTTTCCCCCATTCGAGGAATAACCAACCCGTGTGTAAGAATTTGCAGATTTTTTTTCTGTACGTTTCAAAGTGTCTAGATCAATGAAGTCAAATGTCCGTCCGCCGTACGCCGTCCGCGCCGACTTTGGTAGTAGAAAATTTTCTAAAAATCGGAAATTTAACCAAGTGTCCGTTCCCGGATCTAGTTGGTCCTCAAACGTTTCAGCACGATTGGACCAAATTCAAAATTGGGCTCAAAATGTGTATTTCGAATAATGGATTTTCAAGATTTTTCGGATCTAGGCATGTGGGGTATCTTTTTCCGCTAATTTTTGGACCCTGAATCGATTGGAATGGGTCCGGGACCCACCACACCCACTGTTTCCTCCATTTCCTCCAATTGAAGAAATAAGTCTCCGCGCGCCTGGTCCGAGGAATAATCAACCCCTGTTGAAGAAAATTCGAAGTCCGCAAAATGTTGGCATTGGAAGAGAAGAGTGAGAGCTCTACATGTGACCTTTCTACATGTGAGAGCGACTTCGGATCAGCACAGTTCCACATGGCCGTTGAAAACTAACCTGGTTCCTTGTGATCTCTATAGAAAAGTTCAACGTGGAATTTCTTCGGTTCCCATTCCATCTAGCTCGAACGAACAAGCGGGATTTCCGTGTTATCATCTACTCGTCTCAAAAAGGGGCTCCGGGATTTCTTCGGCCTCCTCAAAAACACTCCTCGAAGCTGCATTTCTCAATTACCGGAAAGAACGACCTGTTCTACTCACCGTATTCAGAGACCTATTAGGCACGAGAAGCGAGGTTCAGAGCCTGCAGTTAATATCCCAATGTTTTCTCCTCGCCGAGCCTCTGTACCAAGTCGTAACTTTATGTCACTTGTTAGGTTCCCTTCATTACAAGAGGTTTTCCCATTCGCCCTCCGACTTGTTTTCGCTGTGATATGTTGTGCCATCCGTTCTAGGAGGAGGCTCCGTCGCCTGTTGAAACCGTGTAAACCGGCTGCTTCCAACTGCCTAATGGGCCTGCTTTTGTGCTGCTCGTTGAATGCACATAACTTCTAGAAAATTGTTTCTCGTAGTCCCGTTAAAACTTGAATTACTTCTTCCTCATTTACTCAGGAGCCAAATAAATTGCGCTGGCCTCCGTCGTCTTTTGTTGAACCTGTTTGCCCTGCCGTGGAAATTACGAGAAACGCGCAATTTGGGTTCGGATTATAATTTTCCGATTCAAATGAGGTGCTTCTCCTTTAACGTTCAAATGTTTCGGAATGAATGGGAGGGGTTCCTGTCATTCCCAGGCAGATATATTTTCAGGAATATGCTCAAGGTATAGGATCGTAAGTAGGTAATTATTTCTCCTAGGCTCCGGCTGGAATGTCTTTAATCTGAGCATATTCATCTGGTACCAGGTGGCTTCGAGTAGGTTCGAGTAGACTACTACTCCCTCCTTCCATGTTTCCAGACAGTTCTCGCTTGGATATTGACGACGATGATGATGTAATCATTCATTCTGAATCATTCGACGCTTCGAAAGAAAAGCGAATTTCAATTCTCCTGTAATTTCAAATTTTGTGAACGTTCAATTACGTGAATGAGCTAGGTAATAATGGCTCCAAGGCCGCATGTGTAACATTGGGAAAAAAAAAACTTACTGACGTTGTGTCCTGATAACCCGGGAAAAGCAATGTTTTAACGCCGAGCGAGTTGGCTTAGAAGCCCTAGTAAATTCTGATGAAACGTCGGCAAATCCTTAAATAATTTTTTTCTGGGCTTTTCAAGGTGTCTAGATCAAAATAAGCAACTGTCCGTCCGCCGTCCACGCCGATTTTGGTTGCAGCAAATTTTCTAAAAATCTGACATTCGGGTCAGGGACCAGTTTCCGGCTTTAATTGGTCCTCGAAACTTTTTAGCCCGATCGTATCAAATTTGATGGAGATAAGAGGTAAAAATGTGGTTTCCGAAAAATGAATTTTTGAGATTTTCGGTGATCTAGGCGTGTAGGGTTTATTCGACTAAATTTAGGGCGCTGAGTCCAATGAGACGTACCCACCGGAAGAAATTGCGGGTCGAAATGGGTATCTGCCTTCCTATTTTTGAAAGTAGGTTTTCGAGATTTCTGGTATCTAGGCGTGTGTGGTATCATTTTCCACAAAATGTTGGGCGCTGAATCGATTGGAATGGGTCCGGGACACCCCAAACCCACTGTTTCCCCATTTCTCTAATATTCCAGGGGTCCGTTCCCGGCTATTCCCGGCAAAACCTTTCAGCCCGATTGGACCAAATTTGGGTGGGGTAGGGGTCAAAATGTGTATTTCGAATAATGGATTATAGAGATTTTTGGTGACTTAGGCCTGTGGGCTATCATTTTCCACCAAATTTTGGGCGCTGAATCCAATGAGACGGGTCCCGGAACGATTGGTGCTCTCTGAATGAGGCTATGGTTCAAAATGGGTACCTATTAACCTATTTCGAATGTGTGTTTTTTTTTTTTTTTTTTAGACTTTTGGTACCTAGGCGTGAGGGGTATCATTTGTCACTAAGTTTTGGACCCTGAATCGATTTGATTGGGTCCGGGACTCGCCACTCCCACTGTTTCCCCCATTTTCCCCATGTTGAAGAAATGAGTCTCCATGCCCCTGGTCCGAGGAATAGCAAACCCCTGTCAAAAAATTTCCTTTTTCCATTCGTATTCTCACTAGATAGCTATCGAATTGGTTGTTTCTGGAGTTGTGAAGTCTTGTATGCTCTCCTATGAATTCTCACTTCCGATGATGGATCGCTGTGTTACGTTGAAACTTTGTTTGGCCTAATACTGTTTTTAAAGTTGTGCCAGAAGCTGAAACCCTCAAATGGAAGCGAAGCTTTGATCATAGGATACATTTCCACAAACGGACGTGAAGGGTTTCCCTGCCTACCAACTAAGCGTGTCCTCCATCTCCTCTTTTGGTTGATTAGTTCGGTGTTTACAGTTGGCGTGGGACTTCAATCGTCGGTTATGTGTTGGAGATGTACCAACTGGTAGTTTGCGCATTTGCTGTAGGTTGATTTACAATTCAACTGATAACTACTTGTGGAATTAGCCCCGTGGACTTGAGTCGCAGATGGAAATTACTCCGCTCGGAAGTTGGTACATTTCAATGGTGAAATGCATTTGATAAACATCATACTCGTACTTTTTAGATGCTTTTTAATGCAATGTGTTTTGACGCCTCTTTGATGGATTGTTGGCCATTTATTCACGGTTTTGTCTAAAATACCACATGGATGAAAAATTGGATGAACTGACAAAATGACTTTCAGAGTCGCTATTTAAGCGATAAATGGCTCCTCAGTTGAACACGGGGGAAATTAGCCTTGTAGTTCACCCATCTGGTCAGACTAGCTTCTTGTCATTAGAACTTGACTGAATCTGAGCGTCCTCGGACCTTCAGCCTCCCGAGGGGGTCAATTTTAGGAGAGCACTTCAGCCCAGAGCTCACTAAGCCGATCAGGTTGGCTCTTCAAACTGTCGTAAGTGCTTGTGGATCCCTTTCCGAAGTTCAGTCCATCTGTACCTTGATCAGCAGAGCAATTAGCTCCTCCGGGAACAGGTATTGTTTCATCACATTCTGTGTCCTTTCGGCCTCCAGTCCAAGAGTTAGTGAACAAAACGTGCGTCAGATATGCTTCACATTTGTGACCTTGCGGTGCTTCTACAACCTCCAAAACGTCTCCCATTGGCATTTCCGTGTACTAGTAGACCTATGGTGGGAGAAGGGGGGGGGGGGCTGCAAATTCTTTTACAGGATTTGTTTATTCCTCGGGCCAGCAGCATGGAGACTCCAATCGATTCAGAGCCCAAAATTTAGTGAAAAATGATACTCCACATGTCTAAATCGCCGAAAATATCGAACATGGGGGAAATAGGGGGGGGGGGGGGGCAGTTGGTGTGGCGTGTTCCGGGTCAAGTCCGATCGATTCAGCATTCAACATTTAGTGGAAAATAACACCCCATACGCCTAAGTACCGGAAATCTCGAAATGGGTAGCCCATGTTGACCCATAACTTCTTCTTTTTGGCGACCTAGGCTTGTGGGTTATCATATTTCCACTAAATTTTGGATGATGAATACAATGAGACGGGTCTCGGAACAATTGGCACCCATCGGAAGTGTTTCGGGTCAAAATTGGTTTCTCTATACCTATTTTGAACGTTGGTTTTTGTGATTTCTGGTATCTGGGCGTGTGGAGTATCATTTTCCACCAAACTTTGGACGCTGAATCGATTGAAATGAGTCTCCATGCGCCTGGTCCGAGCAATATCCAATCCATGTGAAAGAATTTGCAGCGTTTTCTACAGACGTATATTGGCAACAGGCCATGGTCCGGCGGACTCGCCACGCTACCATCTTCACTGCTACTACCATGAATATATCCATATTATGGACTTAAATCATTCCCGAATAGTTGACGTTTATGTTCGCTGGCTTTCACTCCTTCGTGTGTTGGATGTTGGAACTTTCAGGTCACCTTGTAATGTCACGACTTCTTCTCTGCCAGGACGCTAACTATTATTTGATATCTAACAATACCTCAGCCTGGAGTGATTCGACTTTGTTGGGAAGTGAGCAGAGTGAAATATGTGTTGCTAGACGTTACTGCGCAGCACAAATATGCGGCTTCAATATTGTCTCTGTTCGCTGTGCATTAACTATTCGATATACATGTGTAGGTAGTGCCTTAGACACTCGTGACGGGGATAAACCGATGTTTTGAGGAGGTCAAATGATGAGATCTAATTTATCTCCAAAACGCCACTCATATTTCACGTGGCCAGCACCGTCAAATCACAGCCGCTTTTAGCGAGAATGACTCGTGAGTGCATAAATAAACAAAACAAAACTCCTCATCAGGGAATGATGGACTCCTCGTACAAGTGCGCTCTGTGGGCGGAAGGTGCACTACTTTCAAAAGCTATGATGTTGGCCTTCGCAAATATTTATTTTCGCCCGCTGGTTCGACAGGTAGTCGGGAATTCATACTCAACGGGATTCTCTCGGAACTGTGCTAATTTTGAAGGCTTTGCAACTAAAGGGAGAGAGGTAGTTCAATACAAGTGCAGAAGTGATGAAAATGTTCTCTCTCTCGTTTCCTTGAACCTAGTTGGTAAAATCCGTTTTAGATTTCAATATGATCCTCACAAAGGATGAAATTCAATTGAAATTTTGATTGAAATCTCACATATATAACACATATGCTGGATCTGTTTTAGGGAAACAACAACTACAAATCATTCAAAATTGGTCTATGATTATTTCAAAAATCTTTATTTTCATGGATTTGTAGCTCCACTAGTTATTTCCCTACAGGACAATGTAATGTTAATTAGAAAATAATAAATAAATAATAAAATAAATAAATGTAAATGTGCCGTCTCACACATTTGGGATTTACCTTGAAATATTCTCAATTTGTTACCTACCTGTCTGGAGCATATGGGTCATTTTTTTGGCTTTATTGATTATGGTTTATTACTCGTTGAACAATCAACCTATGCTATCGTGCCTCTCTGATTGCCCCAAAAAATTTGACTGTTTGCCTTTCATGATGCCTAAATCAAAAGGCTGCAAATTCTTCCACAATGGTTGATTGTTGGAGCTAGAGTATGGGGAAAGCAGTGAATGTGAACTGTCCCGGACTTATTCCGATCGATTCAGCGTCCAAAATTTTATTGGTAAATGATACCCCACACTCCTAGATCGCAAAAATCTTGAAAGTCCATTTTTTGAAATATACATTTCGACCCCTACCCTGCCCGAATTTAACCAATCGTGCTGAAACGTTTGAGGACCAACTAGATCCGGGAACGGACACCTGATTAAATTTCCGATGTTTAGAAAATTTTTTACCACCAAAATCGGCCTGGACGGCGGGCGGACATTTGACCTTTTTGATCCAGAACTTTGAAACGCCTAGAAATAAATTTTGGGCCAAATCGGGAAGTTGACATTTTGCATGAAAACATAGGTTGATTATTCAAGGAATAACCAACCAAAATCACTTCTCGACAGTTTCCTTCACCTTCCTTTTAGGAATTTTTCTGCTGGGTACCAAAAACGGCGCGGACCGTGGATGGCGGACGGACATTTTGATTTATTGATGTGAACATCAGGAAAATGATGCTGTCAAATGGCATGATTGTTCAAGAAATAGTCAACCAAAAACGCTGCGAATTATTCCACAATGATTGATTATTCCTTAAACCGTTTTTTCGCTGGTTTCTTCAATTTCTTGCAGCGTTCTTGAATGAACTAAAATACTAATACTCTGATATAACCTGCAGATTTTGATTACGTACTTCTTCGAGAGATAACTAGGGGCCTATTGAAGCTTTGGAGCACTAATTTGTGCAGATACCCAGAACCCACTTAATTGACACATGTAAGTTGAACATGTGTGATGATTATGAATTTGAAGGAATTATGGAGAGCTGGATTTTTGGATCGCACTATCATCGGCGCTGTGCGAACTCCTCCCTCATAGTCCCCAGGGGTAAAATACTTTAAACGATTCTCGGTTCTGGCACGGTCACCAGTGAGATGGCGAAACCCATCCTTTGGCATGGACTTCCTCTCTCGGTTCTCTCTGCCTTGCCTCATTCGTTTCGGTTTCTCGCTTTGCTGATGGTTTGTTTGCGTCGTGGAAAGGAAAAAAAGCCCATCACTACGATGCCATAATGTGACAGCTGGCAACACTCGTGTTATTCATCAGGTTCCGTCGTTGGAACGCTCCTCGAGTGCTTCTTCTACTGTAGTGTCATGTCCCGGCGTCTGTTCCTTGCTTCAAAACCGTTTCCATTCCGGTCGATCCGAACGAAACGAGTGCGCTGAGTGGGGAATTGCTTTTGGGCTTTTCGATTCGAAAGGGGATTGGAAAAACCCGCTGGGGCTTCTTGTGATACCCACCTATTCCATCTTATTGCGGCTCGTATAAAATGATATCGTTCGGCACGTAGCGCGTATAAAAAGGAATGTTTAGTTAATGGTAAATAGGCGTACATTCTACCTTAGGATTCCTGTACGCGCTCAGTAAGGTTTCGTCTGTAATAACACATTGAAAAATCGCTGCAAATTCCTACACTTGGGTTTTTTTTATTCCTCGGACCAGGTGCATGGAGACTAATTTTTAAAGTATATTCAGTGTCTATAACCACTTCCGATGGACGCCAATCGTTGCAGGACCCATCTCATTGGATTCATCGTCCAAAATTTGGTGGCAAACGATAACCCACACGCCTAAGTTTCCGAAAATGTCGAACATGGGGAAAATGGGGAAAACAGTGGGTGTGGTGGGTGCCGGACCCATTCTAATCGATTCAGGGTCCAACGAGTAGTAGAAAATGATACCCAACACTCTTAGGTACCAGGTACCTCGATAACACATATTCGAAATGGGTAGATAGGTACCCATGTTGACCCATAATTCTTCCGGTGGGTTCCAGTCGTTCTGGGACCCGTCTCATTGGATTTAGCGTCCAAAATTTAGTGGAAAATTATACCCCACAGGACTAGATCACCAAAAACCTCGAAAATTCATTTTTCGAAATACATATTTTTACCTCTACCTCACCCAAATTTGGTCCGATCGGTCTGAAAAGTTTCGAGGACCAACTAGAGCCGGGAACTGACCCCTGACCCAAATTTCAGATTTTTAGAAAATTTTCTACTACCAAGAACCTTGCGAATGGCATACGGCGGACAGACATCCTAATTTGGCTACGGACCAAATTTGGGCGGTGAAGGGGTCAAAATGTGTATTTCGGAAAATGGATTTTTGAGATTTTTGGCAATCTAGGCGTGTGGGGTATAATTTTCCACTAAATTATGGACCTCGAATCGATTGGAATGGGTCCGGGACCCGCCACACCCATTGTTTCTCCCATGTGGAAGAAATGAGTCTCCATGCTCCTCGTCCAAGGAATAACCAACCTGTGTGAAAGATTTTGCAGCGCTTTTCTTATTTTATTTCAAATAGGACAACTAAAAAGTGTCCAAATATCTCGTTAAAATGAGTTGAAACATTTTACAACTTATTTGATTAGCTCTTCTCATGATATAGCCTACTTCAGCTGAGTAGAAGAGATAGGAAGTTTAGATCTCGCTCTGCCGCAATTCAAACGGTTGTGAAGAAAAATGGTTAGAACGCAACGAGAATTCCTCAGTTTCAACTTGGATATCTCCCAAGATCAGCCGACAGCTTCATTGCCATTCGGTGTATTAAAAGTTAACGGCAGTTCGACAATTGTGAACTTCCTTCCCACTTTGCTATTTATCAGACCTACAAATATCAAGTTTCCTTGCAGTGTACAGCGTTCATTTAATTTTTTTTTTTCCCCAATGGAATTTCTATGTAAATGAATTACATCTTGAACCAGAAGTTCATCGATTCATTGTCGGGAATAATCAATATCTTAAGCAGGATCTTTATTGCTGTTTTTTTTTTCTTTTACATAAATCCCTTGTATTTCATTCCTATACGCCGCTCCCCAGGCGGGTAGTGCTCAAATCACCAGATTATTGCCTCGTAGAGTTGTTTTTTGATTTTTCTACAAATGAAATCGCCAACCTCTTGGCAGATAGCGATCAGTTTTTGAAAATTCCAGTTCATCTCTTGAATATGTGGTACCCATTTAAGACACGGATTAATAACCACCCTAATTTGTTCCACTTGGCATATTGCCGGGCATCTGCATTGGCCTTGACACGTATTTGTTTGGTGGCATACAATTTCCTTGGTGATGATGAATGCCAGGAGAAAGTCATTTAATGTGTTTTGCGGAAATTCAACTTGAGGTTGATGATTTACTTTTAGGCACTTTATTGATATTTTCTCCTCAGCCCATGATCATCGTCTGACAATCTTTGGCAGAAGGTCTGCAAAATAAATTATTTCACCATCGATCCCCTGATTGAAAAGGATATCACAGTAAATGACATAATACAGCAGTAAATCTCGAAAATCCATCATTAAAAATACAAGTTTTGACCCCTACCCCACCCCTCAAATTTGGTCCGATCGGGCTGAAAAGATTCGAAGACCATCTAGAGCTGGAAACGGGTCCCTGACCAAAATTTCAGATTTTTAGAAAATTGTCTACTACCAAAGTTGGCGTGGGCGGCGGACGGACATTTGCTTATTTTAATCCAGACACCTTGAAACGCCCAGGAAAAAATAAAGATGGTCCGAATCGGAGAGATTGACTTTCTGCATGAAAGCATAGGTCGATTATCCTCGTAATAACCAACTGAAAACCGGTACAATTTATTAATTTAATGCAAAACCAAATGATAATAATGGAATTCGTTTCCTTCCTTTATCGCTACGTTCATCATTTCGTTCATCAACTATGCAGCAATGTGATGTCCGTTCAAAACTATGGCAGCTGTTGCTCTAACGAGGAAATGTGCATTGAAAAACTGACACAGAAGCCAATTCCTTTACCAGGCTCAGATGTACGGAGTGCAAGGGGGAATGTTTCATTCTGGAGTACGAGAAAATGGTTTTTTTAATTTCGACTAAGAAAACGAAGCTTCTACTACAAGACTTGTTCAAAGTGCATAAGCGAACTGCAGTTATAATTCACGCCAGCGAAATTTCCACCAGTCTAGTTGTGGCATTACAGAACCTGCCATAACAGCATGTCACGATCATGTTTCTGATCTCAAACATACTGTATTTGAGCAACATGATTCCGCAATTTATTGTTTTAGAATAATATTCCAACAGTGAGTTCATCAGGAATGGATGGGAATTACTACTTACTGCTTGGGATACCTAATCGTAATTTCTCTCTGGGAACTTAACAATAGTAATAATAATATTATTTTGAAGAGTTCCTTTATATTGAGTTACCATTGCTTGTTATTTTCGTCTAAAAACTGGATGTCTCTTCGGAATAGTAATGCTCCCCTTGTTACTAGATATTTCAATCAAAAACGGCTCTCGAGGGAGGTCGATAACACGACTTCCAGCCTTTAAGAGGGTTCCTACCTATCCCAAAACTTGACAACGACGTCGTAAATGACTGGCTAACGTGCAAGTTCCCCGTCAAGGAAGTACTTCGCAACGTTTGGTAAGTGCCACTTACGTCGAATAGAGTGATTTGCCTCAGAGCGCTCCTCAACTCCAACGGGTATTACGCTTCATTAAAATCCGTCTAATTGGATTAGTGGGATATCACCAAGCAAGAGCGGAGGTGGAGCTAGAAGGCCAGATATTCTGGCCTCTTGGGAGGGCTAATATCAAAGATGACTCCCGAACGGCAGAAAACGCGCTAATGCGTTGGGGAACGGTACGTTACCGGTTTGACGGCATCACATTAGACTTGATATTTAGGCTATTACAGTGAAAATTACATTCAAGTTTCCCGAATGTAACTAAATGTACGTTTCTGAGCTCTCCATTTCCGCCGCCCTTCCAAACTCTACTCACATTACCTTTCGGCGCTCATTCGTATATATTAATTAATTATCAAAGATTCTCAACAGGCGACCTGAAGGTGATAAGTAAGCACAACATGCGGGTACTTCGCTTGTGACTTGTACCTTCAGGTTTAATCGTGTTTGGGGGTGAGGACTAAGGGAAATCTACAGAGTATACGGCGCACAACCGAATTATTTGCGCTGGGAGGCTCCGCAAACTTTGCATTTTACATACACCGTAGGTGGAAAACTTTGTTAATGAATTTCATATGAGAAGCCTTTTTGTAGGTACGTTGGACCTTAAATTGATTCCTCGGAAAGATCTGATGAGGATTGAACATAATCATGAAGAAAGAACACCTCAGATTTAGGACAAATGTTCCATCTCATGGTTGAAATTCGTCGAAACGCGAACTTTCGAAGAGTGGAATGAGGGGAAACAAAGTAGATCCAGATTGAGGTCGAGAGAATGTAATACACAGTTAGAACTTTAGAATTTTACACTTGAGATTAGTGTTACATTGTGAGGTGGATGAAAGGGGAACTGTATGGTAGAGAATCTACTCGTAAAATTGTAGATATCAAAGCATGGAATGTGATTACGGAAGGCGTAATCGATTTAATTTCCGCTCTACGGCTGACCTCATCAAGCTGAAAAATAAGTGGTACCTGTAGAAGGGGATGAGGGTTGGTGGAGTCGTTCGGACGTTATCAGCAGCACAGTGCATGGACTAAGCCAAGACCTAAATAACATCACCAAGTGGTTTGCCGAGCACAAAATGAGTGTCAATGTTGGTAAAACTAAGGCAATGATTCTGGGGTATCCGAAATTGCTGCAGAAGATCTATGTAAATGAAACCCCCAACATCGTCCTGGATCATGCAGTGGTTAATTACGTAGATACTGCGAAGTACCTGGGCGTGATCATCCAACAGAACATGTGCTGAGACAACCGTACCACAGCGACGTGCAAGGCGGCATTCAAAGCCATCTACCAGCTATGAAGAACAACTGCCGACTTCCCTCAGCACGTTCGCCTGCAACTTGTTCAAACCCTTGTCCTACCATTGTTCGATTACCCTGCAGCGGCCCTCTCTGACCTGTAAAGCGTGGGCCTTGATAAATTGCAGAAGGCTGTGACCGCTGCTCTGCGCTTCGGCTGCTCTTAGATGAGTACGTAACCCCCCCCCCTCCCTCCCTCCCATTATCAACACCTGGGCTGGCTGAAGATTAGAAAAAGGAAGAAACTCCAAGTCGCCGAGCTTCTCTTCAAAGTTTTGAAGTTCCGGCAACCCTGCTACATTTACCAGTGCTTCCAGTTCTTAACCTCAAGGGACAAGAGGAACAAAGACGGGTCCTGCGTATTCCTATCCATCGGACAGAATTTTTAAGTAGAGCGTTTTGTGTTCGAGGTGCAAAGGTGATCAACGAACATTTTTGGAACTCTTTGATTTGAGTCAAAAAGTGTCAGTTTAACTAGTTTGACTCCGAGTGAACAAGTATTCTTACAAGAAAGTAGCAGGTAGTAGCAAGTAGTAGGTAGTTTGCTCTTCAAATTTGAGCAAAATGGCCACACCTTTCCTATTCCCGAATCGGACTATATTCGATGGAATACTCCATAACTTCACCATAACTTCAGTCTTACAACTGAATCCTACCGTTAGTCTCTTGTGGCCCGAAGGCAGTATTTGAATTTTCAATTCATGGCAATAGGTTCAATGAAGGCTTTTCCTGACACCTCTCGTGAATAAAACCTCTCATTTCCAAATCCCGGTTCGACTCCCTCTTCCACCAACCCTTTCACCCCGTCCCTTGAGCTTAACTTCCCTTTGTCCAGAAAGTATTGGCAGGTCGTTCTTATCGCTTCCAACTCAATTCACCTTCCACTCAATCCCCCAACTTCATAACCCGCTCTGATACCGCGCTTTTTCAAACGTTATCCTTTTCCCTCCGTCGGCTCCTTCTCTCTCTCTTTTTTCTCCGCTCAGGTTAAGGAAGGTGGAAAGAGGGTAGGGGAGGGGGTGGAGGGCTCCCCGCCCTCTGGCATGTCCACTCGTGTTTGGACCAGTCCGTATCTCACTTCTTGATGCCCCCCCCCAAACTTGATAACTGCTTGTCAAGTTAGTTGGAAGGACCAGTTCATCACTGCGGTTGAATCCGCCCAGACTTTCCCTTGAAGCCATCGGATTTTGATGCCTCTTCACTTCTTTTTTCTCGCGAGAGCAGCCCCCGTTTGTCTCTTTGACTCGTTTTGATGTTTGCTCCGTGTGATCTACTGCCGGCTTTTCCCTGCCGTCCCCTAACTTTTTTATTTACTTCTGAGTCGCATCACTTTTTGTTCTCTTGCCGGGAAACGTCCAATCTCTCGTGGTAATAAATTTTATTTATCTTTTCTTTGTTGAGAGAAAGTTTTGTTCAACAGCAGTGTCTATATGGCTTGACTAAGTCTTTTTGCTTCCACCAACTTGCGAAGAGGAAAACGAAAGAAAGAGAAGCCAGTCGTGATTATTCCTAGGGTCCCTGTGCTTGGAAAACCAAATTTTATCTTTGGTCCGTAGTTTACGAACTTTACTGACCCCCTTGTTGTTGTTTGTGTCGAAGTTGAATAGCTCTGACTGCTGGCTTCGGTCAAAGGATGATCGGGATTCGGGCGTATGTTTGGGATTTCGGTGAAAGAGAAGATTTGTCGTACTAAGTCAACGGTTTTGTTATGTAAAGAGAGTCATATCGATGTATAAACAAGCCCAACCGTTCCTTCGATTATCTTTTAAGAAAATCTCGGTTAGCAAAGATCGATAGTTACATGAAAATTGTCTAAATGTTGAAATATTGAAATCATATTTTGTTGTCTTCTGACAATAAACTATCACTCCACTTTAATCCGCCGTACGCCGTACGCCGTCCGCCATCCACACCGTTTTTTGGTAGTAGAAAATTTTCTAAAAATCTGAAATTGGGTCAGGGGGCTGTTCCCGGCTAGGACGGTCCTCCAAGCTTTTCAGCCCGATCGGACCAAATTTGGGCGGGGATAGGGGTCAAAATGTGTTTTTTGAAAAAATGGATTTTCGAGATTTTGGGCGATCTAGGCGAGTGGGGTATCATTTTCCACTAAATTGTGGACGCGAATCAAATGAAATGGGTCTCAGGACGATTGGCACCCACTGGAAGAAGTTATGGGTCAAATTGGGTATATATTACCCATTCTGAATATGTGTTTTTGAGATTTCTGGAACCTAGGCGTGTGGGGTACCATCTTCCGCTAAATCTTGGAAGCTGAATCCAATGAAGTGGGTCTCAGGACGATTGGCACCCACTGGAAGAAGTAATGGGTCAAATTGGGTCAATATTACCCATTTTAAATATGTGTTTATGAGATTTCTGGTAGTACATGACAATAAACATCACTCATCTGTTTTAATGTGTTCGCATTACAAAATGGGCCACAACCTGGACGCAATTGTTTGTTGCATTCCTTCCAACAGCATTCAGAGCGAGCGAGAGGACGTATTGACAGTAGATAGTATACTATAGTAACGGATTTCAATATTTTCGTTACCCACTTCCTATATAGCACGCTTGGTAACGTATTTACAAACCTTTCCCTCTGTTTGTCCTTCCCGAGTATTACGCTTCCATTTTCGAGGCCTTCCGGTCATTCAAATAATTCTCATGAATTCCCTGGTTAAATAGCTCTACCAAACTAGGTCCCGGAATGTATTTACCGAGATAGAATTGCTTTGAAAATTTATTGGGATGATCCGAGCCGTACTGACCGTTACACGAGCTAACGAGGCCAGTTTGAAGTTGCTGTATAATTTTCCTGAATCGCAACGGAATCAATAGTCCCCGTATGGGTTTGGTTACATCTCGTACTAGTTTACACTTGTTTTCCTGCTGCACTCTAGTGTGGGACGTTTGAAGGTATCTAGATCAAAATAAGCAAATGTCCGTCCGTATCTAAAAATCGGAATTTTTTTTCAGTTATTTCGGATCTGTATTTTCGAAATTTCTGGTACCTAGGGGTGTGGGGTATCATTTTCTCCTAAATTTTGGGCGCTGAATCAATTGGAATGAGTCTCCATGTTCCTGGTCCGAGGAATAGCCAACCCCTGTGAATGAATTTGCATATTATTGCGTTGATTATTCTTTGAATAAACAACCTATGTTTTCATGCAAAAAGTCAATCTCTCCGATTCGGCCCAAAAATTTTTTCTCGACGTTTTAAGGTGTCTAGATTAAAATGAGCAAATGCCCGTCCGCCGTCCACACCGACTTTGGTAGTAGAAATTATCCAAACAATCTGCAATTTTGGTCAGGGGTCCGTTCATGGCTCTAGTTGGTCCTCGAAACTTTTTAACCCGATCGGACTAAATTTGGATGGGCTAGAGGTCAAAATGTGAATTTCGAAAAATGGATTTTTGAGATTTCTGCTACCTAGGCGAGTAGGGTATGATTTTCCACTAACTTTTGGAAGCTGAATCCAATGAGACGGGTCCCGGAACAATTTGTGCCCTCTTGATGAGGTTATGGGTCAAAATGGATGCCTATCTACCCATTTCGAATGTGTGTTTTCGAGGTTTCTGTAACCTAGGCGTGTGGGGTATCATTTCCCACTAAATTGTAGTCGTTCAATCGATTGGAATGGGTCCGGGACCCGCCACACCCACTCTTATTCTCTCATTTTCCCCATGAATTCTTACGCACGGGTTGTTATTCCTCGGACCAGACGCATGGAGACTCATTTTTGAAGAAATGAAAATTTTTTCATTAAGCTCGATTCAAACAGAGCCTTTGATCGCTCCAAACGGGCGGATGCGCTTTGGCGGGAACATTTCAATTAATCGCGTGCCCATAAATTCACTCGTCCGATGTTGAGCAATAACTGTTTGATGTTTTGTAGTAAACATTGGGAAATCGCCCGGTCACGCTGTAAAAGTAGCGTTTGATGCATATTCGTATTTTCCGCCCACTCTGCCCGGTGGCTCC
Organism: Cyrtorhinus lividipennis; assembly: GCA_019603395.1. Taxonomy (NCBI): domain Eukaryota; kingdom Metazoa; phylum Arthropoda; class Insecta; order Hemiptera; family Miridae; genus Cyrtorhinus; species Cyrtorhinus lividipennis. Next base: position 24,064,287 of record CM034004.1, read on the forward strand.
ATCGATGTGGTCAACAAATGTTACGTTCAGTGTACTGACGTTGATTCTGAGTTGAAACTCATTTTAATTGCAATTTTTACTTAAAATACCTATCATTTACTTACAGTTGGCATGCGCCTTGCAGGACAAACAGTTGAATGGCTCTTTTTTAGGAGAGGAAGGTTGTTGGTTGTGCGATAGAGCCAGCAAAAGCTGCCAAGGAGGGTGTTACCAACGTAATGCCTAATGGAATATGTTTAGCGGTACGATAGGGGTTACTTCTTGCGGGGCACTCATGGCAGGGGTATTATCGTTGAATTGAAAAGCGAGCGGAAAACCCCCGAAGTGATGGCGTGCAAGGCAATTGAGGTGAGCGAGATGGTTTCTCTCCAAGTACCAAGAAAAGGAGCGGCAGACGGTTCCCTTTTCAGATGAAGGAACGTCATTTGTGTTGGGAAGTCGTCGGGATTGAATCGGGTCGTCGGAGGGCTCGCCATTAGACCGACCATGGAGGTTTCCCACCTACGATGCCTACGTGAGGGAAATACTGTCCCTTCAGATCACAGATCCGACTTCTACATTCCTGCCCTCGCACACGCTGGCTCGTAGGCCGTCGATCCAAACATTCCGGGTGACGGCTCATTGAGATTCACCAGACGACACTTAGCGAATCCTCAAAGCTGGAGCAGCACTGGCCAAGTCGTCGGGAATACTCAATTCCAAGCTTTTTCGCCACTCAAGAACACACGTTGAAGGCGTTGATTCGTTTCTTTCCAAACTCAACATCATGATATTCCCGGAAGCCTGTCAACCAAGTACTTACTTGGGGATCGAACTATTACACGACACTTCAATCTCGAAAGTAATTTTTGACTTTATTTGCACAAAATCTTGTTTGTTGGTGACACTTAAATGTGCAGGGTGTTTTCCAATTTCGTATCTTAAGAATAATTGCTTAAAAAAGAAGAATTGATGGACCACGAACCGCGTCTCTCCATGTAACAATGAACTAATTTAGATAACATTTGTGATGCGTTTCAAAGTGTCAGACTCAAAAAAGTAAAATGTCCGTACGCCGTCCGCTGTCCACTTTGGTAGTAGAAAAATTTCTAAAAATCAGAAATGTAGGTCAGATTTCCGGCTCTGTAATTGGTCCTCGAAACGTTTCGGACCAAATTTGGGCGGAGTAGGGGTCAAAATGGGTCCGGTACCTTCACTGTTTTCCCCATTTTTCCCATGTCGAAGAAATTAGTACCATACGCCTGGTCCGAGGAATAATCAACTTGTGTAAATGAATTTGCAGCGTTTTTGCGTTTGCATTAGACGTAAAACTAAAATTTACAAGTATATCTCAAGTACAATGCTACGGGGAGGAGCCGTTGACGGACAAGATATTTATATTGAACAGCGTAGTTTCATTATTACAGATTTTACTTGCTCACCACATTAACATGACCCATGATGTCAACACGAGGCTTCAGTACCAGAAATTCATCAATGGAAACATTTTGCTTGGCCAGACCCTCAATACTACCTATGCAATCATGCCCAAGGTCATGGAGTGTCAAACATCTCCGATTGGCCCAATCTTTTTTTCTGGATATTTCGTGATGTCTTGATCAAGTAGGAGATGATCGGAGAGGAAATTTACCCCTCTAGACCTTGAGCATAAAAACGTATGTTGATTATTCAAAGAATAACCAACCAAAACGCTGGAAATTCATTCACAGGGATTGGCTATTCCTCGGAGAATTCCCAGGAGAATGGTGGAAATGAGGGAAACAGTATGTATGGAGTGTCCAGGAATTTCAATCGATTGAGCGTCCTACATTTAGAGGAAAATGATACCCCACACTCCTTAATCGCCGGAAACCTTTAAAACTATTTACTTCAAATAGGTAATTAGGTAAATTAGTAAGATAGGTAAATAGGTAAGTAGACCCCTATTGACCCGTACCCTTTCCAGCGGACGCCAATCTCAATAGGTTCAGCGTCTGAAACTTTTTAGAAAATGATGCCTCACATGCCACATTGAAAATAGGGGATAATAATACCCAACATGCCTAGATATCCAAACACATACGTGCCCATTTTGACCCATAACCTCTTCCAGTGGGCGCCGATCGTTCCGGGACTACCATTTCGACCCATGCCCGTGTCCGATGAGCATAATCAGTCCGGGACCCATTTCAATGAAATCAGTGTCCAAATACCAGTGAAAAATGATAACCCACTCGCCTAGATCGTTGAAAATGTCGATAATCCATTTTTCAAGAAACACACACAAACAACAACAACAGGCTGTTCTGCAGTAGAAGCGTTTCTTGAGATTTCCCTGTAAAAGCTTGACGAAATTATGGCATCTTCAGCAGGTGATACAATAGAGAACATCACATATTTGATCAGGTTGTCATGAATACGAGTTTCCATGTCAAGAGCCGAAGGTGAGAATGTGATACGACACCGGTTTGTAATTAGATTATGTACGTCAACTGCAACTGCGTGGCTGCACTGCTTTATTCCATTCTTGTACTACTTGAAATTAAACGCTAATTTTCAATTCAGGCGCTCCTCAAAATGTGTATTTTACTTTTATGTGCGTTTTGAGTCATTTTGGTTGGTTATTCCTTGAATAATCAACCTATGTTTTCATGCAAATGGTCAACCTCTCCGATTCGGCTCAAAATTTTTTTCTGGACGTTTCATGGTGTCTAGATCAAAAACGCTGCAAATTCTTACACAGGGGTTGGTTATTCCTCGACCAGGCGCATGGAAACGGTGGATGTGGGGGAAATGGGGAAAACGGTGGGTGCGGCGGGTCTCAGACCCATTCCAATCGATTCAGTGTCCATGATTAGTGGAAAATGATACCCCACACGCCCAGGTACCAGAAATCTCATAAACACATATTCAAAATGAGTAATATATACCCTATTTGACCCATAACTTCTTCCAGTTGGTGCCAATCGTCCTGAGACCCACTTCATTGGATTCAGCTTCCAAAATTTAGTGGAAAATGATACCCCACACGCCTAGGTTCCAGAAATCTCAAAAACACATATTCAAAATGGTAATATATACTCAATTTGACCCATAACTTTTTCCAGTGGGTGCCGATCGTTCTGGGACCCATTTCATTTGATTCAGCGTCCAACATTTAGTGGAAAATGATACCCCACTCGCCTAAATCGCCCAAAATCTCGAAAATCCATTTTTCAAAAAACACATTTTGACCCCTACCCCGCCCAAATTTGATCCGATCAGGCTGAAAAGCTTGGAGGACCGTCCTAGGCCGGGAACAGACCCCTGACCCAAATTCAGATTTTTAGAAAATTTTCTACTACCAAAAACTGCGTGAACGGCGGACGGCGTACGGCGGACGGCGGACGGACTTTGACCTTTTTTGATCTAGACATCATGAAACGTCCAGAAAAAAATTTTGAGCGAATCGGAGAGGTTGACCATTTGCATGAAAACATAGGTTGATTATTCAAGGAATAACCAACCAAAAGGTCAATGTCCGTCCGCCGTACGCCGTCCGCCGTCCACGCCGTTTTTGGTAGTAGAAAATTTTCTAAAAATCTGAAATTTGGGTCAGGGGTCTGTAACCGGCCTGGGACGGTCCTCCAAGCTTTTCAGCCCGATCGGACCAAATTTGGGCGGGGTCAGGGGCCAAAATGTGTTTTTTGAAAAATGGATTTTCGAGATTTTGGGCGATCTAGGCGAGTGGGGTATCATTTTCCACTAAATTTTGGACGCTGAATCAAATGAAATGGGTCTCAGGACGATTGGCACCCACTGGAAGAAGTTATGGGTCAAATTGGGTATATATTACCCATTTTGAATATGTGTTTTTGAGATTTCTAGAACCTAGGCGTGTGGGGTATCATTTTCCGCTAAATCTTGGAAGCTGAATCCAATGAAGTGGGTCTCAGGACGATTGGCACCCACTGGAAGAAGTTATGGGTCAAATTGGGTATACATCACCCATTTTAAATATGTGTTTATGAGATTTCTGGTACCTGGGCGTGTGGGGTATCATTTTCCACTAAATCATGGACACTGAATCGATTGGAATGGGTCTGGGACCCGCCGCACCCACCGTTTTCCCCATTTCCCCCATGTTTTTAAATAAGTTTCCATGCGCCTGGTCTGACGAATAACCAACCCCTGTGTAAGAATTTGCAGCGTTTTTTAATAAAATCATTGAAATAATCTTTATACTTGTATTTTGCAAGGACAAGATATACTCTTGGGATGCGTTCAGTACTTGTACAAGCTAGTATTGGGATCGATCGAGTCTGATAAGTCTGATTTAGTTGCCTCTGAAGGGCTGCTTTGAGAACGACCTGGGGTGATAAGATAGCCGGTAGATAACCACATCGCGATAACCTAGTCCGGTTTTTCCGGAGCAGACATCTGGTGACTAACTGTCTCAGCTCCCGAGTTTGATGAAGGAAAAGTTGACAACTCCCAGACAAGTCCCCCCGGGCCAACCCTTCGAGGGTTAATTAAACAGAGGGCGAACCGCCCGACGAATTAGACACACTTGGTTGATGCTTTTCTCGGCCGCAACATCTCCCACACCTCAACAGAGGGGCCGAACTGCTCCAGCCCTTTTGAACAAGGAAAAACTTGACCGAGGTCGAATTCACACTCAACTTATCAACGTCTCCACGAACTGTCAACGCCTCGGTTGAGCTTCTGCCGGTTTGTCTTTTTTCCCCCTTTTTCACTTTTTCCGCGACAATTTCTCTCCACCCTGATTTCATCCGTCACACCAAAAGACGGATAAAAAATCTTATATATCTCATCCAAAGGTGCCAGAGATGACAGCTTCCTACGCCCCCCTCCTCCCTCATCAACATTCTTTGCCAACGACTGTCCCTTTTCTGTCACCTGTTGAAAAATTAGTATCAATCAACCAGGTGTTTTTTTTCTTTTCGCTTTTTCTCCGCAGAATCGCCGCTTGAAAGTGGGAAGACTTTTCCACAGGAAGGGTGTCTATCTTCTAAGTGTTTTTTCAAACTTTTTTTTTTATCAAGTTCTACAAAATAGCTTCACTCACTTGTAACTCGAGTGTAACTAACTTCGAACGGTCATTTCATTTTAGTCCAACCAGTTCCTAGAATACTAATTTATAACCGCCGTTCTAAATGGTCATGAAATTTTTCGTTTCCATTCCTACAAACATCAGTTTTCTTAAACAATTGATTAGTGGTGATATTAACTTGTAATCATAATATTTTACCTACGTCGGTTGGGCAGTGACATTTCAAGTATATTTAGAGCCAGGATAGTGTATGTCAGCAATCTTTCGCGTTTGTCATCCTTGTTTGATCCAAACTCACCTTTAAGAATATAATGGAAGTACACTTGTCAGTGCATGATAAACAATGCGCCTCATGATGAATAAGTTATATTATATAGAAGTTGTACTAATTTATTTATAACCAACACGGGCAAGCCCAGTAAGCACAAACAACAAAATGACGTCATCAGAGACACAACAGAAACACACATGAGTATTGAAATGCCAAGGTCAGGAACGCGGTGAAAAATATTCAAAGGTCACATTGAGATATTGTTAAGGAATTGTTAGCAAATAATAGAAAATGCTGCAATTCTTTCATATGGGTAGTTTATTCCTCAGACAGGAGCATAGAGGCTCATCCCGATCGATTCAGGGTCCGAAATTTAGTGGAAAAGATACCCCATACGCCTAGGTATCAGAAATCTCGAAAACACGCATTCGAAATGGGCAGATAAATACCCATTTTGACCCATAACCTCTTCCGGTTCGCGCCAATCGTTCCGGCACCCATCTCATTGGATCCAGCGTCCATCATTTAGTCGAAAATGATACCCCACACGCCTAGATCGCCGAAAATATCGAAAATCCATTTTTCGAAAAACACATGTTGACCCCTACCCTCCCAAATTTGGTCCTTGGGTCCACATTTTCTTGCCACACTTCCGCAATTGTGATGCAACCAAATTTTCAGGGGTCGCGCGGGTTCAACTTTACTCGGGCTTGCCCCATCTCTATTATGTATGCGGCAATGCATTTTGTTTTCGCAGTTTTTCGAAGGATTTTTAAAATTTCGGTGAATAATCATAATAAATTGCGTTACTGTCTCGAACGCTGGCTCAACCAAGTGCCATTCAGTTATTTCGAAGAAAATTGTCTGACATTCAATTTAATTCTTCTTGAATACATCTTGTTTGTGGCCGAATCAGCAATTCGTTTAGTTTTCAAACGAACACAATTCCAAAATGATCAAGTTGAGGGTGATTAATGTGGGTCATATTTTCCATTCAAGTCTAAACCATCGTTGAATTGAATGGTAACTTCAGAGAGGTTTGTTTTGTAAAGTTGACTAAAATAAACCAAACTATTCAAAATCGGTGTTTTGCCCCTCAGTCAGTTGAGGATGTTAAAACCCAGTTCCTGTTCCGTTCATCAATGAACGAAACAATGTTTTGATGATGGGCTGAGAGGTGCTTTTCGAGTTTAACTGAAAGGGACGAGGGTGACTTGACGTTGTCAAACTCAAATTTGGAAGAAGTGTACTGTTAAATTTTTGTCACCAATCCAAAGTTAGCTGTCGGTTCCAAGTTCTTGGCGAGTTTATCACAATATTCTGACGCTGGTCCGACTGACTGTCAATTACGGCCCCGTCGCTCCCCACTTTCATCTCGTAACGCCGGGACTCTGATCCATCTCATACATATATGTATACGAGCCGAGGGTTACATTATGTGACCCAATATCCGAGAAGAGGACTTTGTTTTCTTATCACTGGGTTTGTGCCTTCGATCTGCCTTCGACAAAAGAGGCAAGGGCGTCAGGGGGAGGGGCTAAGGGGTAGCAAACAGCCCTGAGGGCGCTACTTACCCCCGGCACGTTTTTCCTTTTCCCTCGGTTTCCCCAACTTTTTCTTAAAAAAAAAAAAAAAAAAAAAAAAAAAACTTGACGCTTTTCCACCCTGCTAAGGGTTTCCTCTACTCTGCACTGTCCCAGAAACAATACTCCCCCGGGGCGAACAACACCCCTAAAGTCGGACACTACTGGCTCCGTACACAGCAGTCTTCCTTCCCTGATAGTGTGGCCGCCTGTGCCTCAAAGCGAAATCCTCACATCATGGAACGTGTTTCCCCTTGAGTATGTTCTTGGCGGCCACTTTCTTTTATTTTTCTTCACTGATAGTCTTTCCTCGGTTACGCCCCGAGATGCTGTTCGTTCGGGAGGTCGATAAGGACAACTTATCTCCGAACAAGCATATGACGCCCGACGCTTCAATTCAACCCCCCCCCCCCCCTTGCTCGTTTTTGTCAACTTTAGCAGGAACCCACTACCTCCCGCCATGCTTATTACTTCAATAAAAAAAAAACTCTCATTCTGCGTCTCTGTCTCTGTCTGAACTCAAGATATTCACCGGGGACGTATCGATCCACTCATCCTCATCTTCAAAAACACAGCGGGAGACTCGACCGTTAGGGGTCGTCTCGTGATGGATAGCTTTCATCCCCTTCTAGGTGTCAGTCGCTCCCCTCGAAATATTTGATGAGTCCACCACCGGTTGGACGGATCCTCTCCTTTCAGTGTAGAAATTATTTTTTCCACTCTTTTGGTGTTAACATCCTGCTGGTCGAGAGAGAGTTCAACGCCATTTGGGGAAACTCTGCAAATTTGGCCTCCATGGATTGTTGAAAGGATACCGATCTTCCGACGTAGATTGTAAAGAAACTGAATGCCACTTCAATATGAGGAAAATTGTCGTTCTGCGAATTAGGGGCAAAGACTGGCTACGACAAGTACGGGAATGATAAATCTTGGGAAATTTATGGAATGTGGCGTAATTTAAACCTACGAGCTGTGACAGGTCGAGGTTCATCAAAATTCAAATTTAGCGTCGCTCTCCGAGGACTTCACGTTACACGCGGCGAGTACGATCGCGCATGAGCAGTGAAGGCCCATGAAGGAAAATTGATAAGAGTTCTCAATCTGGCAATCACTTCGCTCGGCTCAAAGTTCACAATGACCCTCCTCAGTCGCCTCGAGATTCCTACAATAAACTATAATGGCATTTAGAGGTTCTCATTTGGTGTCAATACACTCCATTCGTTGGCTCTTAAGTTCCAGCTAGTCACATTGCCGAGTGACGGCAAAAAGTGTGAATCGTGGCTGTGGAAAATGTGTCGCCTCATCTCGGCTAACGTACCTCCATGTGCTCTGGTAATTAGGCATTAACACTCCCACCCCTTCTAGTCCTGAAAACTTATTTTATTTTTTCATTTACTTCCTTAATTACGGGGAAAAAAACTGCCGTCAACCCGCTGAGACTCCACGCTTTTCACTGAACGGCTAACTTGGTAGAGCGATGCCTTGCAGGGGTTTGTTTCAGAAGAGGGCGAAGTGCATGCCGCGACGAGCCATTCTAAATTTCACGCTCGAAAAGAGTTCTCGCCTCAACTGAGTGTCCTCGGCAGACTGAGTTGAATTTCAGAGCTGGGAAGATGACGCCCGTTTTCAGCATTGCAGCTTAAGGCCTTGAGCCAGAGTCAAGAATTCGTGAAAATAATTAATTTTGTCTCTTTTAATTATCTTCTGTTTATCTTCTTTTTTGCTTCCTCTGTCTAAATGGAAGTGATGGACGGTGTTGACTCCTTTTGCCTATATGGAATACACTCTGCACCTTTGTGGAAAGTCCGATTTGGAATATGGCTCATCTCCTCTGGCAATGTCAACCAATGGGGTGCTTTGAGGCGCGCAGACGAAAACGAATTGTTGAAAAATCATTATTTATGAGTAGAAATTAATTCATGAGTGATTTTTGGTTGGTTATTCCTTGAATAATCAACCTTTGTTTTCATGCAAAAAGTCAATCTCTCCGATTCGGCCCAACAGTTCTTTCTGGGCGTTTCAAGGTGCCAAGATAAAAACTAGCAAATGTCCGTCCGCCATCCACGCCGACTTTGGTAGATAATGTTTTTAAATCTTAAATTTGGGTCAGGGGTCCGTCCTCGGCCCTAGTTGGACCTCGAAACTTTTCAGCCCGATCGGACCAATTTGGGTGGGGTAGGAGTCAAAATGTCTATCTCGAAAAACGATTGGCGCCCGAAACAATTTCGGAACATTTTAATCTGTTCATATGTAAAAGAGGGCTACAAGCTCTAACTTACTAATTAGCTATCAACTAATCCGTGGATGTATTTCTCTGTTGCAGGAGGGTGATCGAGAAGATCGACCAGAGCGAGTTCGAAGGGTTTGAATACGTCAACCCTCTGCTCATGTCTTTGGAAGATTGCGTGTGACAAGACGATCTTTGGGAGGACTGCATCTTGGAAGTGAGCTACCTCGGCTCGCCCGAGAGACCCTCGTCCAGGTCTGGTCTCCTCTCATGTTTACCACTTCGATAACACACTTCACCCACTCGTGGCCTCGCCCACGAATTGAACATCTTGTAATAAAATTAACTTTAAACTCAATTTTGGAAACGAATCGCTCCTCAAACCGCCATCACGGAATGTCTCTAACTGAAACAGTGAGTTATTTCACTCACTCGATGAAATCTAAAATGTCATGCTCAATTTTAGGTAAGTCGGGCGGCGAATATAAATGCTTTCCGAATTTACCTGTATAATTTATACCTACTCAACAAACAAACAAAAATTATTGTAGACTCAAAGATTTAACAAATCTCAAAACTGCGTACATTTCTAAAGCGTCGTAGCTGCGCTCTTCCTAAGCTGTAGAATCGTAGGGGTGCTGTCTGTAAAACGGGCTTGCTCAGTACTACCTACTAGGATTTCGAAAGGAGAAACCCAACTTTGTTTCTTTGTTACCAGGTATTGTAACCGACTCCTGTTCTGTTATGAATCTGCGATAAATATTCTTACCTATTTCTGATTTTGTTTACCGTTAAAATGGTGTACATACCTTAATGTTGACCATAAATGTTGAATTCACCAGGAATAAATGTAAAAAAAAAAAAATTCTTAGAAAACTTTTCTTTTTTTCTAATATCATAATGTTCAATAATTGTTTTGATTTCATACGATTATTAATTATCGTCCTATAAAATGGGGGGCCTCAAGCTTCGGAGTCCTTTGAAGCGCGTATAATGGAACCGACCACAAACCACATATTTTTCTTGTGCACCCCCTCAAGTCCTCCTGCTTTTAGGGTTGCTTCTTGAAACTTTTCCATGTGTCAATCAATTCTCCATCATCTAATATGATATGAAAATCTCCCTAAAAACTGTATTGGTTATCCTTAATAACTCTCCTGCTGGACATCTTGTGAATCCCATCTAATTCTCCAGAAACCTCCTTGGACACCCCCCCCCCCCCTCCTCCTTCTGTACTGTTTTCATCAAAGCTCGCACGTCGTGTCTCCGAAGCTAGTGGGAATAACTCATAATCTTAGGACTGTAATCAATCATTGCATCACTTGCATACACCTGTTTCATTTGTATCTGTATGCCCTATCGTACCACTGGATGTGCCTCTCTCGCCACACAGTGGACAAAACTGATCAGGCTAAATCGCTCGTCTCATCCCCCTCACGTAAAGAAATCTGTTATTTTTATGTACTTGTGAGTTAACTCTTGCCACCTTCCATCGTCCTTGCTCTTCATTCCCCTTACTATGCAGTAAATGCTTATTCTGTGCCATCCATTAAATTGTCAACCTCCTCTGCAACTTCTTTCGACACACGTTCTTTCATGAAACGTATTAAGACGAAAATGAACTAAGTACCTGTTCTTTCATTTGAATACACTTATTAAGATTTGGTACTTGGTACAGCCAAAAAAGCTCATATCAAGATTGAATTGTACTTCTCAAATATGTAACGTAGGCACCTAGATATGATTAGATTACTTCGTGCTTTACGAATCTTATAACGCGGAAAAATAAGTAGAAAATGAACGAGAAATTAAACCTCAGGTTGTAATCAGTTGGTCTTCACTTCCTACGTACTCTCAGGAAGTTTAGTGGCATTTTTTGGGAGAAAAAAAAATATATACCGAAAAGAGAGCGAATCCGAGCCTGGAATTTGGCTTCTGATTATACTTATCGGTAGGTATATACTCGTATTTCAATAAAATGGTACCGATTCAACACCTAAAACCGGTCCCGATAACCTTCTCCTCCCGGCTGTCTCCTACGCAATTCGATGTCGTTTTCGTTCGTGATTTTTGGATCGATGTTTTGCTTTTGATTTCTTAACCGCATACGTTAGATATGCAGCACTAAAGTATAACTGTGATTACTTATGAGAAAAAAAAGCTGAACGAAACGCCCTTTTCTAAACTAATTCGGGCGATCTTGCAAAATTCAAATAAGTTGAAAAAAAAATTAACTACATACTGAATTATTGTAACGAACCCTCTAGGGGTTGTCCCATAGAGATGTACAATAAGAAAGTACAATATTATATCCACGTTGTAATGATATGACTGTACATTCTTCCTCGAAATTTCGCCTGTCTTCGTAGTTTAGGTGTTCCAGTTTGTACTGGAAGTTTTTAGATGAGTAACAAATGAAATAGGTACGATTTTCCATTATATTACGTACAAAATATCAAGTGTAGAACTTGTAACATGCTAGTAGAGACAAAACATTATGATATGCATAAAAATAGACATTTTTGAAAATCGAACAGCGGAACTCTTTTCCGCATGACGCATTATTCAATAATGACCGAATGTCCATTTGGAATGATGAAATTTAGTTTTCACTTCACGAAACAAACTGACGCTAAATAATTTCATGTTATCAATTATTCTGTTTTATGTAAGAGATTTCATGAAGCCAGACGGTCTTTTAATCATTATTGAATTATGAAAATCGGCTAATGCGACAAAATTGAAACTTAACTGCACCGAAAACGTATGTAAGTGAGCACTTGTTGGCAAATTTCATATTTGGAATTTTAATTTGCACCTCTCCCCTTCCCTACTCGTATCACCTTTTCTTGTTCCACACAGCTACTGAAAACACACAGCTTTATAATATTTTTATATTAGAACATCGTAATGGAGTATACAATATCGCTGACAAATCAAAAAGATTAACACATTTCCCTTCAGAGCTTCCATATTGGGTTTTCCTGCGTTAGGTGGCTGATACCTTGGAATAATTTATTTGTTGTTGAGCTTGCCGTGGTTTCGGCTCCCTCGTTGCACGGCGGAGCATGTTAATCCTTCTGACAACCTTTTGAGTACGAATTTCAACTTGTAAACTCATCGTTCAGCGTCTTTCTTCCCAAAAAACATTGAAACAAAGTTACGCACCCCGCTTGTTTTGACAATTCCAATTTTCAAGTCCTCCCTTTGAACTGCAAGCCTATTTTAGCCACTCATTACGACTGCCATTGGCTTGTTGAACGCTTTACAAGTAGTCCAATGCGACAACTGAAATCCCATCGGCGCAACCTAACTTTCGTAGCAACATAACTGTGGCGTCTTGAATGCTTTGATCTCTTGAAAAAATTGAGTTTATTGCCATTCGTCCACTATACCTACTTCTATATTGAGGACTCGTAGGTACTTCAGAATATATTCTGCTTGCTGGTCGAGCACTACAATACTATAGACGGTTCGTTTATTCATTGTTTACCTCAGAGAAAGAACCTAATACGATGAAAGGAATAATATTTATGAAGTTCATTAAATTTCTTTCCATGTGTAATTCTGTTGGTGTGTTATCGTTAGTAAAATGATTTATTTTTAATATGAATCGTCACTTTAATAATTATTACTAGATTAACATCAAGTCTTTTAGTTAATGGCCAGTATTAAAGTATCATTAGGGGTATTGTTATGATTATAAATTAGGCTTACCTGTATCAACTAATGGAGCTCTTTTCGTTAAAAACCCTGGTAAAAACACAAAAAAACATTTCATTTGGAACTTCAGGTTCTTCGAAAATTTTGACGTACCCTTCCATTTCATTTGTATTGTAATTTTTAAGTAAGTCTTATCTTCTCCTGGGGTAAGTCTACGTTGAAATTATTCAAGTTGAGTTAGGTTATTATTGTATCGTTAATTTATACTGTCTGTCACAAGGGACATGAATAAAGCATGCGTATAATATCATGACGAGTCTCGTAATCTTTGCAATGAACCTTCTCCTTTCCCAGAAATTCGGTAGCAATTTACCCTCTACGCTCCCTTAGGTCCAAAAAGCTCTGAAATTCGGATCAGGGACTCGTTTCTGAAGGTAGTTGGTCCTCGATACTTTTAAGACCAAAAGATCAAATTTGAAGAGGGTAGGGGTCAAAATGTGTTTTTTGAAAAATTAATTTTCGAGATTTTCGGCGATCTAGGCGTGCGGGGTATTATTTTCGACTAAATTTTGAAAACGCTGAATCCAATAAAACGGGTCCCGGGTGAAAATGGGTATCTATCTACGTATTTCGTGAGTGGGTTTCCGAGAATCCTGGCACCTTCACGTGTATCGTATCATTTTCCAGAAAATTTTGGACGCTGAATCGATATAAATGGGTCCGGGACACCCCACACCCACCGTTTTCCCCATTTTCAAGATTTTAAGCGTGTGGGGTATCGTTTTAGACTAATTTTGGACGTTGAATCGATTGTAATGAGTCCCCATGCTCCTGTTCCGAGGTATAACCAACCCCTTGAATGACTTTGTAGCGTTTTTGAAATTCCAATTCTTAGTCATACCCGGCCGCGCTTTGGGATAGTGGTACAAAACTTTATTGATAGATTCAGCGTCTACAATTTCATAGAGATCCATAAAATCTCGTCCGAAAATCTCGAAATAATTTTCTTCCAGAAATACCCTTTTCCACCCGTGCCTTGCCTCCCGTTGAGATCATTTAGCTGAAAATGAATTATTTGGTCTTGTCTTCAGTTAGGAAGGTACTCATCCAACAACTGACGACAAATTTCTCGGACAAACCGACGATAGGTGAACCAGCTATGGTCCGTTTGGTTCGTTGATGTCTGGTGAGCAATTTTTTCTCACATATCAGCTTGTAACGGGTGGAGGGGGTCATTGTCATTCATGTGAGACAGTGGGAGGATGTCACCAGAACCCAGACGACCCAGGACGTAGGCGTGACGTTGACGGACACACAAGGTCGCACCATTTACAACTTGTAACATATATTAGGGCGTGACGAGTGGAGATGGACAAAAGGGAACTAAGGGGAATCACTCGAGAGGAGCTAATATCTTCAACGGAACTGGTCCGCTACTGTTGGAGGGTGTTCGCTAGAACGAACCTGGATAATTGTCGAATTGGACGACACGAAAAGGGACAGGTCTCGAACAGTAGCGCGGGATCACTTGAGCCTCCAACCCTTGGAATAGCCTTGTACGTCCTCTCTAAGACAATTGCATCCTATAATGTGTCAACTGTCAACCTGCCCTGTTCCAAAAAAGGGGTTCGCGGGCTCAAGGGTGGAAGGAAACTGGTTTTCCTTTGTGCTCTTCTGTACGGACCACTGCGGCTCTTCATCCCCCGCAACAGTTGTTGAGTTATTTTAAAGGATTATACATTTTTTTGCCGCAGTCGATTCAAACGCCCGTATCTTGCCTTTCATCTTTGGGCCGTATCTAGAATACGTTGCATCGAGAAAGCAGAGGTTGGAACACAGGACTCGTTATTAGAAAAGAGACACCCCACATTGGACTGTGATTTCATGTCCCTATTGAGATATTACACCTCTAAACTGCATCAACAGGGAGATGATAAATATTAAAGATTCCAAATTATAATTATGGAGATGCGGCCGTTATACACAAAACAAGATTTACGGATACTATTCGGAGGACATCCGCATCGAAAACATTCCGGAATAACTGCGACGTAAGCGATCCGTTCAGTTAGGATGTTTTAAAAGATTTAGTAATTTAAAAAGATTAATTCAGTTTTTCTTGAAAAGGATTCCTGCCCGACTGGATGATGTGCAGATGCAGATACCTTATAACAACCTAATCCCCTTGCCTTCGTACATTCACTTAGAAACTAGTGCATACAGTATGTAAATGTTCTTTCTTTGTTCGGCGCAAATTTAATTACGAAGTAGGATAAAAGGACTTCAGCAATTAATAGATACAGAACCGTATATGTTAGAACCCGTAGCAGGAGCATATGGACTCACTCCTATCATTTCCCACTAAACTTTGGACTCTAAATCGATATCCATGGGCCTAGTCCGAGGATTAACCAACTGCTGTGCATGAACTTGCAGCGTTTTTTACTATCGTCGTTTCACCCATCGTTAATCCAATGTGACGACAGGTCCGGCCTGGCGTCAGGTCATATTGGGTCCCCAAAGCGCTCCTTTACATGGACAATAATATTTGGTAACATTTTTCACTGTCAGTATCACTACAAAAATACATGAATTGAATGATTAAAATACCCAAAGAAGATAGGTGATTGTATAAACATGCAATATTACGTAGTAAAACGCTGCAAATTCTTACACAGGGGTTGGTTATTCGTCAGACCAGGCGCATGGAAACTTATTTAAAAACATGGGGGAAATGGGGAAAACGGTGGATGCGGCGGGTCCCGGACCCATTCCAATCGATTCAGTGTCCATGATTTAGTGGAAAATGATACCCCATACGCCCAGGTACCAGAAATCTCATAAACACATATTTAAAATCAGTAATATATACCCAATTTGACCCATAACTTCTTCCAGTGGGTGCCAATCGTCCTGAGACCCACTTCATTGGATTCAGCTTCCAAGATTTAGCGGAAAATGATACCCCACACGCCTAGGTTCCAGAAATCTCAAAAACACATATTCAAAATGGGTAGTATATACCCAATTTGACCCATAACTTCTTCCAGTGGGTGCCGATCGTTCTGGGACCCATTTCATTTGATCCAGCGTCCAAAATTTAGTGAAAAATGATACCCCTCTCGCCTAGATCGCCCAAAATCTCGAAAATCCATTTTTCAAAAAACACATTTTGACCCCTACCCCACCCAAATTTGGTCCGATCGGGCTGAAAAGCTTGGAGGACCGTCCTAGGCCGGTATCAGACCCCTGACCCAAATTTCAGATTTTTAGAAAATTTTCTACTACCAAAAACAGCGTGGACGGCGTACGGCGGACGGACATTGACCTTTTGGTTGGTTATTCCTTGAATAATCAACCTATGTTTTTTGATCTAGACACCATGAAACGTCCAGAAAAAAATTTTGAGCCGAATCGGAGAGGTTGACCATTTGCATGAAAACATAGGTTGATTATTCAAGGAATAACCAACCAAAAGGACTAGATGGTAACTACGAGTACATTAGTTTGTTGGTGCAAAAAAAAAAAATAAATAAATAAGGGAAAAAATGCGTGTTTATCGTGCTTAACCGTTCATTTTCAACATAGCCATTAAAGTTACACCAGCTAACATGCTATCATGTAGCTGAGGAATGCATGAGGCCAATGCCACCATAAAATAACTGAATTAAGTTGTCTATCAATAGTTCATTTTAAGAAAATGCCGATTTGGTAGTTATTTCTTGTTAAGATGTACAGTCAGACTGTACATGAGCTCAATGAAATTCTGTGTTCTGGCGCTGTAAGCCCTTACCGCTGGCTGCAACGCTGGGCGTCTGCAACTACCTGTTATTTATTTATTTACACGGGCGAAATATCCAATCACAGCTATCAATACAAACTCCGTTTACGATCGTATATCTATCAATACGTATATAACCAAAATGTTTAACAAACATAGGAACGTGGTCAATTAAATGCACTTTTTAGAGGCGAGCGTAATTTGTTGAAAGGATCATTGATAATGTCTAAATGAGTGGCTGAGTTCACGGCAAGTGCTGTCTATACCTGTTCTATGGTGGTTGGAGTGATGGTGAGTTAGTCAACGTTAGCCTTGTTCGCGATCATTCGCAGGCCAATAACCCTGAGTCCAAGAAGATGGAAGTTGGAATCCCCGCATATTATCTACCTGCCGATTTCTTTATGAGGTAAATATCAATCCATCCGCTTTAGTCACCAATTCAAGTGGTCTGATCAACAGTCTTATTGAGCATTCTACAAATCAGATATAGAATACCCTTAAGAATTTTTACTAAGCACACATATACTTCCAGTAGGGTGCCTGTTCGGTGTGCGTTCTATCATCCCGTTTCTGGTTCAGTATGCGTTCTATCGGTAGCCAAAAAAGGGATTTCACCGTATGCATGGAAGTTCTTGATGTCTTCCAACAGGGCTAAGAACAGGTCAGGGCTGTCTGCACGATACATTTTCCAGCAGTAGTGATCGAGGTGTGACTGCAAGTGGTACGCCCTTTGCCTTTGCATTCAACCACGATCTCTCCATGCTCTGCGTGTGAGCTCCATTTTGAGGATTGTCCCATATTATTTATTATCAGTTGGCAACACTGGCCATTACAGCTGTTTGATGTGAGACTACAAATACAAGTCAGTTCAGGTTTATGCGTAAAGGCTACGCTTACTCTTTTTCACCATTATCCAATTTTATTTCATTCATCATTAGTTTATTACAATTGGCGACGAGGATGGGATTTTGGATTTGACCAAGGACGAAGGCGACTTCGTGGCGGAAAAGCGCGCTCCCAACAGTGAGTCCTTTCGTCAAGCCAAATACGCTTTCTGTGGAGTTCATGTTCCTCAGGGCGAAGAGAGCTTTGTATCTTCTGAAAATACTCAGCTTTTCGTCAAGAAGTTTGGTCACCAATTCCTCGTCAGTTGAAGACTCCTCTTCAGGAGGAGCGGGGTCAATAGAATCGTAAATTGACCCTTCGCTCATTTCTGGATTTTTCTTTTGCCATTCTATTCGTTTGATGGCGAGTTCGCACGTCTCTGCGACTGGAAGTTCTGAATCGTTAACGTATTTCATGACACCACACAATATGTCACGCATTAGACTATCACGATAATTGACACACCTATTTTAGCACTCTGAAAGATGTATTAATTTATATAGTTACATGAACGCGTAGCAGTAGTTATTTCAGCCGTTAATCAGTAATCCCTAGGATATTTGAGTGTTATCAGAACAGCTGACTGAGGTTGTTGTTCTTCTTTTCATTGAATTTGTTGTCTCGAAAAATCGTCCGCTGCGTCGGACACAGTTGTGTTTCTTTTTTTTTAACTAGGATAATGATATTTTTTTTGCCAAATAGATTTTAATATTATTTTAGAGGGGGAAGTGTCCCATATTATTTATTATCAGTTGGCAACACTGGCCATTACAGCTGTTTGATGTGAGACTACAAATACAAGTCAGTTCAGGTTTATGCGTAAAGGCTACGTTTACTCTTTTTCACCATTATCCAATTTTATTTCATTCATCATTAGTTTATTACAGGATTCACATATGATTGTTGGTGGTTCACTGTTTTGTGCTCTCCATTACGATTTTTACTTCTTTTCACCACATTTTTTAGTACCACATTTATGGCAGGCAGCGTTCTCATCCTCACTTACTGACAACCCTTTCTCTACTAAATATGTATGGCACATCACTTCACTTGACACTACATTACTAGATTTGAGATTAGCAGATTGCATTGTCAACTTTGACCTGTGGACCGATCGCAGATAGAAGGACAGAGCGCGACGGGACCCTCAGAACGCAGGCGGGTCATAGGACGCACACCGAACTGGCACCTCCAATAGCTTCGAAAAGTCCCATGAATGTCTCGTGTACAACAATTTATGGGCACGTAATGCGCATTTTTCCTAAATGAGATCGGCGAGGCGCATAGAGGGAGAGACACATTGTTCAGGCCGAAAAGGCTCTACTGAATTTAAGCTAGACAAATGATTATTTGTTGTAGCGGAGCATCAAGATTAGCAAAACATCGGTGAGTGATGCGTTCGGATATAGTTCATATCGCTTGGTTTTGAACCAAGGCACGTTCCGTGGAGCTCAGAAATAGACATATCGAACCTCCCAAGGCGCTTCGTTATCCCCGTAATGACGGAACAGTTCTTCCTTTTCTTTTCCTCCGGGTGTTTTACGTTGTTTTCGTACGAGTCAAACAAAGAAGAGAAGAAGGTCGATTTCAAACAAAAGTGGCCTCAGATTTATAAGCTCTCGAGGAGGCGCGACACTTTTCTTAATCAGGTAAACATGTCAGAAAAGTAGAGCTATTAATAAGGCAGGGCCCGTCTTTGGGCTTCAAATTATCCACATATCCCCGCGGTGTTGGTCTTCTAGAAATAGGAAGACACCGTCCTGAGAGGCCGTGGCAGGGCGGGGTTGACTCCGTCGCACCATCATTCTTTTTAGGTTTTCGAGACAGCACAACCACATATAACATTCGGTGGCGCTATATATTTTTGTTTAAAAATAAAAGGAATTCCGAGTTGAAGAGATAGCTTCTTAAGAGCCATAAAAAATAATTCATGCATTTCTACGTCCAATACATTTTAATTTAGGACAGGCATTTTCATTAACGCAGGCAGCAGACGCCCACCTTGATTCAAAATGTGTTCCAAGTCACAAGAAGAATGTAATTTAAACGAGAAAAAATGTAAGTTACGAGTAAAAATGAGCAATCAATCTCCTGGACACATTTACCTACCAAATGTCAATTAAAAAAACGCTGCAAATTCTTACACAGGGGTTGGTTATTCCTCGGACCAGGCGCATGGAGACTCATTTCTTCAACATGGGGGAAATGGAGAAACAGTGGGTGCGACGGGTCCCAGACCCATTCCAATCGATTCAGGATCCAGAATTTAGTAGAAAATGATAAGCCACACGCCCAGGTACCGGAAATCTCAAAAACGCATATTCAAAATGGGTAATATATACCCAATTTGACCCATAACTTCTTCCAGAGGGTGCCAATCGTTCCGGGACCCACTTCATTGAAATTAGCGTCCAAGATTTAGCGGAAAATGATACCCACACACACGCCTAGGTTCCAGAAATCTCAAAAACACATATTCAAATGGGTAATATATACCCAATTTGACCCATAACTTCTTCCAGAGGGTGCCGATCGTTTTGGAACCCATTTCATTGGATTCAGCGTCCAAAGTTTAGTGGAAAATGATACCCCACTCGCCTAAATCGCCAAAATCTCGAAAATCCATTTTTTCAAAAAACACATTTTGACCCCTACCCCCGCCCAAATTTGGTCCGATCGGGCTGAAAAGCTTGGAGGACCGTCCTAGGCCGGGACAGACCCCTGACCAAAATTTCAGATTTTTAGAAATTTTCTACTACCAAAACGGCGTGGACGGCGGACGGCGTACGGCGGACGGACATTGACCTTTTGGTTGGTTTATTCCTTGAATAATCAACCTACTGTTTTCATGCAAAATGGTCAATCTCCGATTCGGCTCAACAAATTTTTTTCTGGACGTTTCATGATGTCTAGATCAAAAAAGGTCAATGTCCGTCCGCTGTCCGCCGTCCGCCGTCCACGCCGTTTTTGGTAGTAGACAATTTTCTAAAAATCTGAAATTTGGTTCAGGGTTCTGTTCCCGGCCTAGGACGGTCCTCGAAGCTTTTCAGCCCGATCGGACCAAATTTGGGCGGGGTAGGGGTTCAAAATGTGATTTTTGAAAAATGGATTTTCGAGATTTTGGGCGATCTAGGCGAGTGGAGTATCAGTTTCCACTAAATTTTGGACGCTGAATCAAATGAAATGGGTCCTGAACGATCGGCACCCACTGAAGAACTTATGGGTCAAATTGGGTATATATTACCCATTTTGAATATGCGTTTTCGAGATTTCCGGTACCTGGGCGTGTGGGGTATCAATTTTCTACTAAATTTTGGATCCTGAATCGATTGGAATGGGTTGGGAACCCCCCGCACCCACTGTTTTCCCCATTTCCCCCATGTTGAAGAAATGAGTCTCCATGCGCCTGGTCCGAGGAATAACCAACCCCTGTGTAAGAATTTGCAGCGTTTTTTTGATCAGGACATCATGAAACGTCCAGAAAAAATTTTTGAGCCGAATCGGAGAGGTTGACCATTATCATGAAAACATAGGTTGATTATTCAAGGAATAACCAACCAAAAACGCTGCAAATTCATTCAAAGGGATTGGTTATTCATCGGACCAAGAGCATGGAGACTCATTTCAATTGATTCAGCGTCCAAAATTTAGTGAAAAATGGTACCCCACACGCCTATGTCGTTGAAAATCTCGAACATGGGAAAACCAAGGGTGTGGAGTGTCCAGGACCCATTCTAATCGATTTTGTGTCCAAAGTTTAGTGGAAAATGATACCCCACACGCTTAGGTAACAAATTAATATCGGAAACCCACTTTCGAAAAAGGTAGATACACATGTCGACCTCTTCCAGTGAGCGCCAATCGTTCCGGGAACCAGTCTCATCAGATTCAGCATCCACAATTTAGTACGTATAATACACATTTTCCAAAATGGAATTTCGGCGATCCATGAGACCGGAGCAGAACGGTGGAGCCCACCTGAAGAGGTTATGGGTCAAAATGGGTATCTGTACACTTATTACTTATTTCAAAATTATGAAAAAATGTCAATTTTTGAGATTTCTGGTACCAGGCGTGTGAGGTATCATTTTCTACTGAATTTTGGACGTTGAATCGATTGGCAGTCTCCTTACTCCTGGGCTGATGAATAACCAAACCCTGTAAATGAATTTGCAGCGTTTTTCCTATAGCTCTATGACCTGGTATAGAAAGTTACATAAATTATAATAATATAAGTCATATTAATATACGTAATGCAATAAATACATCATAGTGTCATATTATAAACATAAATATTTATGTCAAACCTCCTGACCAAGAGGCAACTCTTCCATTGGGATAATTCCATCATGTTACCGCGTTTTGTAAGTTTCTATTGCGAAATCGTCGGCGCGCCGCGGAGAACCCAGTGCGGTGAGTGGCCAACTCGTTAATCTGTTGTAAAGTTTACTCTGACAGCTAAAGTTAGCGGCCCCAAACTCCCAAACCTCCAACACTAACCAACCCAAAAACAGCGGACTCTGAAAAATTTTAGCTAACAATTATTCCAACTCGACAGCCTCAACGCTCTCAAGAGGATGGCTATTCGAACGGAGTTTGCAGTTCCCGCGAAAGTCAAAATAACAGACAGTATACAATATACCTTCATAAACAGATGTATCGTGGTAAATGGGTGGTTTTGAGCGTGGGTGAGGGTAGGGAGGGGGAGGTCGAAAATAGCGGAACAACGAGGGAGTGATCGATTCTGGGCCAGGTCCATGTTTTCCAGGAGTTGCGATGTAATGAAGTTGGCAACCCAACATCACGTTATGTAGAAAAGGTGGAGTGCGGGAACCCTTGGGAAGGGAGAAACTGAAAAAACCTTCCAACCTTCAGACCGAACCCAAAAAGGCCCCGAATCGGAAGCGATGGAGCGTGTAACATCACGGAGATATTTCCGAAAACTTCTACCTTGAGGAAACGGGGAGAAGAGTAGGCCCTTCTCTTCGAAAACTTGGAACTTGTTTGAACTAAGTTTTCGGTTGGGAGCATGAAAGAAAAGGTTCGGTTCTGCCGGGCGTTTTGGGGAGGAAAGTTACACTGCGGCATGAATTGCTCGCTTCTGCATAAACAGAGCCGATTCTTCCCTTCAGGGGCCCGAAGGAAATTCATCCATCTTGAACATGGTCGGATCCATCGTTCCGTGAATATGGTTTTAGCCATCGTGAACCCCTAAGGCTGGCCGTCCACTGGACGCGAATTCGCGCGAAGAGGGCAAGAGAATCAAACATGTTTGATTCCAAACGCGGCGAACTGGCGAACCTGGCGATGGAATCGGTAAATCGATCATGGCGCTTGCAGTGGGACGGGGTCCTATACGAATAATAGTGTTTGTTAAGAGGCGAACTCTTCGTTTGAAATCGCGTACTTCGCCTCTTCGCGCGAATTCGCGTCCAGTGGACGGCACAGCCTAACGTTTTGGTTGGTTATTCCTTGAATAATCAACCTATGTTTTCATGATAATGGTCAACCTCTCCGATTCGGCTCAAAATTTTT
Organism: Cyrtorhinus lividipennis; assembly: GCA_019603395.1. Taxonomy (NCBI): domain Eukaryota; kingdom Metazoa; phylum Arthropoda; class Insecta; order Hemiptera; family Miridae; genus Cyrtorhinus; species Cyrtorhinus lividipennis. Next base: position 24,087,264 of record CM034004.1, read on the forward strand.
TTCTGGACGTTCATGATGTCCTGATCAAAAAGGTCAATGTCCGTCCGCCGTACGCCGTCCGCCGTCCGCCGTCCATTGTCCACGCCACTTTTGGTAGTAGAAAATTTTTCTAAAAATCTGAAATTTGGGTCAGGGGTCTGTTCCCAGCCGAGATGGGTCCTCGAAACTTTTCAGCCCGATCGGACCAAATTTGGAGGGGGTAGGGGTTTTTTGAAAAATGGATTTCGAGATTTTGGGTGATTTAGGCGGTGGGGTGTCATTTTCCACTAAATTTTGGACGCTGAATCCAATAAAATGGGTCCCAGAACAATTGGCACCCACTTTAAGAAGTAATGGGTCAAATTGGTATTTATTACCCAATTTGATTATGTGTTTTCGGGATTTCCGCTACCTAGGCGTGTGGGGTATCATTTCCACTGAATTTTGGACCCTGAATCGATTGGAATGGGTCTGGGACCCGCCCACACCCACTGTTTCCCCCCATTCGAGGAATAACCAACCCGTGTGTAAGAATTTGCAGATTATTGGTTTTCCTTTTTACCGGTAAATCCGCAGCGCATAGAAGGTATAGCTGGTACGTATCATACAACTCCCTGAACGAGAGATGTAGAACAGGAACGTACAGTATGTCCCACAAGTCCCCCCCCCCCCCTTAAATCGTTCTAGAGGAATAAACAAAAAAAACTTGTTGAATCTCTTATTTTTTTCTTCAGGAGTTTCAACAAATATCATGTTTTTGCGGCCCTCGCAACTGCGCAACCATGTGCAACTGACACTATTTTTCACACTTTAAATGTGAACCCCAAGTTCGGTTTGCTTATTCCTTGAATAACCAACCAGTTTTTCATTGCAGGTTTGGATTCTACCCATGTAACTCCATGAACATTTGATCCACCAACCAATTTCTCTGATTGCGCGCAACCGGTTCGGCGAGCGCGTCAAGTTGTACAGCCCCAAAATCGCCAAATAGTGGATGATGGTGAACTAATGTGTGGCACCTGTTTACTCCCATTTGGATGATTTTAGGAGGTGGTGGAAGGGAGGACAACTCGTGAAAAACCCTGTTTACAAACGAATTCGAACTCGATCATGCAGGGTGCGGCAGCATAACCCTTTTTCATATCTTAAAAAAACAAATTGTACGAATCAGAAAAGTTTCATTTTTTAATATAATGTAGGTGCAAACGTAAAGTGATGAAGATCAAATTTTAGGTGACGTCTCCAATTCTCTACAGACCGGGTGAACTAATTTCTGGTATTTGTCATAATTCATACCAGTATAGCGGGCGATGTGTTAGCAATTCCTTCCTGGTTGTTGTGCTTCAAATCTGGTAGGGTCCTTGATTTACAAAATTTAAAAAAATCAATTGAAATTACAAAAAACCTCATAGATAAACGCTGCAAATTTTTTCACACGGGTTGGTTACTCCTCGGACCAGGTGCATGGAGACTCATTTCTTCAACATGGGGAAAATGGGGGGAAACAGTGGGTGTGGTGAGTCCCGGACTCATTCCTATCGATTCAGGGTCCAAAATTTAGTGGGAAATGATACCCCACACACCTAGGTACCGAAATCTCGAAAACACATATTCGAAATGGGGTACATTGATACCCATGTTGACTCATAACTTCTTCCAAGGGCACCAATCGTTCCGGGACCCATTTCATGGATCGGCGTCCAAAATGGTAGTGAAAAATAATACCCCACACGACGTGAGCATTCCAGGAAATGGTGGAAGAAAAGGTTTGGATGAATTAACGAATGGTAAAGAAATATAGCAAGGTTCCTTGATGTTGCAAAAAATGAGGCAAAATAGGTTAAAGACCTTTGGAGAGGATTCGGGTCACGAAACAACCAAAATACCTAATAATGACTTTATAGACTTCATTCTCAAAAACATCCTTAATGCAGTTGATCACAATAAAAAGATTGCTGCAAGGTTTCTCGTATGTTATGCAGCAACCAGTGACGCTTCAGGTCCACAGGACACGTATCACTTCGTGGAAAATGAGTGTAGGAATGCTGATGAGGGACATCTTAATTCGAAAAGGGTTAATGAGAAAACTTTCGTACCCCTCGGCAAGTATTTTTCTTGGTTTAAAATTTCGAACACTCTGTGTCAGGCGGGTAGGAACGGGGCTGGCGTAGAGGAAGGAAAAACGGCGAGACTAAAAAGGGTATTGTTATGGGGCGCCGCTCCAGCCACGGTGATTTATCCTTTATGCAACAGGGGTGACACCCCCCTCTCCCCGCCGCCCTTCACCCCCTACAACCCTGACGCCTTGCCCTGCTCGCAGTCTCGACCCAACATTTTAATTCGCTCCCTGTTTGTAGAGCGATTTATTGGACAGTGTCCGCAAAAGGTTAGTTAGCGCCAGTTTTTTTCCATTTGGGTCGAGTTCAACAATGAGTGTTTTATCGATATTTCTCACCCGACAGGCGATCCGTTTTATCAACATTCAATTCGATGGAAATTCAACGTTTCACACGGCGTTTCTATCGGGCTTATCGTGGAAAGTTTTAATTATACATGGTCAACGTGAACGTACGTCTATGTACACCTTAGCAATAGCGAGGATGGACAGTCTGCGCAGCAACTGAAATGAAATGATGAATGAAAATAGATTTATTTCCGTAAATCACAAACAATTAACAAATAATACACTATGTTGGAAATTTCCCCCAACCTATAGATAAATCCGTGCTGGATGGGGGAGCATACAAATATTCATTCATGTGGGTACATCGAGAGGGAGGTTATTATATTTCTATTTGATTATTATTCCATGTTATATACAACACTTATATGTACACATCGTATCATATCCTGTATACACTAGTCAGCCACGATTCGCAGGCCCTTGGGCCAGCCTTAATTAACCATGTAAATATTCTTTTCTTATATTGATTTCTTGTGAAAGAGGTGGGAGATTTAATGTATTCGTTTGCATATCGTAGAATAATTGGTAATTTATAGAAGATATGGCGGTCAGTTGTGAACATCTGGAGGGCGGGGCAGGGATAACTGCTTGGGTGGATATTCGGAATTGATATTGCTTATTGATATTGGTAGAAAATTCATCTGGGTGTTTGTGAAAATATAATAGAGCTGATTTTATGAATAATTGCTGGAGAGTGAAAACAGGAATCAGAGTAAAAAGTTCATGTGTAGGGAATCGTCTAGGTTTTTTGGCCATGATTTTCAGGATTGACTTCTGGAGTATGGATAGAGGGTTTAGGGATCCTGTCGGAGCCCCACCCACACCAGGACTCCAAAACTCAAAACGCTCTGTACCAGTGTTTTGTAAATAGTGACTAGAGTTTTAAGGCTTAAGCATCTATGGAGTTTGTAAAACTTCACTATCTAGGACTTGCTGTGGGGTCAGTGATAACAATATTTGTTCTCTAAAGGCATCTCAGAGCCCAATAGCGAACCACGGGGTGCTGATGGGGTGTTAAAGGCTAAGGAAATCTCTCTAAACGGTGTGGCCAGCATAAGCCTGGAGGATGCTTGCGAAGAAAAGTAGGAACTGCACCCTCCAGCCACTCTTCGTGACTA
>CM034004.1:24097288-24197901 GCA_019603395.1 Cyrtorhinus lividipennis
TATAGAAGAAGGGGTGGTCGGTGAGTGGAGAGGAGAGAGGGGTGAACCACAGTCTGGAGGAAAGTATTCGGAAGAGAAGACATTCCTTATTGACATCCGTCGGTCGTTTTCGGGGATCAATTTGGGGCGGGATTCACGAGTGGCTGATCAAACAGATTCATCCGTCATTCGAGTCTCGCCGACTGTGACCCCCCCTCCCCCGTGGCAGGGCCACAGGTTTTCTTCCTTTCAAAGAAGAGTAAATATGAGGGAACTCGTCTCAAGCCGACCGAGATCTCCCTCGACAGTTTTTTCTCGACGAATTCCACCGAATCGATGGGTTGTAGATTGCTTTTAGATGTAGAACCGGCTGATAAGAGACCGCAAAACGGAATTCAACTTTTCATCAATAAAAGAGTATTTATCACCATCGTATAATGGCCGATGGCGTGGAAATTCTAAAGATCAGCATTATCACCGATAGTTACTTTTCATTCGAGACCTCTTACTTATCAATAACGCATTAAACAATGATCTGCTCCTCACAACGAAGTTTCTAAACACATTTGAATAACGCCAACCATTAAATTGGCCATCATTGGATTGAAAAAGCTGAAAATCTTGTACCTTGTTTGGGGTTGATAGCAGTTTAAGCATAATTTTGATTAGATCTCGAAAAACCTCTAAATCCTAGAATTATAGTAATACACTAGAAATACCGTGACAATTTCTATTTAGCCGAAATGTTTCAGTGAATAAATCATTCTAGCAGGGTTTCGTGAGCTCAAATCTGTATGTTGAGGAGAAATAGGTTTGCCAGATTATTATTATTATCAAGAATTACATAACAACACAAAGTACAGAACCCAAAGAGGTGGCTATGATACAGCGTTTCATAAAATGGCGATGATTCTCCAAAAAGCTAATCGAGAAACCAGAACTCACGTTTAGTACTTTTTGATTCAAATCGAAGGGGGTATAACAAGTTCTGGGATCAAATCTTTTACTTCTGTCAATATTTACCAACCAAATTACTTTCTCTTAAATTTATTGTCCTGTTAATATCAGAAAACATGGAGCAAGAATATGGAGAAAACAAAATTGTCCAGGCCAGAGTTGGTGGACTTCCGTTTTTTGTGGAGTGGGGTACAGTCCCATGTCTGCGAAAAAGTTGGAGCATCATTATAAATATAGAATATGAATTGTCCAATATCCAAATTTCCGGTGCACTTTAGGCCATATTGAACAAATTTGGTTCGGGATTAAATTAGGGTGATGCTCTGCACGTGTGCTAATTTCAAATAAGCTCATATTTCATACATTTCAATTTTTTTCGCTCGGCGCATGCGCATAAACGTCACAAAAAACGCTGCAAATCCATTCACAGGGAGTGGGGCCTCGGACCAGGCGCATGTGGGCTCATTTCATCAACATTGGGGAAAATGAGGAAACAGTGAGCGTGGCGGGTTTCGGACCAATTCCAATCGATTCAGCGTCCAAAACTTAGTGGAAAATGATACCCCTCACGCCTAGGTACCAGAAATCTCGAAAATACATATACAAAATGGGGAGAAAGACACCCATTTTGACCCATATCTTCTTCCGGTGGGTGCCAATCGTTCTGGGACCCATTTCATTGGATTCAGCGTCCAGAATGTAGGGGAAAATGATACCCCATGAGCCTAGATCGCCAAAATTGACTACTTTATTGATCTAGACAACTTGAAACGCCCAGAAAAAATATTTGGGCCAAATCGGAAAGACTGACATTTTGCATAAAAACAAGTTAATTATTCAAAAAAAAAAAAAAAAAAAACGCATAGTGTGACATTGTAAATGCAGGAATAAAGGCAGAATTGTGGAAATGAATGAACCAATGGGAGAATCGATGCAGACTGTTCCTCAAATCGCCATTGTACACTTCATCTTGTAGGCTGTACTCTAGGAGCATATTGAAAACGTATGCCGCCTACAGTAGGGAAATCCCGACCCAGAAAAATGTTCTTTGTCCAATTGTCCAGAATAAGCGCTGTTTGACCTGAACATTCTCTAGCAAAGAGCCTGCCTACCTGTCAGTCACATTGGACACACTTTGATTTGACTCGGGCCCCCAGTCGGCGAACCGGCTAGAAATTTAATTATCTAGCGGAGAGAACCGGACTGAACAGCCGAGAAAAAAGTCAGTTCAAGATAAATTTAGAACGCCGCCACCACAGTCGCGGGAAATTCAAAAGCTCGCCGACAAAATGACCGAGCTGAGGCCTCACTACACGAACACTCCAAAACTTGATGATTTACGACGAATATCAGCCTTCTATTAGCCCTGATTTGAGGTTTCGTGAGCTCGACTCGGCATATCGATTGTTTGTAGGTGGCTTCTCGCGGATAGGATTTATGTTAACGGACAAAATCCGATCTTTGGACTCCCACGATTGATGTATTGATTGGTAAGGTGGAGGGAGGGGGGGAGGGTATTAGGAATATTCGACTCCGTCATAACTTTCACATTCAGAATGTCTACACCTTCAACTTCCAGGTACATACAGTTTTCTCTACGCCATCAAATGATTGGACTACGATTGCGGTTCAAACATTCCAAATTTGAGGAAAATGAATGCACTCATAAAGATCATATTTTAACTCCCCGTCTATTTCATCTGAAAAGCTCATTTAAACTACGCCGCAAATTCATTCACAAGGGTTGGTTATTCCTCAGACCAGCAGCTTGGAGACCCATACCGATCGATTCTGCGTCCAAAAGTGTAGTCGAAAATGATACCCGACATGACTAGATCGCCAAAAATATCGAAAATCTATTTTTTATCAATACACATGTTGACCCCTCCCCTCCAATTCCGTTGACAATGACAATCCGTTCTAAAAATCTTAAATTTTGATCAGGGACCCGTTTTTAGCTCTAGAGGAAGAGGGGAGGGGGGTCAAAATATGTATCACGAAAATGGATTTTTGAGATTTTTGGCGATCTAGGCGTGTGGGGTATCAGTTCCGTCTAAATTTTGGGTGGTGAATCGATTCGAATGTGTCTCCATGAGCCAGTAGGCGACAGAGTGTCGCGTTGGAGTGTGCTTTTCCAGCATCGGGGTTCTGTCAGGCTCCTCGACTTGGCGTTAATGGTGACTTGTTCAGCAGTCACGTCTAGATAGATCCAACGCGTTAGATTTTTTTTCACCACTTTGGGGTTTGAAAGGGGTTTTACAGACCCAAGGAAGCTGTTCATAGTGAAACTGGTCGTTTTATCAATAGCGTTTTCCGTGCCAACAACGGCCATTGTCACTAATTTCTGCGAGCTACACTTCACATAGAGTAGGATTAGGTGTAAATGACAATACAGTCATTTATAAAGCATTATAATAACATAATAGGAGTCGACCTTCTCTCCCTAACCATGCTCATGAGATTCCTTTAACAAACAATATCTATGCGACATATACAATTGATTTATTTGGTCCATGTGATACTCACGCATATAATAGAGTCTCTGATATCAGTTACTGTTTCTATACCAAGGTATATGTATTTTAAGCCGCATTTACACGATGCAAGTAAACGGTCCAGTTGATTGCAACCGAACAGGAAGCCGGCTGACTAGCACCAGTCCCCGTACAGACGCAGCCAAGTCAACTGGCTCCAGTTGAAAAAAAAATCTGCAAATTCTTACACACGGGTTGGTTATTCCTCGAATGGGGGAAACAGTGGGTGTGGCGGGTCCCAGACCCATTCCAATCGATTCAGGGTCCAAAATTTAGTGGAATATGATACCCCACACGCCTTGGCACCAGAAATCCTGACACATACAAAATGGGTGGATACATACCCATTTTGACCCATAACTTCTTCCGGTGGGTGCCAATCGTTCTGGGACACACATCATTGAATTCAGCGTCCAAAATTTAGTGGAAAATGATACCCCACTCGCCTTGATCACCCAAAATCTCGAAAATCCATTTTTCAAAAAACACATTTTGACCCCTACCCCGCCCAAATTTCGTCCGATCGGGCTGAAAAGTTTGGAGGCCCGTCCTAGGCCGGGAACAGACCCCTGACCCCAATTTCAGATTTTTAGAAAATTTTCTACTACCTAAAACAGCGCGGACGGCGGACGGACATTGACATTTTTGGTTGGTTATTCCTTGAATAATCAACCTATGTTTTCATACAATAGATCAACCTCTCCGATTCGGCTCAAAATATTTTTCTGGACGTTTCAAGGTGTCTAGATCAAAAAAGGTCAATGTCCGTCCGCCGTACGCCGTCCATTGTCTGCCGCCCTTTTTGGTTAGTGGAAAATTTTCTAAAATCTGAAAATTTGGGTCAGGGGGTCTGTTCTCCCAGCCGAGATGGGTGGGTGAGTTTGGAGGATCGTCCTAGGCCGGTATCAAACCCCTGACCCAAATTTCAGATTTTTAGAAAATTTTCTACTACCAAAACGGCCGTAGACGGCGGACGGCGTAAGGCGTAAGTACGCGGACGGACATGATTGCAAATTTTGATCCTAAGACACCTTGAACGTCCAGAAAAATTTTTGAGTCCGAATCGGAGAGGTTGACCATTTGCATGAAAACATAGGTATATTATTCAAGGAATAACCAACCAAAACGCGTTATTCACTCAGTTTTGGTAGTAGAAAAGTCACATAAATCCGACATCTTGGTCAGAGGACTGTTCCCATTTCTAGTTGGTCCTTTAAACTTTTCAGCACGACTGGACCAAATTTGGCAAGGGTATGGGTAAAAATATTGTTGAAATATTGTTGCCCACTCCACTACCTACTCTCCTCTAGTGACGCCATGACTGGGCCTGTCAGCTGTCACTGGATGTGAGGCAGCCTAGGGATACCAAATCACGCTAAGCCATGAAATAATTGTGTTATCTAGCAATGAATATTTGTATTATACTTAATATTGATATTGCAAATATTTTAAAGGATTATTCCACAATCAACTGAGTGAGATAGCTTGTTGTTATTCAAGGCTTCATAATTTGTGTTTCACCCCTAATTGGGAACTACATATTCTGATGGCTGTGTTCTATATGATTTTGTGTTCTGCAACCCATGATTTTCACACATGTGCTGTTCGAGCTCCATGTTGTACCTTTTTCTGTGAATATTCTTTGTTTCTTATTAAAAAGGAATCTACCCATCTGTGTTCTTGCTTTATGAGCTTCTAAAACCCGGTGAGTTCTAGTAATCTGATGATTCAATTGTTTACTTGTTAATAATTTGAGGTTTTAACTCAGCACGGATCCGGAAAGACAACGGCCTCATGCAATGAGTTTGTGCTCTTAGTTTGCCATTTATTTTTCAATCCTTGGAAATGGCTCAGTGAGGATTTTTCTCAGTTGACGAGTGGCGGACTTCCTTAGAATATTATTATCGCGAATCTCGCGATTACCAGTTGGTAGCCTTTCTACTCTTGAAGTATTCACTGCACAGTATTTTAGTTAGAATGTAGTTTTGTGTAGAATGCAGTTCTGTGTAGAATATAGTATTGTACAGTAGAATGGTGTTCTCGTTAATTTCGGGGTTGTGGTTTGGAGCCGGCGGCTCTGACTGCTGATGTATCGATTTTGATACTATCGACTTTGTAGGGATCGAGAATAGGGAAATCGCCTTATCATCCTTATCCGTCGATTGTTTTCGGTGTCGGTATGTCGGTTTTTGGTGCTTTGGCTCTGGATTTTTACCAGCCTCGGTAGTATGTAAACAGTCCGCTACAAGGGAACGTCAAATTGATAACACGATTTTTGATCTGTGTGACGGTCGACGGGCCGTTCTTGATCTAAATCCAGAAGTTCCACCTGACATGGTAGTGCCATAACATCTAGGTTTTCAAGCAAGTTCTTCATGTCAGTTCAGAATCTGTTGCCCAGCAGATCCTGAACACAGAGTGTGCGATGACAATAGAAGTGTATCAGCCCAAGTTGGATGTAACTATCTTGCCTGGTCGACCGCAAGTTAAGGTTTAGGTAGAAAACCAGTGTTTTCCGTGCTGGTGGATACTTTCCAGCGCCTAGGGTACCCGGGTGAGTTTGTTGGCATACAGCTCACAGAGGGCCACACTCGACTTATAGCCATAGCTAGGAGAGCTTGGGTAAAGGGGCTATAGGAACCTTATAATCTGGTATGTAAAATCCTCACTGAGCAATTTGAATTTCCTATATGGGTCCTCATGTTATCTTACGCCATAAGTGGTAGTTGGCCTAGTATGACTTGTACTTTCAGTTAGTGAGTGAAAGGGTTCACCTGTCCGTTTGCATCAAGAACCCCTGAGTATTCAAGGGGTTATAAGTATTAGCCAGACGCTGCCAGGTATCTGACTAGCTCATTTTAACTCAAAGCTATCAAGATGTCCCAGTAAATGGTCTTTAAAACAAATCATTTCAACTCCTTCCTTTTTGTAATTATTCAAAATATAAATTACCTCCATTCAAATTAGATTATATTAGATTATACATTTAATGGGACTAAAAGTAGTTCATGGTGGGGATTTGGAGTCAGGGGCGGCGATGATGTTGGTTGATGCATCGGTGTTGGTGGCAATTGATTGAAAGGGATCTATAACCATCCTTAGCCATCGGTTGATTGTTGTCACTGTCGGTGTGTTGAGCATTGATGTTGCTGCCCTAGATTCTAATAGTTAACCCATCTCTTTATTAAAATAGACCTGTTGATAGAACATGGGTCACAGATGACATGAGGGGGATTGACTAATATGGTGTTGTCACAACCGCTTTACCCATTGTGCAACTTAGTTAACGGATAAAATGATGGCTTGAATGGAAATGATTCTGAAATAAGAATTTCGAGACTTGAAGTATGCTAGCAACCTGTTGAGAACAGTTGGGGTGAACTTATCTCACTGGTGCTTAGGAATGAATGATTCACAATCTATTAGTGGTCTGAATGTCTTTGTACTTCCTGTCTAAATCACAGCTAGTGTGATCTTGTCCTATCTGTCGATACAGCTGTTTTCCTTTCAGATCTCAATGGACTTGTGTATCTGGGTATCAACAATGGCTAACCCCAGGCAAAGTGGTGACCTCAATCTGTTGGAAGTTGTCCAGAAATTGCCTCTGATACTACTGGTTCCAGTTTAAGGGAGATGGAAGTTGACAATTCTGTGGCCCTAAATACGGAGAATGGTGAAGAGTGTGACGATCAACGCCTGTCTCTGCAAAACAATGCTCATAAGAGGTTTGATAAGTTGGAGGTAACTCATAATCACAATTCCCTTGATAGAGTAGTTATTAGCAGCCGGAGGGTTGACAACCTGAAATTTCGGACTATTGAGCCTAAATTAGAAAACTCTGAGGGTTTTAGTTCTTGGAAGAGGAGAGTACTAAGCTCAATTGATGAACAGCAGTGCTCATTTGTTTTAGACTTCAATGAGCAAACCCCTGCCTGCTTTATCGATGAGGAAGTGCCCCTTGTTACCAAAAAGGTAAAATATTTTATTGAATCGTCAATGGATGATTATTTCATTGACCTCCTCCAAGATCTTGATCATCCAAAAGAGATGATGGACAAATTGTCAAAGCTGTTTGAGCCCACTTCACTTTTGCATGTAACAGCTTTGGTTGAACAATTCAACTCCATGTTCTTTGATCAAAAAGCAGAGAGGGCAGTTGAGTTTGTGACGCGCTTCACCAAGACTCTCAAAAAACCTTTACAAACTCAATCCTGACATGATGAACGACCAGTATGTTCGTCAAGTTTTTTTTTTAGTGGCCATTAGGGACACAACTACCTATGGCAAAATAGAGTACTCCTCTGGACAGCCTTCCCTTAAAGAGATTCAGGAAATGTTGATCGATGCGGAGACCACAGAGGAACAAATTTCTGCCTTGTCTCGAGGATCTAGGTTGGGTGCCATGTTAGTGGGTGGCCCCTTTAGACATGGGAATTCTTGCCTGGCTGTTCAGGAGAAAGAGGTTTCCAAAGGAAGGCGCAGGGAACCGCTGGGGCTAGTGGGTTAGAGAAGGGCACTCGCAAGTGCCGAGTAAATTTCTAAAGCTACTAATACTGTCCTTGCAGCCTCTGAAGGTAAATTGAGGAAAGTTGTTATGGCAGTTGACACAGGGGCAACTGAGCATTTCCCATCAAGTATAGACTGTCTTTCAAATGTCATTCATTGCAGATCCCTCAGGCTTTTGAGTGTGCTAAAGTGGGTGACACTGCCAACCTTGTTGGTTCAAAGCAGGGTGAAATTCTTCTGTGAATAACGGGCAACAGCCTTGTCTTGAGGATGTTCTGTATCCACCATGCCTTACCTCTTATTCAGTAATTTCTTCTGTTTGTTAAGTGAGTCAAGCAGGGTATGAAAGTTGTATGTTTGGATAATTCTGTGCAGTTCATAAATGAGGCAACTGGTGAGGTGATTTAAAATGGGTATTTCAAGAATAACTTTTGGTGGGTTAAGTTTGAAGTAATGAGTCCAACAAATCTACAAAAGTGTATGGAAACCCTTGGTCCAATGAGTATGAGACCTAGGTTTTTCTGTTTGGTCACAGTAAATGAGTCTGATCCTGGGGATGCCCTAGTGGGAGGGAGAGATTTATTAGAACCTCCAGCTAGGTGAGTCAGTGGGAGGGAGTAATCCAGAAAAGCTTACCAAAGTAGTTGTGCAGCTTGAATCCTCCTTACAATCAGATCCTACATTACACAACCTGGAACTTGTTTGTAATAGATAAAATGTTTAAACCAAGTCTGAAGGATAACTTAGGGTTAATGTGGCATCTAAGGCTAAACCATCGGTCCAAGTGCTATTTAGAGCTAACTTGTAAATTTGTGCCTGAGATGAAGGGTTTGAAAATTGGCAACGAGGTTTTAGACTGTGTTGACTGTGCTGTGGCAAACTCAACAAGAAAACCTCACAATACTGTTAGGACACGAACTGACGAAACTGTTTGCAGTACTACATTTGGACTTAATTGGGGCAGTTCGACCAGCAGATTTTAGAACAGGTGCTAGGTACATTGTAACCTTCATATGTGACTCATCCAGAAATACATCTGCATATGCCATGGGGGATAAAAAGTAGGTTTGCCTTGCCCTCAGCTTGAGAGGCTTAAATGTGATAGCTACAATAGTAAAAGTTAAAGAATCTGTTGTCATAATATGTACTGACGGAGGTCTTGAGTACAGAACAACCAAATGAAACACCTTGTGCTAAAAGAAAATAATGCAATTATCCTCATCATCACCAGGAACGCCTCAATTGAATGAATGTGCAGAGTGTCTGACCAGAATCCTAATAGAGAAGATACGAGTTAATCTTCTTTTTGCTAAAATGTCCTTTTCCTTGTGCACTTTGTGTTCTTTGCACTTGGTTGTGTAGTTCACGTAAACAAATCAGATGCCAAATGCATCAAATGGTTTCTTAAGTCCTTAAGAATTGTGTATGGTGAGGCCCCAGTATGAAATACATTGAGCGTTTTGGATGCGTAGCAGCAGCAATTTACAGAAATCCTAAATCAAAATTCTTCCCAAATTTTAGTAAAACGTACTTACTTGAGTGTATTGAATCAGGCTGTGTATTGTTGAATGAACTACATAGAACACTGGTTCGTTCATGTGGTGACAAGTGTATGGAAACTCAAGTATATGGTGATCACATCAAGGATTACCCTAAATCACTAGATGCTCTCGAGCTTTGTAAATCTGACTGCAACGATACATGTACCTATGATGCTCAGAGAACTGAAGTGAGTGACTCAACTGGCGCTGCAGAAATGCCTCTATGTCGATCCCTCCTTGTATACAGAAGCTATCAGGTCTTATGAGTCTGGGTTGTTGGAACTAACTATGATTAATGAGTTACAGGCTCATGAGAAAAACAGAACTTGGTGTTATGTTTTGGTAGCTGCGCTTCCCTCCCAAAACAAAAATAATTGAAGCATGATGGGTGCACAAACTTAAAAATGAATTTGATGGAATTTTTGGTACAAGAGTCGCCATATAGCTTGGGGCTTTGCTGACTTTAATTTTTACAATGAAAGTGAAATCTTTGCACCTGTTTCTAGGCTGGTAGACGTTAGATTGGTATTGTCTACAGCAATTAAACTAAACCTGCACTTATCTTAGCTTGATGTAATGACAGCATTTCTCAATGGTGAGCTGGAAAAGGTAAATATATATGGAGATTCCTGAGGGCGTGGTTGAACTAACTGACGTACCAGAGGGGCTCGGACAAACGCATGTTTGTGAGTTGGTACAATCCCTATATGGATTGAAAATATCTCCATAATTGTGATACAAAGCGGTTCAGCGCTTACATGAAAAATATAGGTTTCCAGCTATATTCACTTTATAGAAGAGCACTTTGCCTTTTCTGCTGGGATAATTATGACAATCTTGCAATATTACTGATCTGTGATGATGATTGTTTGCAGCCTCTTTTGAAGCTCTGGCTTATCAAATTATGAAAACAAAAATGAACAAGGAATAATTTAAGATAAACATTTTGGGTATACCTCGGATTTGAGATCTCTCATAATATTGAGAAGCAGACAATCTTCATAAACCTAGAGGTATTCATATTGCATATTCTGGCTAACTATTATCTTGAAATTGTCAGTGTTCCTATCTGTTAGGTTCAGGGATGTTATTGGGTCCTTATGTATGTGCAGAATGGGACACTTCCAGGCATTCAATCTGATGTTGACTTCCTTTCCATTAAATTTTTGTTAGTCGTAAGCAGGCTAACTTGACAGTCGTGGATTAAGAATGTATGTTCAAAATGTTAAAATGTTTGTAGGTGCTGCCAATCTAGGGCTTGTGTTTGCTGGCACTAGTGACAATATTGTGAGCTTTACTGATGCTTCACTTGGCACAAATGCCACTAATGGTAAGTGCAACTCTGGACTTGTCATTAGGGTATTTGGGGGTGTTGTCATGTGGCAAACTAGAAAGCATAACTACGTGTCCCTGTCTACATGTGGTATATTGCCATGAGTGGCACTTGCAGGGAAATGGCAAGTATAGTAATATTTGCACCTACATACATAGAAATATCTCTTGTGTGCCACCCTTCTGTTGGCATTGTAATAGTGTCGAGATTGTAAGCGTGCAATCTCATGTCAATCTTGAGTGCTTGTGTATATTGTAAAGTTGACCTGTCATTATGTGAAAGAATTTTTAAAAGAGCTATGTAAATAGGAACTAGGTGAAATCTGAAGACCAGCTTGCAGATTTTTCTTTGTTGTTGTGTGTTTGATGCTAGATTCCATAAACTGTTAAACTCTTGACTGCTTGTGAATATTGTAAAGTTGACCTGTCATTATGTGAAAGAAGAATTTTAGAAGAGCTATGTAAATATAAACTAGGTGAAATCTGAAGACCAGCTTGCAGATTTTTCTTAGTTGTTGTGTTTGATGTTAGATTCCATAAACTGTTTAAGTGAATCTGTTGATTGATCATTGCCCTAATGCAGGAATATATGAATTTGTATGTGCTTTCTCATGTATATGCATATAAATCTCAACTAGGTATGTACCATTTGTCAGTGACCAATTTAGTTGTCCAATAATATCATATGTGAAAGAAAGTACTGTGTGTTAAGGTAGCCTAATTTTGTCTTGAGGACTGATAAGGCTAGATGTCGTGGTCGGAGGGAGTGTTGAAATATTGTTGCCCACTCCACTACCTACTCTCCTCTAGTGACGCCATGACTGGGCCTGTCAGCTGTCACTGGATGTGAGGCAGCCTAGGGATACCAAATCACGCTAAGCCATGAAATAATTGTGTTATCTAGCAATGAATATTTGTATTATACTTAATATTGATATTGCAAATATTTTAAAGGATTATTCCACAATCAACTGAGTGAGATAGCTTGTTGTTATTCAAGGCTTCATAATTTGTGTTTCACCCCTAATTGGGAACTACATATTCTGATGGCTGTGTTCTATATGATTTTGTGTTCTGCAACCCATGATTTTCACACATGCGCTGTTCGAGCTCCATGTTGTACCTTTTTCTGTGAATATTCTTTGTTTCTTATTAAAAAGGAATCTACCCATCTGTGTTCTTGCTTTATGAGCTTCTAAAACCCGGTGAGTTCTAGTAATCTGATGATTCAATTGTTTACTTGTTAATAATTTGAGGTTTTAACTCAGCACATTGGCATACCTGGCCACGGGAGCAACCTACAGGATTCTACAGGGTATGTTTTGAGTTCAACTCTTATTTCTGCGGCATATCAAACTCGCAAAAAGGAAGAAAAAAAATTGTAACAAATGGCACGTTTAATAGTTTGGAACTGGAGGTCCAACTGGGCTGGAGAGGAAAAGGCGAATCACACGATTCCAATGAATCTCGCCTGCTCAAATTTTTGGTGGTGGTGGGAACTCAACTGGCCTCAAACCTACTCATGAGGACAGTCGACTGGAAAGACTTTTTTCCACTTGACAGGAACGTCACTGGAGTAGCGCTGTTCACACGAGGCCAGCTAGGGGTGACACCCTCTCCGTAGTAGGCTTCTGACAAATTTCTCCTCAAAATCCAACCCCGTCTACACTCTGTGTTTGGAGAGTTTTTCAAGAAGCACTTCTGAGGAGTTGTGCACAAAATCACGACACAAATCACGCAGACTCCCTCAACTTAACGCGGGAAAGCCTCGATAATGCAATCGCGTCCATGCTTCCTTGTCAACTGGAGCCAGTTTAATTGGCTGCATCTGAACGGGGACTGGCGCCAGTCATCTGACTTCCAGTTTGGTTTAGATTGCTGGACCGTTCACTGGTATCGAGAAAATGCGGCTTTAAGCAAGCGGTTGAGACGGAATGCACGTTTTTTGACGTGTTCATCTCCCTTAGCAAGAGGAAATGACAAAATTATAAGTCAATCTCTAGGACAAGGAGAAAAAAAAAAAACTGGCAATAGGCATGAGCCAGGGAAAAATCTAATTATCCAGACGGCGGTAGTGAATCTCGGAAGGTGGTCGAGGGGGAGGGGAGAGTTCAGAAATCTAATGATTTCCAATCCGGTGAAGCGTATTCCAGACTCGCGCTCCTATTCAAATTACTTTCCCCCCAACGAGGAAATCTCATCCACCTCATAATTACTGGGGATTTTTTAATTCAATCAGGAGCTCGCGCGCGGGGAAGAGGTGCGTTAATTAATATGGAGGAAAATAGGCATCGCGGCTCCGTGTTAGAGGAAGGCAAAAAGCTCCCGGGAATGCTGGGAATTATCCGAATTTCAACGTTGAGGAAACCGACATAAAACCGCTCTCGAGCCCGTTTTCGACGGATCACCGCGAGGGTTTCCAAGCAGAGATTCCTCAACGTCAATAAAACAGTGACGTATGCTAATGATGTCATTTAGCGTGCCTGCGTTTAGCCGAGCCGCCTTTCCCTCTTCCATTTTGGAGGGTTTAATTGGAAATCCCCTCGAAACTCTCGACGACCTCGAGTTGAATAGATTTCTCATTTATTCTCAAGAAGGAGCGGAGAAGGGCGGAAATGAAACTGTGGACGAATGTAGCCAAAACGTAATACCCTTTAAATCGCCACCCTGCATGTACAAAAATAATTTGGTTTCACAATCCCAATTGGTGACAATAAGCGGTTGTTTTACCTCAGGTATACTCCGTCCATAGAGGTGGTTCTAGGTATTCTGTGTCCACCACGTACCCATTAGGAAGCTATGTGCTACGATGCTGGTAAAGCGTGCGATTGTCATCTCCTTGAGTTAAAACAGGATCTAGTAGGAGCTACTTAGCTGATTCAGTGGCACTAAGCACTTCATCACACTCGCACTTTTGGTAACATTGTGTATTTCAGTGCACTCAAAAGTACAAGCAGTTACTGAGCTTAAAAACTTGATCCCCATCCACATAGGTGGTTTTGATTAAGGTTTGTTCTTTCCAAACGCTAAAGGAGGTTGCCAACATTGAGTGGCTGGGCTGCCTCATTACTGGCATCTCCTTCAGACCTCTCTTGATGGGCATCTGCTTCTTTTCAGAATACTTCAGAATACCTAAGCGGAACCCGCAATTCAAGGTGCGGGCTGCATTTTCGTTGGTTATTCCTTGAATAATAAACCTATGTATTCATGCAAAAAGTCAATCTCACCGATAAAACCACCACAAATTTTTTCTGGACGTTTCAAAGTGTCTAGATCAAAATTAACAAATGTCTGTCCGCGTCCACGCCGATTTTGGTAGTAGACAATTTTCTAAAAATCTTAAATTTAGGTCAGGGGTCCGCTCCCGGTTATAATTGGTCTTCGAAACTTTACAGTCCGATCGGACCAAATTTGGGCGGGGTGGGGGTCAAAATAGGTTTTTGGCGATCTAGGCGTGTGGGGTATAATTTTCCACCAAATTTTGGACGCTGAATCCAGTGAAACTAGTCTCGAAAGGATTGGCAGCTACGGGAAGAGATTATGGGTCAAAATGGGTATCTATCTACACATTTCGAATGTGTTTTCGAGATTTCTGGTACCTAGACGTGTGGGGTATCATTTTCCACTAAATTTTGGACCCTGAATCGATTGGAGTGGGTCTGGGACCCGCCACGCCCACTGTTCCCCACATTTCCCCATGTTGAAGAAATTAGTCGATGCGCCTGGTCCGAGGAATCGATTCATTTACTGGTAATATCGATATGCCATTATGAAATGCGACTGATTTCAGTTCATTCAGTTTTGTTCTCCACTTAGCTGTCCAGTTATGGATATTGACGAGTGATATCCCGAGTCAAGGTATAGAACGTAGTTTAGAGAACACAATAATCGCAACCACTTGCCTCCTTCACCAGCTCTGCGGTTCCTACGTACCCAACCAGATCGTCTCATCGCCTTTTTCTCCCGCTTCACTGTTCAATGGAATGTTCCATCTAGAGCTCCACAGCTTTAATGCAAATTATCTATTATTAAAAACGCTGCAAGTTCTTTCACAGGGGTTGGTTATTCCTCGGACCAGGCTCATGGAGACTCATTTCAATCGATTCAACGTCCCAAGTTCAGTGGAAAATGATACCCCACACGCCTAGACCGCACATTCCGACCCATACCCCCCTCCCCCTTCACACTCAAATGTGGTCCGATTGGATTGAATAATTTTGAGGACCAACTGAGACTTCAGGCGCCTAAAGGACGGGAGACGGACATTTGCTAATTTCGATCTAGACACAGTATTCTGAAGTGGTGTAAGAATTTTTCTCCCCGACTGACGTTGATAGCGTAAACAAAGGTGTGAAAATTGTCGCTGTTTGAATCTATATTTTAGTGAAAGTCGCCGGAAACGCATAATATCATACTGATTGCTCGGTGTGTCAGAGCCACATGTCTCACATCCTAGAATATATACGAGTATTTAGGTCTTATGTCAGAGAAAACCACCATTACTCAAGCTGTCCCTTTCAGGGAGCTGGATAGGGATAAGAGTGGGATCGCGGGAAAATTATGCCTGGCCCGGAGGCGAAGAGGCAGGTATGAGAGAAATGTTTGCTCTTCTCTAGGGTGGGAAAGAAGGGAATGATGAATCGTGAGGGGTGAGAGTGAGGGGAAGAGGGGCTGAAGCTTCAAACCAGAATTGCAATCAAACTGGGATTTTGCCCAAGATGAATTACTTTTGGATGAGCACCTCCGTCGTCGTCTTGATATGGACGTTTCCATGGGCTGGGTATGGCGAATGAATAGCTCAACTGAAGACGTGCTACCAACGAATAATATTCTCCCCGTTGGCGGATTAAAGGCGATGGCTTGGCACACCAACCTCCAGAATATGGCATTTGATTGCGAGGAAACCTCAAGGATGTAGATGAGCCCATCAACCAAACAGCATTGCACATGATTCTGAGCATCGGTCTCATCGCTATCCCAACCGCTGGCGTCAATCACTATTTTAGTGTATATAAGTTTCTTCTAGGTGACTATAAAAGAACACCACCGAACTCGCAAGATGTATTGTTTATATGTTTCTTCTAGGTGATTTCCACCGAACTCGAAAGATGTAGTTATCGTTTATTCGCCAATAAATCAAAAACGCAGCAAATTATTTCACACGAGTTGGTTATTCCTCGGGCCAGGAGACTCATTTCTTCAACATGGGGAAAATGGGAGAAACAGTGGGTGGGGCGGGTCCCGGACCTATTCCAATCAATTCAGGGTCCAAAATTTAGTGGAAAATTATACCCCACACGCTTAAGTACCAGAAATCTCGAAAACACATAGTCAAAATGGGTAGTTAGTCTTCCAGTGGGCGCCAATCGTTCTAGGACCCATTTCATTTCATTGGATTCAGCCTTCAAAAGTTAGTTAAAAATGATAACCCACATGCCTAGATTGGCAAAAATCTTGAAAATCCATTTTTCGATATTTCCAAATTTGGTCCGACCGGGCTGAAAAGTTTCGAGGACCAACTAAATTCGGAAATGAACCCCCGACCCAAATGTCAGATTTTTAGAAAATTTTCTATTACCGTAGTCGGCGTAGACGGCGGACGGACATTTGACTTTTTTGATTTAGACACTTTGAAAGAAAAAAATTTGGGCCGAATCGGAGAGATTGACATTTTGCATGAAAACAAAGCGAAGTTCGGTATATCGCGAGAGCTTATAGACATAACTAATCGATTGTTATAACATTGCTCATTAGCTGCAACATCGTTCTAATTAAAATTGTTTTACAAAACTGAACGTATTATAACAAAAATTAAGATTACAAATAAACAACACGGTAACAAACAATATTATTAGAACTGAAAAAACGTACATGTATAACTGGAACAAGAACTATTGGTAAAAGTAAAGAATAGGGACCGTTGTCGCGTTATCAGCTGATATCGATAGTACGCTCAGTTGATATGCACTATCGATATATTATACACGAAATATTTATCCCTGTCGGCCATATTTGTTTTTATAAAAAATGAGGGAAAATACTAAATTGAAATAAACTAAAATAAATAAATAATTAAATAATAAATAAAAAATAATAAATAAATTGAAATTAACTTACCTCGTGCTCACTAAGCTTCACTAAGCCTCTCACTCCCACAAAAACTTTCGATTATCGATTATCGACCGTATGCGCGATATCATTGCTATCAGTTGATAACGCGACAACGGTCCCTATACTTACTTTAGCCGAACTATTTATCCACCTATTTAGGTACATAAAAGAAGGAACATGTCGGATCAAGATCACTTGCTGAAATTATCGCATTGGGGGTAACGATACAAGGAACGGTTTCTCTATGAGATCAGTTCGGAACGGTTCAGACTTCCATTTCAACAGATGTGGGTGTTCGCTCCGAAAGAAGTAAGTTTCTCCTCCAGTGTAAGAAGAGGTTTAAGGCGTTGCTCTGTGCGTTTGTTCATTGGGGATAAACCACAACAACAACAACAAACTAACATTTCCAATATTGTTGTAACTATTTTTTTTAATGAGTCCAAGCCTGGTACGCGGAAAATACTGTGCACTCCCAGGATGCCCCAACAGGCAAGGGAGGAGTTCAAACGAGAACAGAATGAAGCATGTTACCTACCATTCGTTTCCGAAAGACGTGTCCCTGAGGAGACAGTGGATCGGCGTCTGCAGATTGGTTGAAGCCTGCAAACCGGACTCGTATTTCATTTGCTCGGACCACTTTCGGTCAGTGGACTACGACAGGAAACCATCACACGTCGAAAGACCCAACAGAAGAGTTTTGAAAAAGGACGCAGTGCCGTCGCAAAATCTCGGTGGGTCCAAAACTGCGGTGCAATTTTTGATAAGGGAGTGTCGGTTGAACAGGAGATTTCGTTTGTTGGAAGCCGTCAGGAACCCAAATCCTCTGGTGAGGTCTTATTCGTACTTCGAGAGCCGCGTTGTTGACTACAAATCATCATTGGGCCGTGAAATGCAGCCGAACGCTCGAATGTGCGAGAGATGTGTGACACTAGAAGAGCGCATCGACCTACTGACAATGAAAAATAACTGTTTGTCCAAAAGAATCCGACAACTAGAGGCAGTGGCTATGATGCTGATAGAATAAGCGATCGATTATTGAGACCCTAATCGACGTATTTTTTGAATAAACCAAATAGTGTGGCAGTTTTCAAAAGTTAGTAGTTCAGTAATGGCTTCAAAGGTCGACAGCGCTACAGAGTATGTTTATATGATAAACATCAAATTCTTTCACTGGGGTTGGTTATTTCTCAGGCCAGGCGCATGGAGACTCATTTCAATCGATTCAGCGACCAAAATTTAGTGGAAAACGATACCCCACACGCCTTGATCGCCGAGAATCTCGAAAATCCATTTTTCAATAAACACATTTTGACCCCCACCCCACTTAAATTACGTGCGATTGAGCTGAAAAGTATCGAAGACCAATTAGAGCAGGAAACGGGTCCCTTACCAAAATTTCAGATGTTTGGAACATTTTCTACTACCCAAATCGGCGTGGACAGCGGGCGGACCCTTACTATATTTGCTCTAGACACCTTGAAACGTCCAGAAAAACATGGGATGATTATTTTTGGAATAATAAACCAAAAACGCTGCAAAATTCTTTCACAGGGGTTGGTTATTCCTCGGACCAGGGGCATGGAGACTCATTTTAATCAATTCAGCGTAAAAAATTAGTGTATTAAGTTTATTATTACATTAATATGATCAATATGTATTAAAAATGATACCCCACATTATCAGAAATGATACCCGATCGGACCAAGTTTGGGAGGGGGGGAATAGGGGTAAAAATGTGTTTTTCGAAAAATTGATTCTCGAGATTTTTGGCAACCTAGGCGGGCAGGATATTATTTCCCACTAAATTATGGACGCTAAATCCATTAAAATGGGTCCGAGAACTATTGGCGCCCTCTGGATGAGGTTATGGGTCAAAATGGGTACCTATCTACCCATTTTGAATGTGAGTTTCCGAGATTTCTGGTACCGAGGCGAGCCGGGAATCATGTTCCACTAAATTTTGGACCCTGAATCGATT
The DNA here is from genome assembly GCA_019603395.1 of Cyrtorhinus lividipennis. Classification (NCBI taxonomy): domain Eukaryota; kingdom Metazoa; phylum Arthropoda; class Insecta; order Hemiptera; family Miridae; genus Cyrtorhinus; species Cyrtorhinus lividipennis. The sequence goes on from CM034004.1 coordinate 24,116,227, forward strand.
GGAATGGGTCTGGGACCCACCACACCCACTGATCCCCCATTTTCCCCATGTTGAAGAGATGAGTCCCCGTGCGCCTAGTCCGAGGAATTACCAACCCACGTGAAAGAATTTGCAGTGTTTTTCCCCATTAAGTTTAATTATTTATGTTGAAGAGCCTAAAAATACGCTGTCCCAGACCAAGTAAAGCCGGGAACGAACCCCTGACCCGAATTTCAGATTTTTAGAATCGGAGAGTTTGACATTTTGCATGAAAACATATGTTGATTATTCAAGGAATAACCAACCAAATGATTGCTCTGGAATATCTTAACCAACTGGAATTTTCCTCAACACTTTTGGAGTGAAGACACTGGTTGACTGCTCGAGTCATATCAGAGTTGTTTCCTCTGGTAGAAATACCAAAACAAAATCGAGCTTGCGAACACCTTTCTTCCATGTAGAGCCATTATCGCACGAGGCTGGATTACATGACTCAATTTCATGCCGCACGCACTTGGCCACTTCGCAATCCCGATACTTGGAATTTACATAGCGGAATAACGCACTTTCCAGGCAGCACCGAGCTGTACAACTCCCGCTGTTTCCCAGACCGTAAGAGCCCGGCTACATAACTTCATACTCCATTTCGTGATTTTAATTAAGAACAAACAAGGCAGAGGCCAACATTAGAGTGGTGTACCTGGGGCCGAGGGTGGGAGAATACTGTTAAGTTTTCAACACTTACTGTCGAACAGGAAGGAAAAGCCCTTCCTAGGTTTCTGTTTGTGTGTTCAGTTTGTCGAAAACTCATTACCTACATTAACAATGAAATGTCTTCTCTACAACAGCTCACATTCTATTTTGGTTTTTTGGTTGGTTATTCGTTGAATAATCAACCTATGTTTTCATGCAAAAAGTCAATCTCTCTGATTCGGCCAAAAAAAAAAATTTTTTTTTGGACGTTTCTATGTGTCTAGATTAAAAAAGTCAAATGTCCACTCCGACTTTGGCAGTAGGAAATTTTCTAAAAATCTGAAATTTGGGTCAGGGGGTCCGTTCTCGGCCTCCTATGGTCAAAATGTGTATTTCGAAAAATTGATATTCGAGATTTTTGGCGATCTAGGCGTGTGGGGTATCGTTTTCCTCTAAATCTTGGACGCTGAATCCTATGAAATGGGTCCCGGAACGATTGGCGTCCTCTGGATGAGGTTCAATCAAAATGACCGAATGGCCGAATATGTGTTTTTCACATTTCTGGCACCTAGGCGTGTGGGGTATCATTTTCCACTAAATTTTGAACCCTGAATCAATGTGAATAGGCCCAGGACCCGCTACACCCACTGTTTCTCCGATTTTCCCCATGTTGAAGAAATGAGTCTCTATGCGCCTGGTCCAAGGGATAACCAACCCCTGTGTAAGAATTTACAGCGTTTTGTCATAATCACTGACGGCATCATTATGTGCTTCTACGAAAAATATGCTATAGATTCACAATGTATTGGCGAACGTTATGCCACCCTCAAACCACAACCGTGCAATGAGGTTTTGAATGTCAATGTTTTACCACACGCCGTCGCCTGATATGCCTCGTTTCTTCCTCCCCATAACATACTCCACCCCGAAAATTGCAGTTGACGAGATCCAATTCAAAACTTTTATAGCGTTCCTCACACATCAACTATAAAGCTCGAACAACGTTATTAAAAAGTAAGTTTTCGCATAAACATACACTGAGCTCTCTCAGAGACGGTGAGGAGGACGGAAACGAGTTTTATTATCAGACCCCATAAACCAATTTATTCACAGCTCCTTTTGTTTACCAGCGGTTGACGACGAGTGGTGTTAGAACGTCGTGGGGACGGGTATCTCAATAACAAAATAAAGTAGAAATTGGCCGGTTTTATGCGTGTTATATTATCAACGGAGAAAATCAAGGAACGGGGAAAAGAGGGAAATTTTATATCTGAGAGCTGAATTACGGTGGGGGTCTTTTGTATTAAGATCAGGAGTTGTGTTAAACAACTCAGGCCTTTTCTCTCTACCCCTTTCCCCCCATTTTTAAGCGCTTTCCTTTTAATATATTTTTTTTAATAACTTACTTCTCTTCCCATTTTTAGATGTAGAGTCTGGAGACCCGTCTCTGAATTAATTCAAAATAACGAATCCTCTGGCCCTCTCCGGCTAAGCGGCTTTATTCTTACCTTTCACTTAGGCAACTCTAAACAGGCGATAGGCGCCAAGCTCTTTTATTAGGTAGGGGACGACGGCGTTCCTTTGGCTGGAATTTCAAGCCTGTCGCAATATTACATTGTTACAAGAGAAAAGGAAAACTTCCACACCCAATCAAACCCGAGATTTTACTCGCAGATTCATCCGGTCAACTACGACAATAGTTAATGCTTTTGAGGACTTAATACAGATTTTTCTTGTGTTTTCTACAAAAAAAGACTTAATGAGAACAGGGGGATAGTGACAAGTGTTCATTATTGACTCCTAGACTTTTCGAGTTATTGTGAATTCAGTTGTAAGCCTCTCTCGAATTAAAATGTGTTTAAATTTACTATAATTTAATTCGGGTTTCTTCGGAGAATTTGGAAGGCCTAGCGAGAGGATACGGGATGTAAGTCCAAGACTTACGACTGAGCGTTAATTAGGGATACCAAGGGTGAGCATGAAATACGTTGAAACAAAATGAATTATAATTAAAACAAGGACACGTTGCAAAGGAGGATATGCACCAACCTAGTCTATAATTGATATAGGACAAAGTAATTTGACAAAGTACATTAGACAACATGTGGAGCATAAAAATACAATTAATACATGATACATGAAATACAATTAATGAGCAAGCGCAACAATACCGGCTGACAAAAACGGCGTCGACATCGATGGGAATACTGGAGGCGGCACGCTGTCCCGAAGGTATGCAGCGAGGCTTAATTAACTTGAGTCCTTTATCTCATGGGGAACACAATGTTGTAGCTTTGGTCGACTTCAGCACGGTAGCAGGTCACTTCAGAGCGAGCACAGGACAAAGCCAGGATGGACTGAGTGAGATGCACTTTCACGACAGGGTTACAAAAATATATGACTCCGACATGTTGGGCGCCTCAGCAACGAGGGGCGCCTCGTCAACAACTGCCCGGTTGGGCGCCTTGGCAACGAGTGCGCGCTGGAGCTCTCTCCAAATGCGACGTCCAGGCAGGAGCTGCGCGCGCATCCTGGCGCATGCTCCCTCCCTTCTGGTTTTCTGGAGGCAGTAAGCCTGGGGGCTTACACAGTTGTGTTGGACCTTCTATATCTTTTTATAAATATGGTAGTTAGAGTTTTTTTTTTTTTTTAACTTCGTACTTTTATTTCCACGCATATCCTTTATTCCAACGTTTCGCCAGGTCCAGGCGTGGCATCCTCAGGGAACATTGGCGTCAGTCTCAAAATCCCTAAAGGATGATATTATACAGATCACCAGTAACAATGTGTTGTATGACGGAACAATGCGGAAATATGCTTAATAAATGATTATCCCATACAAATTATAACGTACTAAATTAAGAGAGCAATTGACAAATTTAATGACAAAACGAAACCACTTGAATCACATAAACCAAAGTTTATAATAAAACCCCTTCCATTGTTACAAATTAAAAATACATTAATTGAAAATAAAATTGTATACGCAACTACACTAAGCCTCCATAAAACCGTAGAAAAACGCTGCAAATTCTTACAGATTGGTTGGTTATTCCTCGAACCAGGCACATAGAGATTATATTCTTCAAGATGGGGAAAATGAAGGAAACAGTGGATGTGGCGGGTCCTCGACCCATTCCAATCGATTCAGGGTCCAAAATTTAGTGGAAAATGATACCACACACGCCTAGGTACCAGAAATCTCGAAAACACACATTCGAATGGGTAAATAGGCCCCCATCTTGGTTCATAGCCTCATTCAGAGGGCACCAATCGTTCCAGGACCCGTCTCATTGGATTCAGCGTCCAAAGTTAGTGGAAAATCATAACCCACACGCCTAAGTGCCAGAAATCTCGAAAACACATATTCAAAATGCGTAATAGATACCCATTTTGACCCATAACCTCTTCCAGTGAGTGCCAATAGTTCTGGGACGCTTTTCATTGGATTCGGTCCTGAATTTATGAAAATAATACCACATACACCTAGATTGCAAAAAACTCAAAAATCAATTTTTCGAAACACATTTTGACCCCTACCCCACACTAATTTGGTCCGATCGGGTTGAAAATTTTGAGGACCAACTAGAACCATGAACGGACCCCTGACCTAAATTTCAGATTTCTAGAAAAATTTCTACTACCAATGTCAGCGTGGACGGCAGATGGCGTACGTCGGACGGACATTTGCTAATTTTGATTTAGAAACCTTCAAACCTCCGGAAATAAATTTTGGTCCGAACCGGAAAGATTGACTTTTTGCAAGAAAACATAGGTTGATTATTCAAGAAATAACCAACCAAAAATGGGAAGAGGAGGACAGAAATCGGATTCACCTGAGAAAGATTTATTTCATAAGCCACACATAAATTATGTTCGTAATCACTTCATTATAGGTACAACGATTTTTTTTTTAACAAGTCAACTTTATTGTATTATTATTATTTAAATATACACTCTAGTTTTGATCGCAGATGCAACTGCATTACACTGCATTACACACAGTACAATGCGTGGAACTTGTGGGTAGGTGTCAACGCAACCGCAGTCCTACTAAGTTTGTGGGCGTAGATCGGAGTAGTGTTTTCTTTTCAACCGTCGAAAAGGACGTAAAGGGGGCTGGTTTTGGGCGAAGTCACTGAAGAGTGAGTTTCTGTGTCGAGCAATTGTGTTTTAGAGGTTTTTGTAGGTGCCTTTAAAACAATATATAAAGTCAGGATGAATTTATTTGTAACATCCATAAGTTAAAAAGTCTTCAAAAAAGTCTTTGTTACTCCGGAGGCAATTCGGCCAATTACCGCATTCTCTCTGGAGAAGCATTCTCCATTCTCGCAATTACTTCTTCCACAGAATCATAAACCATGGTTCAACAATTAGTTGATGTTTTTGGTTCCTATTGTGAAGGGTTCAGGAAAAAAATACGAGAAGGAACGAAACCGAATGAAGAAAGAACCGTCTTGTCTTCCTCTTTCCATTCTGCGTGGAGTTATTCTTATATCGATTCGAACTCAAAGAAGAACCAAAAAGAAACTGCGTATTGATTCCCAAATAGGTTTTTTATCCTCGAAAAAGAATTTTCAGGAGTAGATTAGGGGTATTGTTGGAAATAGTTGACAATAGGAGAGTCCAAATGCGGCAAACAATAGAGGCGGTTAAATAAAGGTCTACGGCAGCTATAGATTTTTTACTAGACCGCTAGGGAGACTGGAGAGTCGAAACTTGTCGTGAGCATGTAAAATCTCCAAGGTTTTTTTAATCATTGGAACGCCGTAGCCGACCGGACGACATGAAAAATCGCAGAGCAGCCCAAAAATAGCCCCAAACACAAAACAAGAAAATTGAATCACCAAACAATATACAAATGATACTTCAGGTTATTTCTATAAATTAGTATTAGTGTGCTGTGTCCAGTACTTTTCATGAAATTATGTTACTTATCTGTTTGTCATATCTCGCTCCAGAGGTTGTCATGCTTTTGGTTGATTATTCTTTGAATAATCCACTTATGTTTCCATGCAGAAAAGTCGATCTGTTCGAATCGGCCAACATTTTGGGCGTTTTAAGGTGTCTAGATAATAAACGCTGCACATTTTTGGTTGGTTTATTCCTCGAATAATCAACCTATGTTTTCATGATAATGGTCAACCTCTCCGATTTGGCTGAAAATTTTTTTTCTGGACGTTTCATGATGTCCTGATCAAAAAAGGTCGATGTCCGTCCGCCGTACGCCGTCCATCGTCCGCGCCCTTTTTGGTAGTAGAAAATTTTCTAAAAATCTGAAATTTGGGTCAGGTGTCTGTTCCCAGCCGAGACGGGTCCTCGAAACTTTTCAGCCCGACCGGACCAAATTTGGGGGGGGGGGGGGGTAGGGGGGCAAAATGTGTTTTTTGAAAAATGGATTTTCGAGATTTTGGGCGATCTAGGCGAGTAGGGTGTCATTTTCCACTAAATTTTGGACGCTGAATCCAATGAAACGGGTCCCAGAACGATTGGCACCCACTGGAAGAAGTTATGGGTCAAATTGGGTATTTATTACCCATTTTGAATATGTGTTTTCGGGATTTCTGCTACCTAGGTGTGTGGGGTATAGTTTTCCACTAAATTTTGGACGCTGAATCCAATTAAATGGGTCCCAGAACGATTGGCACCCACTGGAAGAAGTTATGGGTCAAATTGGGTATATATTACCCATTTTGGTTGGTTATTCCTCGAATAATCAACCTATGTTTTCATGATAATGGTCAACCTCTCCGATTTGGCTCAAAATTTTTTTCTGGACGTTTCATGATGTCCTGATCAAAAAAATCTGCAAATTCTTACACACGGGTTGGTTATTCCTCGAATGGGGGAAACAGTGGGTGTGGCGGGTCTCAGACCCATTCCAATCGATTCAGGGTCCAAAATTTAGTGGAATATGATACCCCACACGCCTAGGTAGCAGAAATCCCGAAAACTGCATATTCAAGATGGGTGTATCTATGGGGCACTACGACACTAATTTACTAATATAATATTGAGAAAACGTAGGTAATTTAGAAGGCTATAATAATTGTATTAAATTGAATTGAATGGTACGGATAAAAAAGCTCGGACAGTAAAAAGAATTGTAGGCAACTGCTCAAAATTGGTTGCTAAGTTTAACAGCTGGTTATTATCAAAAGGATATGACGATGTGTTTTGTTTGTCTATTCGGCTGAAGTCACCCACATGGGTAATAAATACCCAATTTGACCCATTACCCCCTCCAAATTTGGTCCGATCGGGCTGAAAAGTTTCGAGGACCCATCTCGGCTGGGAACAGACCCCTGACCCAAATTTCAGATTTTTAGAAAATTTTCTACTACCAAAAACGGCGTGGACAATGGACGGCGTACGGCGTACGGCGGACGGCGGACGGACATTGACCTTTTTTGATCAGGACATCATGAAACGTCCAGAAAAAAATTTTGAGCCGAATCGGAGAGGTTGACCATTATTATGAAAACATAGGTTGATTATTCAAGGAATAACCAACCAAAAGGTCGATGTCCGTCCGCCGTACGCCATACGCCGTCCATCGTCCGCGCCGTTTTTGGTAGTAGAAAATTTTCTAAAAATCTGAAATATTGGTCAGGGGTCTGTTCCCTGCCGAGACGGGTCCTCGAAACTTTTCAGCCCGATCGGACCAAATTTGGCGGGGGTAGGGGTCAAAATGTGTTTTTTGAAAAATGGATTTTCGAGATTTTGGGCGATCTAGGCGAGTAGGGTGTCATTTTCCACTAAATTTTGGACGCTGAATCCAATTAAATGGGTCCCAGAACGATTGGCAACCACCGGAAGAAGTTATGGGTCAAAATGGGTATGTATCCACCCATTCTGTATGTGTCAGGATTTCTGGTGCCTAGGCGTGTGGGGTATCATATTTCACTAAATTTTGGAACCTGAATCGATTGGAATGGGTCTGGGACCCGCCACACCCACTGTTTCCCCCATTCGAGGAATAACCAACCCGTGTGTAAGAATTTGCAGATTTTTTTTTTTCATTTTCAGGTTATTTTTCGGAACAGGAGCATGGAGACTCATTCCAATCGTTTCAGTGTCCAAAAATTAGTGGAAAACGATACATAACACGCCTAGGTACCAGAAATTTCGAAAAAACACCATTGAAATGGGTAGATAGATACCCATTTTGACCCATAAGTTCTTCCAGCGGGTGCCAATTGTTCCGGAACCCATTTTATTGGATTCAGTATCCAAAATTTAGTGGAAAATGATACCCCACACTCCTAGATCGCCAAAAATCTCGAAAATCCATTTTTCGAAATACACATATTGACCCCTCCCACCAAATTTGATCCGTCCCTGACCAAAATTTCAAATTCTTAAAAAAAATATTTTGATCTAGACACCTTGAATCGGAGAGATTAACTTTTTGTATGAATAGATAGGTTGATAGTCCAAGGAATAACCATAGAATAGATATGGCCGTTAATGGGTTAAATGCTATTTCCGAGGATTGTTCCAAAAATAATAATAATCCGAAAGGAGCCAGGTTTTATTAAATACGTTGTTTAATCCCCCGCGCTGTCTTATCTGCCTCTAGAAATTCTCGTCAATTTATTTGGCAACCCCCAAAATAAACGGGTGCGTCACTCCTTGGCGATGTGTAGTTTTAATCCTCCGCCCCTGGGGAGGGAAAACGCTGCAATACGCGTTCGTCACGAGGCCTCTTGACAATTACGTAGGACCGCACCATCCCTTACGATAATCCTGTCAACGAGCGGAAAGCAATATTCCGAAGTACGTACGAATGGGTTTCTACTCGGGGGAGCTCGTGTTTGCTCGCTATGTTGTCGAGAGTAACTGCGGTCTCCCGGCCTCCGAACTGTGACTGGGAAGTGGGAGAGAAGCCGGGTATTATACATTGTTACATCCCAACGCTTTCCCGGGAGGCTGCCGGAGCGAGGGAGCCCCGGTTGTAATGGAGCCCTTGCCCTCGGTAATGGCAATCACCTTCATAACTTAGGTCGCTCCGGCTCAACGTCGGACGGGGAAACGGTGGAGCGAATCCTCTTCAAACCCCCAAACTACCCCGCCTGATTTTTTTTTTTTTTTTTTTTTTTTTTCACAAATAATGCTAACAGGCTAGGGAGCGTTCAGGTCGTATTGGCGGGACCCGTTCTGCTGCCCGCACGCCATTGGTCTCTCCCCAATCCCCGCAATCAATTCCCCACGTTCAAGTCCGATTCCCCAAATCCATATAAGGGACCGCGTCCTATGAGGTGCTACTCTCTGAGTGGAACAGGTATCTGGGCGACTTGGGGAGAATGGGGAAACCTCTGGTACTTCATGAAACGGCAGTGACAGGTACAAAGCCTCTGTCACGGGGCTATTAGCCTGTTAGCCCTTAAAGGAAGTAAGGGTCGTCTGGGCACTGATAAACCCGTATCCTTCTAGACTGGTACCGCGGGTGGGGAGGAGCCCCTGGCCACAGAGGCAGTGCTTCGGCAAAGCCTCACCGGTCAGCCTCCCCAATTGAGGTAGGAAACTACGGTGCGAAGTAATGGACCGTTCGCGGGGGTCGTGGTTGAGGTATACCCTAGCCAGAGGGCTTCACCCAATGAAGCTGCCTATAATGGGTAGGCCAGTGCTGCATACATCTGTGTAGGATGTACCAATGCAGACCGGCTCTGGGAGTTGAGATGCAACACTCGGGAACCACTCTGCTGAAGTGGTAGTGCAAGCTAGAATGCACGAACTACCGCAAGTCGGTACTCGGGGGGAGTAGTTTACTACTCCCTATCCAAGCCCTGCTGAATGAAGGGACAACCATTCCAGTCTGTTAAGACTATCCCCACTGCTTGCAGTGGGGGGAGAAGCATAACCCGTGGGGTGAGCTCTCCTTATAATTGTGGTTCATTTCCTTGCATTGGGGTGAGAGAGTTTTGATCTCTTCCATTGGGGAGGGGGAGGGGGGGGGTGCTAAATTTGAATGTGAGGTTGATACCCGACACGCCTACGTACCAGAAATCTGGTAAACACACATTCGAAATGAGTAAATCGGCACCCATTTTGACCCATAGCCTCATCCAGAGGGCACCAATCCGAGACCTGTCTAATTGAATTCAGCGTCCAAAAGTTAGTGGAAAATCATGGGTAATAGATAGCCATTTTGACCCAACACCTCTTCCAGTGGGTGCCAATCGTTCTGAAACCCTTTTCATTGAATTTGGCGTCCAGAAATTAGTGGAAAATGATACCTCACACACCTAGATTGCAAAAATCCATTTTCGAAATAAACATTTTGACCAAATTTGGTCCGATCGGGTTGAAAAGTATCGAGAACCAAGTAGAGCCGGAAACGTGTGTCCCTGGCCAAAATTCCACATTTCTAGAAAAATGTCTACTACCAAAGTCGGTGCGGACGGCGGACGGACATTTGCTAATTTTTATCTAGACACCTTGAAACGTCCAGAAAAAATTTTTGGGCCGAATCGGAGAGATTGACTTTTTGCATGAAAACATTGGTTGATTATTCAAGGAATAATCACCCAAAAGAAAAAAAATATCCAATTTTTTTGTCGTGAATGATCGTTTTATACAAAATGAATGTGAACATTTTCGGTAGACTAGGTGTGTGGTGGTACATTTTCAACCTCATTACTGACCTCCATGCGTGAGGGTATTAATTTCCACTAAATTTTGGACGCCGAATTTATTGAAATGAGTCTCCATGCGCCTGTTCCGAGGATGGACCAACCCCTTTGATAGAATTTGCAGCGTTTGGTCATTTATTTCTTCAATGTGTTGTCTTTGGTGACCTGAGTTGCGATATATCATACATTTTTTAGATTGGTGCGTGAGATTGTGTAAACAGTAGTCTTACATCATAGGAAGAACAATGTGTAATACGAAAACAGATTGAACCATTGTTAGCCAAATTCTTGATATTTACTTGCTCTACCATCGTGATTGTATGGTCGTTCGTTCGCTGGGAGTATTACTTTTCTCATTCGGGCCGTAATGTGTTCAAGTTCAAGGGAAAGGGAAATGTCTTGAGGATTGAAAGGAGAATTAGATTAGTCGGAATGGGCTCAGAGTGGGGTATCAAGTTGGAAAAATTGGAGTGAAAGGTGGAAATGGAGCCCGAGCCGGGCGGCGGGGAAGCCTACTGCAAAAAAGAGGACCTCGGGTGGGATGGCAGTAACAATGAAAGTCCTGACAGGGGGCGGGTGGGGGTGAAGCGGTTAAGAACACTGGGGAGAAAGGACGCATTGTTGGGTTCCCTTTAATCAGTCGGGATTAGGGTTCAATCTTCAGGGATGCGGAGCTATCTGTCAGGCGCAGCCCCCTTGCCTCTCATTGTTGGGCGAAGGAGCGAGGAGACTCCCGAAACGGCTCCTGGTCTCCCGTCAAGTAGAAGGGATTGACTGCTGAAAGTTACAACGGGCGGGGAGGAGAAAAAAAGGATTTAGGCCGGAAAAGCGGAACTGACTTGGCGGAAAAGGAATAAGGCTAGGCACCTCCGACAGTGCCGGAGATTCATCGATCTAGTAGAACTAACTAGGTACTGATAACAACTAGTAGCTCCCTCCTTTTGGTTTATCATCCCTTAAGCAACCAATCTATCTTTTCCCGTCCAAAAGTTGACAGTTTGCGTCTTACACAGGGGTTGGTTACCAGGCGCATGGAGACTAATTTGAAAATATATTCAGCGTCCATGACCTCTTTCGGAGGGCACCAATCATTCCGGGGCCCATTTTATTGGATTCAACGTCCAAAATTTAGTGGAAAATAATACCCTATTCACCTAGAGCTTTCTAAGAAATGCAAAGGAAGAAAAAGGTTTGGATGAATTAACGGATGGTAAAGAAATTAAGGTTCCTTGATGTTGCGAAAAATGAGACAAAATAGGTTAAAGACCTTCGGAGAGGATTCGGGTCACGAAACAACCAAAATACCTAATAATGACTTTATAGACTTCATTCTCAAAAACACCCTCTACGCAGTTGATCACAACAAAAACATTGCTGCATTGTTTCTCGTATGTTACGCAGCAACGAGTGACGCTTCAGGTCCTTACCTTTACTTACGTTCGAAATGAATGGATAGATACCCATTTTGACCTATAACCTCTTCCAGTGGGCGCCAGTCGTTCCCTAGACCAACTTCATTGGATTCAGCGTCCAAAGTTTTGTGGAGAATGATACCCCACACGTGTAGATGGCCAAAAATCTCGAAAATTCATTTTTCGAAATACACATTTTGACCCCTACCTCGCCCAAATTTGGTTCGATCGGGCTTAAAAGTTTCGAGGACCAACTAGAGCCGGAAATGGACCCCCTGACCAAAATTTCAAATTTTTGGAAAATTTCCTACTGTCAGAGTCGGAGTGGACGGCGGACGGGCATTTGACTTTTTTGATCTAGACACTTTGAAACGTCCAAATAATTGTTTTTTGGTCTGAATCAGAGAGATTGACTTTATGCGTGAAAACATAGGTTGATTATTCAACATAGGTTCATTATTATTATTTATTATTCAAGGAATAACTCATGGAATAACACCAAAAAAACCAAAAGCAGCTGAACCGATTATGTACCACTGCGGAGATTTATAGCATTCCCGGATGAGCGCTCAGCGTGGACCCGCCTCACGACCACATATGACCAATGATGCCAATGTGGCTTGCTCCAGGTTCATGATTTGTGTTTATCTATTGGTATGCTTGATGAGGGGAATTGAATGCGGGGTAGCTGCAGTGGGGAGTGGGGAGCGGTAATTTGCCGGGGTAGGAGATCGCCGTATTAACAGACGGAAACTAACCCTTGATCCCCCTCAACACACATTGGTTAGTTGCGTAATCTGCTCGTGGCGCTCTGCTCAAGGCATGCGATGATTCTCCATTTGCCTTTACCTAATAACCTTTTAGGTATTAACATTTACCTAGAGAGATAATTTGCTTTGCTGACAACAGCCAGCATGCGACTCCCCATTTAACTGAAAGTGTACGGTGCGGGCAGCGAAAATTCGGACCTTTCCCATCACTACCTCGACTCCATTTCACAGGGCCCATGTGTTTCGCTTTGATTAAATTCCTAAATAGTAGCTATACACTTAGATTGAGGTAGAGGGGATTAGAGGGGTGATTCCGCTCCAAAACCGGGACGAAATAACGTGCCAGCTCCGATGCCGAGAAAGTTCTCCGAGCTTTAAATTGAACGGGTTAACTTAGTTATATTTTAATTACTCACTACCTTCCCCCTTGTGCCGGTGCTAAGGTTTGTCGAACGGGGTTGCAGTTGACGTACATAATCTGATTACAAACCGGTGTCGTACCACATTCTCACCACGGAGCTACCTTCGGCTCTCTCAACTTGGAAACTCGTATTCATGTCAGCCTGATCAAATATGTGATGTTCTCCCTTGCATCACCTGCTGAAGAAGCCTTGTTTCGTTGACGGCTAGTAAAAATCAAACAGGGGTTGGTTATTCCTTTGACCAGGCGCATGGAGACTAATTTCAATCGATTCCGCGTACAACATTTTGTGGAAAATGATACCCTACACAAATCGGAATTGGAAATCTCGAAAACACATATTTGAAATGGGTAGATTACACACCCAGTTTGCCCTAATCCGGTGGGCACCAATCGTCCGGGACCCGTCTCATTGCATTTAGCGTCCAAAATTTTGTGAAAATGAAACCCACACGCCAGGATTCCCTAAAATCTCAAAAATCCATCATTTGCTCAAAACACATTTTGACAGAATTTTCCACTACCAAAATCGGCGTGGACGGACATTTGCTTATTTTGATCTAGACACCTTGAAACGCTCAGAAAGCATTTTTGAGCCGAATCAGAGAGACCGACTTTTTGCATGAAAAAATAGGTTGATCATTCAAGGAATAAACAACCAAAAGCAGTCTGAAGAGGTTTTATAGAATGCCTCGTCGATTCGCTCCAAGAGCAGATCTTGGATCGTAGCTGCTATCTAATCTCCGACTAACTTCCCAAGCCGTTGTCCCCACGCTCAAAACCCGTCTATGGAGCACATCCAAACACATATTCTACTGTATGCCTCTATTGACTCGTTCTTTGCCTGAAGATATGAGACTTCCTTTAAACTTCTCCCGCTCTGCTTTCAAGGAAGAAATATTTTCTTGGCTAATATCAGTGGGTTATGAAAAATGTAATGGAATTATCTCTAGCATATATGTATCTTGAGTCTCGGTTTTGACTCGATGGTATTTGAATTAATTCATTTGTCAATTGGCAATATCATTTAGTTTATGAAATAGCAACTCCCCCCAGCCGCACAGGGTCACACCCTATGGCCGTGGAGGTATACTCCATGTTATTTATAGAAGACCATGTATTCATTTTTATTTCGGAATAAACTCCTCATTCATCATCATCATCATCATCTAGTTCCAAAATTCGTGCGATTCACCACTCTGACACCACATTCTGAGTATTCTGGGAGTTCGTATTTCAAATTTCCAGGTAGTAAGAGAATGGTATAACGCATTTACAGAGAAAACTAAAAAAAAAAAACGCTTCTACTGCTGAACGGCCTGATGTTGTCAGGGGTGTTTCTTGAAGAATTGATTATCCAGATTCTCGGTGATCTAGGCGAGTCTCATATCATCGATTAGAATGAGTCCGGGACACTCCACACTCACTGTTTGCCCCATTTTCCCCAAGTTGAAGAAATGAGTCTCCATGCTCCTGCTCCGAGGAATAACGAACGCCTGTGAAAGAATTCGAATGCCATTACAATACATAATGTACCTAGTAATGGGGGACGAGGAATGTTTATTGTGTCTATTCGTTGTGCCGGAATGATCTTTGAGTTCTATTCCTCGGACCAGTAGCATGGGGACTCTTTTCAATCGATTTAGTGTCCACAAATTACAGTAAAAGGATACCCCACACGCCTTAGTCGTCAAAACGTCGAACATGGGGAAAATGGGGAAAACAGTGGGTTTGGCGGGCCCCGGACCCATTCCAATCGATTCAGGGTCCAAAATTTAGTGGAAAATGATACCCCACACGCCTAGGTTCCAGAAATCCCGAAAACACATATATTCAAAATGGGTAGTTAGATACCCATTTTGACCCATAACCTCGTCCGGTGGCGGCGAATCGTTCCAAGACCCGTCCCATTGGCTTCAGTGTCCAATATTTAGTCAAAAATAATACCCCACACGCCTTGATCGCCAAAAATCTCAGAAATTCATTTTTCGAGAAACACATTTTGAATATTCTCTGCCTCACACGCTTAATTAACACGTTTTTAACATAACGACTAGAGTTTCGCTCTGTTTTTTGATTTATATGAGATTAGCCTAATACATTTTTTTTGTGGTTTTGATGTTATTGTACGTTCTTTACAACCCAAGGAACTCAAAAAGCAAAATAGTTCAATTTTACTAAACATGAAATTAATATTATTTCGTTTTTTAGCAGAAAAATCTGAACATGTTGAATGAGCTGAGACGACACATTTTTCACATGAGCTTCTCGAGTCAGAGCTCAATTCAAAATAATTTGATATTGTTGCGAGCTCGCACTGGCGCCGGTCAAATGGGCTGCTGGCGTCGCAAGGTCAACGACCTGTGGAGGTTTAAGGGTCTCGAACATTCGGGAACCTCCCCGTTCGTCCCAGAACGTTCTCGACCGGGCAGCAGGTATAAAAACGGGCCCAGAAACGCCGCGCAGTTCAGTTCAATTCGGAGTCCGGATATAGATGCTTCGGGTTATAAATTGTGCCGTGCCGCGTTATAAATAGTGCGACAACCGCATTACAACCGTGTATTGTGATTCTGTCATTGTGTAAGTGCGCAAATGTGAACAGTGTATTGAACTAGTGACCGATTGTTAATAAATTATTTACTAAGAACATAAATCGTTACAATTAGTCCTGTCACGGTCGCCAAATTGTAACGATTTATGTTCTTAATAAATAATTTATTAACAATTCGTTCACTTGAATACACTGTTCACATTCGCGCACTTACACAACGACACAATCACAATTCACGGTTACGCGGTTGTCGCACTATTTATAACACGGCACGATTTATGACATGAAGCGTCTATACTCAGACTCCGAACTGAACTGCCCTGCGCGGCGTTTCTGGGCCCGTTTTTATACCTGCTGCCCGGTCGAGAACGTTCTGGGACGAACGGGGAGGTTCCCGAATGTTCGAGACCCTTAAACCTCCACAGGTCGTTGACCTTGCGACGCCAGCAGCCCATTTGACCGGCGCCAGTGCGAGCTCGCAACAATATTTTCGTATCGAGTTGCATCGCCCTGCGCTTTGCTGCGTCGACTGTGCCACGAAGCTCAATCCAGTCCACTCTAGATAATCTAATATATTTTTATTTCGAGCTTCAATGTATTTTTCCAGCCAAAGGCAACAACTTACCAGCCCCCCCCTCATTCCCTCCTCTCCCTGCCCACACCGGGAGCTTCATTTCTGGTAAAACTGAATTAACCCTCCCCCCAACCCTTCGCATGAGTACAGTGTCAGCCGGAGGCGAACGCTCAATCTCGCCAAGAGGGAAGTCCTCCCCGGGTTGATAGTGGAATAAGATTACACAGTTGCAGATTCCCGACCTCCCCTATAGGCGGCGTTTCCTCGTCAGGATTTCTACTTCGTTCGAGATTAAATGTGAAAATGGGCGAGGAGGTTTATATTGAGTGGGGGGAGCAGGAAATAGAACTAGAACCCCTCATCCCACCATATTTTCTGAGCAATTGCTCGCTAATGAATTATCGTATCCGGTATGCTGATCCTCAATGCTCAAATCAAATCAAATCAAATCAAATATTCATTTATTGGCAACAACATAAAATTTACTACAAACCAAGAGGGAACAAAAAAGATAAAATTATATAAATCTGAAAATTCAACATAACTTAAATAAATACCGTTGCCCACCGAAGAATAAGTTTAAAAAAAAAACTTGTGCTCTTCAGCGGAGTTCAGAAAATCAGAAAAAGTGCAAAGCACGAAGTGGTGAACTGTGCGCCAATATGGAAGAATAAACATAACTATCTAATGAACCAAAAAATTATAAAATAGAGAATATAAAAAGAAAGAGAAAGGAAAAATCATTCCGAATGCCAGTGAGCTATAAATTAGAGCTTAATTTTTTCTTAAAAGAACCCAAGCTGTCAAAAAGAAAAACATTAATACCTTTTTCATACAGAAATTTAAGAGCTTGGACGTATGAATTCCTTTTGTAAAATTCAGTGTTAGCTCTTGGCAAAATTATACCAGACGAAAAAAAATTTCGACTGCTAGAAGCAACTGAAACATGCTCACTTTTGATCCCCGAACGAAATAAATGTATGCATGATTGAATTAAAAATATTTGAGTGATGTTTTTTAAATCGAGCTGTTCATATAGCTGGGACGTTGGGTACCTCATATTTTTATTTAATATAATTTTCAAAATACGATTTTGGACTGTTTGCACCTTTTTAATTAGAGTTTTATTTGCACTACCCCATAGAATGATGCCATACTTGATGATGGAGAATGCTAAGCCAAAATAGATTGTTCTTGTATGTTTCCGGGACAAAAACTACCAGTTTCCTTAAAAACGTAAAATAATTCAAGGACGCAAATGTCGTTCTGATTCCTCCCGAATTCGTGTCCTATTTTGCATGGACTTGCTTCCTTTTAGGCAGGGTGTCTGCAATTAGTACCATCCGTAAAATCTACATAACTGAGTCGCAACAAGAAGCACACACATCTTTTTAGTGGCTATTTTTTGAATTATTTTATGTACCTTCAAAAAATTTTCTTTTTCAACCTTCTAACTCACTAAAACTTTTCTTCACCTATAACCACTAAAATAACTTGAATTTAATTATGTTTTTGGAATGTACGTACATCAAATGGCCTATATCCCTGAATAGGAAAATATGTGCAGCTTTCTGCAGACCAGGGGCAAATTCCTAGAAACTCTTCACTCCTCACTCTGCACTCTGTAAATCCAAACTCGTCCTAACATTTCTAGAAAGTGCAGTGTGTTACGGAGATGTTGAGTAAAATGAAGACTCAAGAAAGTTCCAATAGACTCTTCCACGTAAGAGTTCAATCACTTACTCTGGTATCCTTGTTATCACAGCATGAAGCGCCATTGCAGTGTGGTGGTGGTGGTCGAGAGTTTGGCTCATGAAGGTGTCTTGAGCGCGAGAAAGGTTACAACAAAATAGGGTACTCTTCAAATTGCTCAGCGCTTCGAGTAAATTAAGAGAGTTGGAATGAAGGATTTCTAGGAACAGGAAGTTCTCATAATTTTCAAACTGAAGAGTATGAGTGCTGAGTATGAGAGTATGAGTATGAGTGCATGAGTTGCAAAGTGAGGAAAGGGGTTTCTAGAAATACACCCCAGTGCTTTAAAATAGGCAAGAAGGTGGCTTCATCAAAGAATCCCATAGTGACTCCTCATGAAGCCATCCATATTGCCAAAACAAAACGACATCACGTGCATGAGAATCATATTACTCATTTTCGAAGCACATTCAACTCTCCCAGTTTTTCTTCAATGATAAAGGACCTATTTTTGGGCCTAACTGGTCCTCGAAACATTTCAGGCCGATCGGACCGAATCGGGGGGTTGAGGGGGTCAAAATTTGATTTTCGAACATTGGATTTTCGAGATTTTCGGCGATCAAGACGTGAGGGGTTTTATTTTCGCCTGATTTCGGACGCTAAATCTATTGGAGTGAGTCCCTATGCTCCTGGTCCGAGGAATAACCAACCCTTGGGAAAGAATATGTAGGGTTTTTTTTCTTGTGATCACCGATTCTATTCAGAACTGTATCAGAGCTAATGCCGCTCACCTAAGATTAAAATTAACTCTACTTGTGACTTCGAAGGTGCGCTTTCCATACATATGCGAAATCCTACTGTGATGGGGCCGAGGTGGCCGAGGTCGTTAAGGCATCGGTCTCTAAGGGCTCGAGATGCCTGTGGTCACAGTCTCGAGGCTGCTGGTTCAAATCCAGCACCCCCGGCGTTTACTATAATTATAATATAGTACGGGCAGTAAGTATCCAAAATGGTTGTCCGGGGGCACATCACAACATGCGTGTTTGCCTTGTAGTCTAGCTTGCTTTGTGACCACCCATGGGCCAGCACAATGGGCCACTAGGCCTAGGTGCGGGGGGGTGTGCACTCCAGTGAAGACTGCAGTGGACACCCCCTCTACCCCTGTGTAATTAATCTATCTACTGTGATAATTTACTGTTGTGGAAATATTCGCAGCGTTTTTCCTGATTTTTGATTTATTTCGACGGAGAAAATCCCATATGAGAGCTCAAGGTGTTTTCCATTGATAAATACTTTGCTCGCTGTGGTGTAACAATACGCTTGTATCGCTGACAGAGAGCGTTCGGTGTCACGATCGCATTATTGCATTTATAAATACCCCTCTCAACGAAGTTGGCCCATAAGAAAAATCCCATTAACGGACATCCTTTTGAATGATTACCACTTGTCGAGGAAGGAAGGATATCGGGGGAAAGGTGTGTGCGAGGGAGGGGAGGAAATCACTAGGAGATGGTTCAGATCAAGGAGCCCTTTCCTGCGGAGTCATCCCAAGGCAAAAGAGACGGATGAGTTGAGCCTCGAGAAAATTTCTACTTCATCTGTGGAGACGCTGAAGCGATCAATCACTGACTCGAGTTGGAAGATAACAGGCCGAAGGGGCTCCAAGACGCTTGAATAATGACCGGAGAAGAATTATGGAACGACCTCTCTTGCGTCCATTATTAGGTTACTAATTTCGTTTCGAGACACGTTGACCGCTGGAGTAGTCGATTATGCCAAACCTCACCCCAAATATTTGAGATGCGGGATCCTTTTATCCGCTTAACTGAAACAAAACTCCTTTAATTGAAAGAAAAAAAAATCCTTACGTGCGCTCTTGCAAGACTGCTTCGCAAGATTCGGATTGATGTTACCCCTAAGAGGAGAAGGCAATGTACACAGTGAAGGGTCGTCAGGAGAGGGGGTGTTCAGAAAGTCAACCTGCGTTTAATTTCACAAAAGTATGTTCCCATCTTTAAATTGTCCCTGTTGATTCTAATGTATCGGCAATCAGTTCGAGATGCATCTAGAAGAGGTTTGAGGGGGGAGGAATCCAAGATTTACCTATATTTAGTTCATCCACAGATACATAGGTGTGTTATTTTAATAGAAATTAAGAAAACGCTGTAGATTCTTTCACACGGGTTGGTAATTCCTCGGACCAGAAGCATGGAGACTAATATAAAAATACATTCAGCCTTCATGACCTCTTTCGGTGGGCGACAATCGTTCCAGGACCCGTCTCATTGGATTCAGCGTCCAAAATTTAGTGGAAAACGTTACCCCACACGCCTAGGTCAACGAAAATGTCGAACATGGGGAAAATGGACGAAAAAGTGGGTGTGGCGGATCCCGGACTCATTCCAATCGAATCAGGGTCCAAAATTTAGTGGAAAATGATACCCCACACGCCTAAGTACCAGAAATCTCGAAAACATATATTCGAAATGGGTAGATAGGTACCCATTTTGATCCATAACTTCTCTCGGTGGGTGCTGATCATTCTGAGACCGATTTCATTGGATTCAGCGTCCTAAATTTAGTGGAAAATGATACTACACTCGCCTACATCGCCAAGAATCTCGAAAATCAATTTTTCAAAAAACCCATTTTTACCCCTTTCTTCCCAAATTTGGTCCGATCGGGTTGAAAAGTTTCGAGGACCAACCAGAGCCGCTGGAAACGGGGGAAAATTTATCGACTACAAAAAACGGCGTCGAAGGCGGACGGTGGAGAGGCTGACCATTTGCATGAAAACATAGGTTGATTATTCAAGGAATAACCAACCAAAACGAAAGTGAAAAATGGAAGGGCCACGACGAAGGAAGAATTGGGTCAGTGCAGCAGCTAGGTCCTTAACAATAATGTGATGTAAAAAGAGAAGTTGATGCAAGAAAGCAGTCCAAAGGAAACAAAATTATAAGCACTCCTTAAAACTCAGAAATCCCTATTAAAAATACTGCTTGGAAAACCGATCAGGTACTCAACAAAAAAGCTATTTGCAGAATTTGGCGTGCTGGATCTGTTTAAATTAATCGAAAGGACAACCGTGGTATATGTGTGTGAACTCTGTTTGGACAATACAATTGAACGAGTAAATAAAGGAACTAGGAATGGCGAATGAATTACCTTGAAAAAAAAGGAAAATGAACTCTTCGGCAGCACAAAGACTGTTCTCATATAAAGGTGCCAGCATATTTAATAACTTGCCAACTAAATATTGTATTTCGACGATACCTTTACAATCGTTCAAATATCGCATGAAAAACACATTTTATGGGAGATCTCACGTAAGGGTAAATTATTTTTAGAATGTACATACTTATGCATTGCAGTGTTACCAATAGCTACGTACTCGTAAATATAATCTTTATATCTTCTTAAGAACAATAGGAAAGTAGAAACAACGCATATCTTCAGCACAAGCTATGCTTAAAGAGGGGATTAGAATTATTACTCTCTCAATAATCTATTATTCACAATATAACAAAATATAAGCATATACAATACCGTATTAAAAAAAAACGCTGCAAATTCTTACACAGGGGTTGGTTATTCCTTGGACCAGGCGCATGGAGACTCAT
The DNA here is from genome assembly GCA_019603395.1 of Cyrtorhinus lividipennis. Classification (NCBI taxonomy): domain Eukaryota; kingdom Metazoa; phylum Arthropoda; class Insecta; order Hemiptera; family Miridae; genus Cyrtorhinus; species Cyrtorhinus lividipennis. The sequence continues at coordinate 24,137,577 of CM034004.1, forward strand.
TTCTTCAACATGGGAAAATGGGGAAAAAAGTGGGTGCGGCGGGTCCCAGACCCATTCCAATCGATTCAGGATCCAAAATTTAGTGGAAAATGATACCCCACACGCCCAGGTTCCAGAAATCTCGAAAACACATATTTAAAATGAGTAATATATACACAATTTGACCCATTACTTCTTCCAGTGGATGCCAATCGTCCTGAGACCCACTCCATTGGATTCAGCTTCCAAGATTTAGCGGAAAATGATACCCCACACGCTTAGGTTCCAGAAATCTCAAAAACACATATTCAAAATGGGTAATATATACCCAATTTGACCCATAACTTCTTCCAGTAGGCGCCGATCGTTCTGGGACCCATTTCATTTGATTCAGCGTCCAAAATTTAGTGGAAAATGATACCCCACTCGCCTAGATCGCCCAAAATCTCGAAAATCCGTTTTTCAAAAAACACATTTTGACCCCTACCCCGCCCAAATTTGGTCCGATTGGGCTGAAAAGCTTGGAGGACCTTCCCAGGCCGGGAACAGACCCCTGACCCAAATTTCAGATTTTTAGAAAATTTTCTACTACCAAAAACGGCGTGGACGGCGGACGGCGTACGGCGGACGGACATTGACCTTTTGGTTGGTTATTCCTTGAATAATCAACCTATGTTTTGATCTAGACACCATGAAACGTCCAGAAAAAAAATTTGAGCCGAATCGGAGAGGTTGACCATTTGCATGAAAACATAGGTTGATTATTCAAGGAATAACCAACCAAAAAAAATCTGTCCGCTAGTGTAGTTTAGGTGGATTTATTTGTTGCCCCTTTCCAACCCCACGCTGGTAGTGTGAACTGAAAAAAACGTAAATTTATCCATAATCGAGATCCACGTGGAAATAATGAACCGTTAAGAAAGATTTGGTAGCGTTTTTTTTTTTTTCACTGTGCTCATCACTAGCTCAGAACGAGATCTAAAGAGGCGGTAAAAAAACCTGGTAGGCTCTAAAAAGGGAAGTAAAAACGGTTTGGGGGATAAGACCTTTAGGTGGTAGGGGTGTACGGATAGAGATACGGCAGGCGGTGAATGGTGAAGTGGAAGGGGTGGCCAGGGGGTGGAATATGGCGTAAAATTTCTGAAAGGCATAACGAGAGCCTGGAGGGAGCCGGCATTTCACGGGCGTTGATCAGAAAAGGATTGGCGCCGAACGGGCCGGGCATGGTGCGAGGAAGGATCCCTATATGGTAATCCTACACGAGTCAATGATTTTCAATTTGCCCTATTATCGGGAAGACCTGGCGGAAAGTTCATCTTCAGAGCACAAGCACATACACCATCTTCGCTCCCCTCACCCTCCAACACCTTTTTCCCTTCGCTTGCCACTTTTCCCCCCTTTTTTTTATCCGCAGTTCCTACATAATCCGATATCAGCCTTAAACCTCCTTTTACCATCTTCTCTCATACATGAATTTCATACTTTCTTCCTCGCCAGATAGAAACGAGCTATGCTTGGCAATATACAGGCACCCGAGTATACATGCTGCTCCTGAAATGGTGAGATAATGTAAATCTCGCTTGAGTGGTTCATGCTCGCTCGTAACGTCTCACAGTTTCCAAATATCGACTACAGAGAGACACAATAGAGCTGTTACTCTAAAGGCGTTTCTTTTTTAACCTATGATGGTTTTAGACGAAGATTTTAGATTGTGCGGAATCCAATTAATCTTTATGGAACGATTGAAGGTATTCAGGTCGCGGTCGTGACACCGGGGAAAGTGTAAAAGTGAGCTCGAGCGCTTGGAGGTGTTAGCGTGATCCCTGATAAGCTTTTACTGCCTGACCCTTTGAAATAATAGATTTTCCTCTACGCGGCGTAAAATTCATCCACCCTATAAAGAAATCACAGGGGTTGGTTATTCCAGGCGCATGGAGACTCATTTCTTCAACATGGGGAAAATGGGGAAAACAGTGGGTGAGGCGGGTCTCGGACCCATTCCAATCGACTCAGAGTCCAAAATTTAGTGGAATATGATACCCTACACGGCTAGGTACCAGAAATCTTGAAAACACACATTTGAAATGGTGGATAGATACCCATGTTGACCCATAACCTCTTCTAGTGGGCGCCAATCGTTCTGGAGCCCATTTCATTAGATTCAGGGTCCAAAAGTTCCAGAATTTTGGCCTGCGAACTTTAGCTAGTCTTCCAATATTGCCGATTATTGATAGTCAGAGGGCGCGGAGGCTACAGGTTGTACCTTCTACGCATTATTCATAATATGTCTGTAATTACTTTGTCCATTTCAGCTAATGACGTAGCTAGCCGTCGCGAGCCCAGACCTTCTGTCAAGAATATAACTGACGAATCACGCCATTTTGTAGACATTTGCTTTTCTAAACTATGTATGCCCTATTTCACAAAGCCTTGATAAATAATATACTACGCGCGTGAACATGAGTTCAGTCATGTACTTGAAGGTAAATAAATATACCTAGGAAACCTAGGAGGCTCCTCCGGCCTGGCTCGTTTACCCTCAACTTCGTCGTCACTCAACCCTCCTGCCATCAATCTGAGTTTCTGAATCACTGCTGCGAATATCAGGGTTCCTCCGCCTCAATGACCATTTCCCCTCAAACTGCCTCGGCCATCCTCCCCTCAATGTTGACGGAGGGTGGGTTTCCGCCAACTTAACAATAGAAAGGAAACCCTGACGAGGGTGGATCGTGGCTATAGACGTTTTCTTATCAGTTTACTCTCTGACCGGCTTTTGTCGATGCGATGTCGGCTAAGGGGGAGGAAGATTTGGCAATAACGAGTAGACAATGACTCAATCGAAATGTCCTCGATTGACCAATCGTTGTCTCAGTTTAGAGAAACAATTTGAATGGTGATTTGGAACAGTGGTAATGATAGGTTGTCGAATATTGTCCGGTAACTGAAGTTGATGTCTGGTTCAATAGCCACAGCTGATTACTTTGTTGTTGAGATGGAAATGGTAAACTTGTCCTATACCTACTAACGATACTCAATGAAATGTAGATATTTGCTTCATCCACGCCTAAATAATGTTGTGGGAAAGACAGCCGTTGAATCATAGCTGTATCTTCAAATTCTCACTATTTGTCAAAGAAAATTCAATGTTGTTCACTCATTTTGTCGTGTAAAAACGCGGCTAATTCTTTCACAGGGGTTCGTTATTCCTCTGATCAGGCGCATGGAGACTCATTTCAATCGATTCAGCGTCCAAAGTTCAGTGGAAAATGATACCCACACGCCTAGGTACCAGAAATTTAAAAACCCCATTTAAAAAAAAAAAAAAAAAAAAATTACACCTACCTTCACCCCTCTCCCGAATTTGGCCCGATCGGGCTAAAAAGTTTTGAGGGCCAACTAAAGCCGGAAACGGGTCCCTGACCAAATGTTCAGATTTTTAGAAAATTGTCTACTACCAAAATCGGCGTGGACGCGGACGGACATTTGTCACGCGTTGGTAACTTCGGCGCATGTGTTCGCGATATAGTTTTAGTTAAAATAGTTCGGTTCGCTTCGGTTTGTGAATCAGTAAAAGCCTGTTCAAGAAACTTGTGTTCTCTGTCAGCGTTGTCTCCCCAAATCGAATATTCTCGTCGAAAGTTGTGGTTTTTCGACACCTATCATAACCAAACGTGTCTAGAGGAGAAAACATCAACCACTTTTGGTTGGATAATCCTAGAATTATCAACAGATAATTATGATCATGATTATGCCAGAGGTCAACCTCTCTGATTAGCACCGAAATTTGACAGTATACGTTTTATGATATCAATGCTGAAAACGCCGCAAATTCTTCCACGGGCAGTTTTTGACGGGAAACGTTTAATCTTTCATAATCCAACACCTTTTTTTTTATTTGGAGCGAATCGTTCAAGCTAATCTTTAAAGGGGTAAATTACGAAGTATTCCGTCGTTTAAACCGAATCGGAACCGCTTGAGGACTTAACTAAATTTTTGAGTGGTAAATGTAATTTGTGACTGAGCGGCTTAACTTTTGAAAATTACTGCCCTCCACCACCAACTCATTAATTTGTTAGTGATACAACCCTTTAACTGAGGTTTTCCCCTCCAGACCAAAAATATCCATTTTCCCCGTACAAACTCTAGTCTTAGATCATGTCGCTCAATCTACATACTGTATACTTATTGTTGAGGCGGGAAACGTACTGACAGATTTCCGAGCGTGGTTCGTAAATTATGTTACGCCGGAAGAAAATTTCGCATTCATTGATTGATTGCCTTCTCAATTAACAGCCTGCCAGCCTGATATTTGAAAATAAATACCAAATTTTGAATTTGGTCGTTAAATGATCGAGTCCCGCGCACACCTCAGGGTACCTACTTTACTTGATGTTCCCGACAACCCCTCCCAGAGAATGGTTGACCAATCATGTTGCTGATTAGATAACACAATGAGTCTGCATCACGAGCAGATATGATTCCCTGACGAAATCTCTGTGAGTCGTAGGTTTGCCCGTTGGAATGTTTTGCCCTCCCAGGCGCAACTAGGCCAGAATGATGACAAACTCTGTCCAAAGCACACTGTCCGCCGTCCACGCAGATTTTGATAGAAGAAAATTTTCTAAAAATCTGAAATTCGGGTCAGGGGTTCGTTTCCAGCTCTAGTTAGTTGGTCCTCAATACTTTTCAGCCGGTGTGGATCACATTTAGGATGGGAAGGGGTTAAAATTTGTTTTTTCGAAGTATGCATTTTCGTGATTTTTGGCAATCTATCGATGTGGGGTATCATTTCGATTAAATTATGGACACTGAATCCAATGAGACGGGTCCAGGAACGATTGGGGCCCACTGGAAGAAGTAATGGGTCAAAATGGGTAGCTATCTACCCATTTCGAAGATGGGTTTTCGAGATTTCTGATACACAGGCGTGTTAGATATGATTTTCCGCTAAATTTGGGCCGCTGAATCAATCGGAATGGTTCTGGGACACGCCATATCCACTTTTTCCCCCATTTCCCCCATGTTTGATATTTTCGGCGATTTGGGCTTGTGGGGAATTGTTTTCCATTAATTTTTGGACGCTGAATCGATTGGAATGAGTCTCCATACTCCTGGTCCGAGGAATAAACAACCCCTGTGAAACAATTTGCAGCGCTGTACACTTGAATCAACCCTTTTCGCCTAATAAATCGAATACACAACAGCCCTACTTGACCATGACCTCTAGTGAAGGATCGCAGATTTATGTTATTACGTTGGAAACGCGAATCTATTGGAAGGTAGATGTTTTACTTTTAGATAACAAATTTTGAGTCGCTTGAGCTGCCATATTATTCTATTTGATAATATCATGGAACTCCGTCTGTCAAATGGTGCAACGCTTGTGTAAAATTTGTTCATTTTGTGTGGTTTGATGATTGGTGGACTTGCTCAATTTTAACACTAACAAAAGAGCAAGCGAGGTAGATTGATTTATTAAACACCGGGGAAATTCATTTACGTGATTTGTAGAGGGCCATGAAATTCCCCGCGGAGTAGTAACCTGGTGATAACGCTCGGCCTGCCCCTATCGATGATTCTATCTCTCCCCCTCCGAATTATCGTTAATGGAACACTCTGAATGATTGAATTTCATTGTTCTGATTAATGATTATGATGGGAGCATTGAGTTTCTTACTGAGCATGCGCATACTCACTTACTAGAGAAGGACTTACTTTTTTAAGCTTACTAGCTTTCAAGAGTGCTCTAACGTTGTATAGATTGGGGCTGATTTTTAGAATCGCAACAACAGAAGCAGGAATGACAAACGAATCAGACGATCCAGGAATACCTCTGACTAGTCCTTTAATCACCTTGCTATAATGAAGATTTGTATAGATCCACCTGGTTTCCATTTTCCAGGAATTACTAGCGGGTGCTGGAACTTTTGACACGATTTTGCTGGCTGTTGAAGAGCCAAGTCACGAAGAGTGGCTGGAGGGTGCAGTTCCTACTTTTCTTCGCAAGCATCCTCCAGGCTTATGCTGGCCACACCGTTTAGAGAGATTTCCTTAGCCTTTAACACCACCTCAGCACCCCCGTGGTTCGCTATTGGGCTCTGAGATGCCTTTAGAGAACAAATATTGTTATCACTGACCCCACAGCAAGTCCTAGATAGTGAAGTTTTACAAACTCCATAGATGCTTAAGCCTTAAAACTCTAGTCACTATTTACAAAACACTGGTACAGAGCGTTTTGAGTTTTGGAGTCCTGGTGTGGGGTGGGGCTCCGACAGGATCCCTAAACCCTCTATCCATACTCCAGAAGTCAATCCTGAAAATCATGGCCAAAAAACCTAGACGATTCCCTACACATGAACTTTTTACTCTGATTCCTGTTTTCACTCTCCAGCAATTATTCATAAAATCAGCTCTATTATATTTTCACAAACACCCAGATGAATTTTCTACCAATATCAATAAGCAATATCAATTCCGAATATCCACCCAAGCAGTTATCCCTGCCCCGCCCTCCAGACTGTTCACAACTGACCGCCATATCTTCTATAAATTACCAATTATTCTACGATATGCAAACGAATACATTAAATCTCCCACCTCTTTCACAAGAAATCAATATAAGAAAAGAATATTTACATGGTTAATTAAGGCTGGCCCAAGGGCCTGCGAATCGTGGCTGACTAGTGTATACAGGATATGATACGATGTGTACATATAAGTGTTGTATATAACATGGAATAATAATCAAATAGAAATATAATAACCTCCCTCTCGATGTACCCACATGAATGAATATTTGTATGCTCCCCCCATCCAGCACGGATTTATCTATAGGTTGGGGGAAATTTCCAACATAGTGTATTATTTGTTAATTGTTTGTGATTTACGGAAATAAATCTATTTTCATTTCATCATTTCATTTCAGTTGCTGCGCAGACTGTCCATCCTCGCTATTGCTAAGGTGTACATAGACGTACGTTCACGTTGACCATGTATAATTAAAACTTTCCACGATAAGCCCGATAGAAACGCCGTGTGAAACGTTGAATTTCCATCGAATTGAATGTTGATAAAACGGATCGCCTGTCGGGTGAGAAATATCGATAAAACACTCATTGTTGAACTCGACCCAAATGGAAAAAAACTGGCGCTAACTAACCTTTTGCGGACACTGTCCAATAAATCGCTCTACAAACAGGGAGCGAATTAAAATGTTGGGTCGAGACTGCGAGCAGGGCAAGGCGTCAGGGTTGTAGGGGGTGAAGGGCGGCGGGGAGAGGGGGGTGTCACCCCTGTTGCATAAAGGATAAATCACCGTGGCTGGAGCGGCGCCCCATAACAATACCCTTTTTAGTCTCGCCGTTTTTCCTTCCTCTACGCCAGCCCCGTTCCTACCCGCCTGACACAGAGTGTTCGAAATTTTAAACCAAGAAAAATACTTGCCGAGGGGTACGAAAGTTTTCTCATTAACCCTTTTCGAATTAAGATGTCCCTCATTGCGCCAATCATCAGCATTCCTACACTCATTTTCCACGAAGTGATACGTGTCCTGTGGACCTGAAGCGTCACTGGTTGCTGCATAACATACGAGAAACCTTGCAGCAATCTTTTTATTGTGATCAACTGCATTGAGGATGTTTTTGAGAATGAAGTCTATAAAGTCATTATTAGGTATTTTGGTTGTTTCGTGACCCGAATCCTCTCCAAAGGTCTTTAACCTATTTTGCCTCATTTTTTGCAACATCAAGGAACCTTGCTATATTTCTTTACCATTCGTTAATTCATCCAAACCTTTTCTTCCACCATTTCCTGGAATGCTCTAGGCGTGTGGGGTATTATTTTTCACTAAATTTTGGACGCCGAATCCAATGAAATGGGTCCCGGAACGATTGGTGCCCATTGGAAGAAGTTATGAGTCAACATGGGTATCAATGTACCCATTTCGAATATGTGTTTTCGAGATTTCTGGTACCTAGGTGTGTGGGGTATCATTTCCCACTAAATGTTGGACCCTGAATCGATAGGAATGAGTCCGGGACTCACCACACCCACTGTTTCCCCCCATTTTCCCCATGTTGAAGAAATGAGTCTCCATGCACCTGGTCCGAGGAGTAACCAACCCGTGTGAAAAAATTTGCAGCGTTTATCTATGAGGTTTTTTGTAATTTCAATTGATTTTTTTAAATTTTGTAAATCAAGGACCCTACCAGATTTGAAGCACAACATCCAGGAAGGAATTGCTAACACATCGCCCGCTATACTGGTATGAATTATGACAAATACCAGAAATTAGTTCACCCGGTCTGTAGAGAATTGGAGACGTCACCTAAAATTTGATCTTCATCACTTTACGTTTGCACCTACATTATATTAAAAAATGAAACTTTTCTGATTCGTACAATTTGTTTTTTTAAGATATGAAAAAGGGTTATGCTGCCGCACCCTGCATGATCGAGTTCGAATTCGTTGTAAACAGGGTTTTTCACGAGTTGTCCTCCCTTCCACCACCTCCTAAAATCATCCAAATGGGAGTAAACAAGTGCCACACATTAGAGTTCACCATCATCCACTATTTGGCGATTTTGGGGCTGTACAACTTGACGCGCTCGCCGAACCGGTTGCGCGCAATCAGAGAAATTGGTTGGTGGATCAAATGTTCATGGAGTTACATGGGTAGAATCCAAACCTGCAATGAAAAACTGGTTGGTTATTCAAGGAATAAGCAAACCGAACTTGGGGTTCACATTTAAAGTATGAAAAATAGTGTCAGTTGCACATGGTTGCGCAGTTGCGAGGGCCGCAAAAACATGATATTTGTTGAAACTCCTGAAGAAAAAATAAGAGATTCAACAAGTTTTTTTTTGTTTATTCCCTCTAGAACGATTTAAGGGGGGGGGGGGGACTTGTGGGACATACTGTACGTTCCTGTTCTACATCTCTCGTTCAGGGAGTTGTATGAATACGTACCAGCTATACCTTCTATGCGCTGCGGATTTACCGGTAAAAAGGAAAACCAAAAATCTGCAAATTCTTACACACGGGTTGGTTATTCCTCGAATGGGGGAAACAGGGGGTGTGGCGGGTCCCAGACCCATTCCAATCGATTCAGGGTCCAAAATTCAGTGGAAAATGATACCCCACACGCCTAGGTAGCGGAAATCCCGAAAACACATAATCAAATTGGGTAATAAATACCAAATTTGACCCATTACTTCTTCAAGTGGGTGCCAATTGTTCTGGGACCCATTTTATTGGATTCAGCGTCCAAAATTTAGTGGAAAATGACACCCCACTCGCCTAAATCACCCAAAATCTCGAAAATCCATTTTTCAAAAAACCCCTACCCCCTCCAAATTTGGTCCGATCGGGCTGAAAAGTTTCGAGGACCCATCTCGGCTGGGAACAGACCCCTGACCCAAATTTCAGATTTTTAGAAAATTTTCTACTACCAAAAGTGGCGTGGACAATGGACGGCGGACGGCGTACGGCGTACGGCGGACGGACATTGACCTTTTTTGATCAGGACATCATGAAACGTCCAGAAAAAAATTTTGAGCCGAATCGGAGAGGTTGACCATTATCATGAAAACATAGGTTGATTATTCAAGGAATAACCAACCAAAACGTTAGGCAGGCCGTCCACTGGACGCGAATTCGCGCGAAGAGGCGAAGTACGCGATTTCAAACGAAGAGTTCGCCTCTTAACAAACACTATTATTCGTATAGGACCCCGTCCACTGCAAGCGCCATGATCGATTTACCGATTTCCATCGCCAGGTTCGCCAGTTCGCGCGTTTGGAATCAAACATGTTTGATTCTCTTCGCCTCTTCGCGCGAATTCGCGTCCAGTGGACGGCCAGCCTTAGGGGTTCACGATGGCTAAGACCATATTCACGGAACGATGGATCCGACATGTTCAAGATGGATGAATTTCCTTCGGGCCCCTGAAGGGAAGAATCGGCTCTGTTTATGCAGAAGCGAGCAATTCATGCCGCAGTGTAACTTTCCTCCCCAAAACGCCCGGCAGAACCGAACCTTTTCTTTCATGCTCCCAACCGAAAACTTAGTTCAAACAAGTTCCAAGTTTTCGAAGAGAAGGGCCTACTCTTCTCCCCGTTTCCTCAAGGTAGAAGTTTTCGGAAAATATCTCCGTGATGTTACACGCTCCATCGCTTCCGATTCGGGGCCTTTTTGGGTTCGGTCTGAAGGTTGGAAGGTTTTTCAGTTTCTCCCTTCCCAAGGGTTCCCGCACTCCACCTTTTCTACATAACGTGATGTTGGGTTGCCAACTTCATTACATCGCAACTCCTGGAAAACATGGACCTGGCCCAGAATCGATCACTCCCTCGTTGTTCCGCTATTTTCGACCTCCCCCTCCCTACCCTCACCCACGCTCAAAACCACCCATTTACCACGATACATCTGTTTATGAAGGTATATTGTATACTGTCTGTTATTTTGACTTTCGCGGGAACTGCAAACTCCGTTCGAATAGCCATCCTCTTGAGAGCGTTGAGGCTGTCGAGTTGGAATAATTGTTAGCTAAAATTTTTCAGAGTCCGCTGTTTTTGGGTTGGTTAGTGTTGGAGGTTTGGGAGTTTGGGGCCGCTAACTTTAGCTGTCAGAGTAACTTTACAACAGATTAACGAGTTGGCCACTCACCGCACTGGGTTCTCCGCGGCGCCGACGATTTCGCAATAGAAACTTACAAAACGCGGTAACATGATGGAATTATCCCAATGGAAGAGTTGCCTCTTGGTCAGGAGGTTTGACATAAATATTTATGTTTATAATATGACACTATGATGTATTTATTGCATTACGTATATTAATATGACTTATATTATTATAATTTATGTAACTTTCTATACCAGGTCATAGAGCTATAGGAAAAACGCTGCAAATTCATTTACAGGGTTTGGTTATTCATCAGCCCAGGAGTAAGGAGACTGCCAATCGATTCAACGTCCAAAATTCAGTAGAAAATGATACCTCACACGCCTGGTACCAGAAATCTCAAAAATTGACATTTTTTCATAATTTTGAAATAAGTAATAAGTGTACAGATACCCATTTTGACCCATAACCTCTTCAGGTGGGCTCCAACCGTTCTGGCTCCGTCTCATTGGATCGCCGAAATTCCATTTTGGAAAATGTGTATTATACGTACTAAATTGTGGATGCTGAATCTGATGAGACTGGTTCCCGGAACGATTGGCGCTCACTGGAAGAGGTCGACATGTGTATCTACCTTTTTCGAAAGTGGGTTTCCGATATTCATTTGTTACCTAGGCGTGTGGGGTATCATTTTCCACTAAACTCATTTTTCACTAAATTTTGGACGCTGAATCAATTGAAATGAGTCTCCATGCTCTTGGTCCGATGAATAACCAATCCCTTTGAATGAATTTGCAGCGTTTTGGTTGGTTAATCCTTGAATAATCAACCTATGTTTTCATGCAAATGGTCAACCTCTCCGATTCGGCTCAAAAATTTTTTCTGGACGTTTCATGATGTCCTGATCAAAAAACGCTGCAAATTCTTACACAGGGGTTGGTTATTCCTCGGACCAGGCGCATGGAGACTCATTTCTTCAACATGGGGGAAATGGGGAAACAGTGGGTGCGGGGGGTCCCAAACCCATTCCAATCGATTCAGGATCCAAAATTTAGTAGAAAATGATACCCCACACGCCCAGGTACCGGAAATCTCGAAAACGCATATTCAAAATGGGTAATATATACCCAATTTGACCCATAACTTCTTCCAGTGGGTGCCGATCGTTCAGGGACCCATTCATTTGATTCAGCGTCCAAAATTTAGTGGAAACTGATACTCCACTCGCCTAGATCGCCCAAAATCTCGAAAATCCATTTTTCAAAAATCACATTTTGAACCCTACCCCGCCCAAATTTGGTCCGATCGGGCTGAAAAGCTTCGAGGACCGTCCTAGGCCGGGAACAGACCCCTGACCAAATTTCAGATTTTTAGAAAATTGTCTACTACCAAAAACGGCGTGGACGGCGGACGGCGGACAGCGGACGGACATTGACCTTTTTTGATCTAGACATCATGAAACGTCCAGAAAAAAATTTTGAGCCGAATCGGAGATTGACCATTTGCATGAAAACATAGGTTGATTATTCAAGGAATAACCAACCAAAAGGTCAATGTCCGTCCGCCGTACGCCGTCCGCCGTCCACGCCGTTTTTGGTAGTAGAAAATTTTCTAAAAATCTGAAATTTTGGTCAGGGGTCTGTTCCCGGCCTAGGACGGTCCTCCAAGCTTTTCAGCCCGATCGGACCAAATTTGGGCGGGGTAGGGGTCAAAATGTGTTTTTTGAAAAATGGATTTTCGAGATTTTGGGCGATTTAGGCGAGTGGGGTATCATTTTCCACTAAACTTTGGACGCTGAATCCAATGAAATGGGTTCCAAAACGATCGGCACCCTCTGGAAGAAGTTATGGGTCAAATTGGGTATATATTACCCATTTTGAATATGTGTTTTGAGATTTCTGGAACCTAGGCGTGTGGGGTATCATTTTCCGCTAAATCTTGGACGCTAATTTCAATGAAGTGGGTCCCGGAACGATTGGCACCCTCTGGAAGAAGTTATGGGTCAAATTGGGTATATATTACCCATTTTGAATATGCGTTTTTTGAGATTTCCGGTACCTGGGCGTGTGGCTTATCATTTTCTACTAAATTCTGGATCCTGAATCGATTGGAATGGGTCTGGGACCCGTCGCACCCACTGTTTCTCCATTTCCCCCATGTTGAAGAAATGAGTCTCCATGCGCTTGGTCCGATGAATAACCAATCCCTTTGAATGAATTTGCAGCGTTTTTTTTATTGAAATTTGGTAGGTAAATGTGTCCAGGAGATTGATTGCTCATTTTTACTCGTAACTTACATTTTTTCTCGTTTAAATTACATTCTTCTTGTGACTTGGAACACATTTTGAATCAAGGTGGGCGTCTGCTGCCTGCGTTAATGAAAATGCCTGTCCTAAATTAAAATGTATTGGACGTAGAAATGCATGAATTATTTTTTATGGCTCTTAAGAAGCTATCTCTTCAACTCGGAATTCCTTTTTATTTTTAAACAAAAATATATAGCGCCACCGAATGTTATATGTGGTTGTGCTGTCTCGAAAACCTAAAAAGAATGATGGTGCGACGGAGTCAACCCCGCCCTGCCGCGGCCTCTCAGGACGGTGTCTTCCTATTTCTAGAAGACCAACACCGCGGGGATATGTGGATAATTTGAAGCCCAAAGACGGGCCCTGCCTTATTAATAGCTCTACTTTTCTGACATGTTTACCTGATTAAGAAAAGTGTCGCGCCTCCTCGAGAGCTTATAAATCTGAGGCCACTTTTGTTTGAAATCGACCTTCTTCTCTTCTTTGTTTGACTCGTACGAAAACAACGTAAAACACCCGGAGGAAAAGAAAAGGAAGAACTGTTCCGTCATTACGGGGATAACGAAGCGCCTTGGGAGGTTCGATATGTCTATTTCTGAGCTCCACGGAACGTGCCTTGGTTCAAAACCAAGCGATATGAACTATATCCGAACGCATCACTCACCGATGTTTTGCTAATCTTGATGCTCCGCTACAACAAATAATCATTTGTCTAGCTTAAATTCAGTAGAGCCTTTTCGGCCTGAACAATGTGTCTCTCCCTCTATGCGCCTCGCCGATCTCATTTAGGAAAAATGCGCATTACGTGCCCATAAATTGTTGTACACGAGACATTCATGGGACTTTTCGAAGCTATTGGAGGTGCCAGTTCGGTGTGCGTCCTATGACCCGCCTGCGTTCTGAGGGTCCCGTCGCGCTCTGTCCTTCTATCTGCGATCGGTCCACAGGTCAAAGTTGACAATGCAATCTGCTAATCTCAAATCTAGTAATGTAGTGTCAAGTGAAGTGATGTGCCATACATATTTAGTAGAGAAAGGGTTGTCAGTAAGTGAGGATGAGAACGCTGCCTGCCATAAATGTGGTACTAAAAAATGTGGTGAAAAGAAGTAAAAATCGTAATGGAGAGCACAAAACAGTGAACCACCAACAATCATATGTGAATCCTGTAATAAACTAATGATGAATGAAATAAAATTGGATAAAATTGGATAATGGTGAAAAAGAGTAAACGTAGCCTTTACGCATAAACCTGAACTGACTTGTATTTGTAGTCTCACATCAAACAGCTGTAATGGCCAGTGTTGCCAACTGATAATAAATAATATGGGACACTTCCCCCTCTAAAATAATATTAAAATCTATTTGGCAAAAAAAAATATCATTATCCTAGTTAAAAAAAAGAAACACAACTGTGTCCGACGCAGCGGACGATTTTTCGAGACAACGAATTCAATGAAAAGAAGAACAACAACCTCAGTCAGCTGTTCTGATAACACTCAAATATCCTAGGGATTACTGATTAACCGGCTGAAATAACTAACTGCTACGCGTTCATGTAACTATATAAATTAATACATCTTTCAGTGTGCTAAAATAGGTGTGTCAATTATCGTGATAGTCTAATGCGTGACATATTGTGTGGTGTCATGAAATACGTTAACGATTCAGAACTTCCAGTCGCAGAGACGTGCGAACTCGCCATCAAACGAATAGAATGGCAAAAGAAAAATCCAGAAATGAGCGAAGGGTCAATTTACGATTCTATTGACCCCGCTCCTCCTGAAGAGGAGTCTTCAACTGACGAGGAATTGGTGACCAAACTTCTTGACGAAAAGCTGAGTATTTTCAGAAGATACAAAGCTCTCTTCGCCCTGAGGAACATGAACTCCACAGAAAGCGTACTTGGCTTGACAAAAGGACTCACTGTTGGGAGCGCGCTTTTCCGCCACGAAGTCGCCTTCGTCCTTGGTCAAATCCAAAATCCCATCCTCGTCGCCAATTGTAATAAACTAATGATGAATGAAATAAAATTGGATAAAATTGGATAATGGTGAAAAAGAGTAAACGTAGCCTTTACGCATAAACCTGAACTGACTTGTATTTGTAGTCTCACATCAAACAGCTGTAATGGCCAGTGTTGCCAACTGATAATAAATAATATGGGACAATCCTCAAAATGGAGCTCACACGCAGAGCATGGAGAGATCGTGGTTGAATGCAAAGGCAAAGGGCGTACCACTTGCAGTCACACCTCGATCACTACTGCTGGAGAATGTATCGTGCAGACAGCCCTGACCTGTTCTTAGCCCTGTTGGAAGACATCAAGAACTTCCATGCATACGGTGAAATCCCTTTTTTGGCTACCGATAGAACGCATACTGAACCAGAAACGGGATGATAGAACGCACACCGAACTGGCACCCTACTGGAAGTATATGTGTGCTTAGTAAAAATTCTTAAGGGTATTCTATATCTGATTTGTAGAATGCTCAATAAGACTGTTGATCAGACCACTTGAATTGGTGACTAAAGCGGATGGATTGATATTTACCTCATAAAGAAATCGGCAGGTAGATAATATGCGGGGATTCCAACTTCCATCTTCTTGGATTCAGGGTTATTGGCCTGCGAATGATCGCGAACAAGGCTAACGTTGACTAACTCACCATCACTCCAACCACCATAGAACAGGTATAGACAGCACTTGCCGTGAACTCAGCCACTCATTTAGACATTATCAATGATCCTTTCAACAAATTACGCTCGCCTCTAAAAAGTGCATTTAATTGACCACGTTCCTATGTTTGTTAAACATTTTGGTTATATACGTATTGATAGATATACGATCGTAAACGGAGTTTGTATTGATAGCTGTGACTGGATATTTCGCCCGTGTAAATAAATAAATAACAGGTAGTTGCAGACGCCCAGCGTTGCAGCCAGCGGTAAGGGCTTACAGCGCCAGAACACAGAATTTCATTGAGCTCATGTACAGTCTGACTGTACATCTTAACAAGAAATAACTACCAAATCGGCATTTTCTTAAAATGAACTATTGATAGACAACTTAATTCAGTTATTTTATGGTGGCATTGGCCTCATGCATTCCTCAGCTACATGATAGCATGTTAGCTGGTGTAACTTTAATGGCTATGTTGAAAATGAACGGTTAAGCACGATAAACACGCATTTTTTCCCTTATTTATTTTTATTTATTTATTTTATTTTTTTTTTTTTTTGCACCAACAAACTAATGTACTCGTAGTTACCATCTAGTCCTTTTGGTTGGTTATTCCTTGAATAATCAACCTATGTTTTCATGCAAATGGTCAACCTCTCCGATTCGGCTCAAAATTTTTTTCTGGACGTTTCATGGTGTCTAGATCAAAAAACAGGTTGATTATTCAAGGAATAACCAACCAAAAGGACAATGTCCGTCCGCCGTCCGCGCTGTTTTTGGTAGTAGAAAATTTTCTAAAAATCTGAAATTTGGGTCAGGGGTCTGATACCGGCCTAGGACGGTCCTCCAAGCTTTTCAGCCCGATCGGACCAAATTTGGGTGGGGTAGGGGTCAAAATGTGTTTTTTGAAAAATGGATTTTCGAGATTTTGGGCGATCTAGGCGAGAGGGGTATCATTTTTCACTAATTTTGGACGCTGGATCAAATGAAATGGGTCCCAGAACGATCGGCACCCACTGGAAGAAGTTATGGGTCAAATTGGGTATATACTACCCATTTTGAATATGTGTTTTTGAGATTTCTGGAACCTAGGCGTGTGGGGTATCATTTTCCGCTAAATCTTGGAAGCTGAATCCAATGAAGTGGGTCTCAGGACGATTGGCACCCACTGGAAGAAGTTATGGGTCAAATTGGGTATATATTACTGATTTTAAATATGTGTTTATGAGATTTCTGGTACCTGGGCGTATGGGGTATCATTTTCCACTAAATCATGGACACTGAATCGATTGGAATGGGTCCGGGACCCGCCGCATCCACCGTTTTCCCCATTTCCCCCATGTTTTTAAATAAGTTTCCATGCGCCTGGTCTGACGAATAACCAACCCCTGTGTAAGAATTTGCAGCGTCTTACTACGTAATATTGCATGTTTATACAATCACCTATCTTCTTTGGGTATTTTAATCATTCAATTCATGTATTTTTGTAGTGATACTGACAGTGAAAAATGTTACCAAATATTATTGTCCATGTAAAGGAGCGCTTTGGGGACCCAATATGACCTGACGCCAGGCCGGACCTGTCACATTGGATTAACGATGGGTGAAACGACGATAGTAAAAAACGCTGCAAGTTCATGCACAGCAGTTGGTTAATCCTCGGACTAGGCCCATGGATATCGATTTAGAGTCCAAAGTTTAGTGGGAAATGATAGGAGTGAGTCCATATGCTCCTGCTACGGGTTCTAACATATACGGTTCTGTATCTATTAATTGCTGAAGTCCTTTTATCTACTTCGTAATTAAATTTGCGCCGAACAAAGAAAGAACATTTACATACTGTATGCACTAGTTTCTAAGTGAATGTACGAAGGCAAGGGGATTAGGTTGTTATAAGGTATCTGCATCTGCACATCATCCAGTCGGGCAGGAATCCTTTTCAAGAAAAACTGAATTAATCTTTTTAAATTACTAAATCTTTTAAAACATCCTAACTGAACGGATCGCTTACGTCGCAGTTATTCCGGAATGTTTTCGATGCGGATGTCCTCCGAATAGTATCCGTAAATCTTGTTTTTGGTATAACGGCCGCATCTCCATAATTATAATTTGGAATCTTTAATATTTATCATCTCCCTGTTGATGCAGTTTAGAGGTGTAATATCTCAATAGGGACATGAAATCACAGTCCAATGTGGGGTGTCTCTTTTCTAATAATAACGAGTCCTGTGTTCCAACCTCTGCTTTCTCGATGCAACGTATTCTAGATACGGCCCAAAGATGAAAGGCAAGATACGGGCGTTTGAATCGACTGCGGCAAAAAAATGTATAATCCTTTAAAATAACTCAACAACTGTTGCGGGGGATGAAGAGCCGCAGTGGTCCGTACAGAAGAGCACAAAGGAAAACCAGTTTCCTTCCACCCTTGAGCCCGCGAACCCCTTTTTTGGAACAGGGCAGGTTGACAGTTGACACATTATAGGATGCAATTGTCTTAGAGAGGACGTACAAGGCTATTCCAAGGGTTGGAGGCTCAAGTGACCCGCGCTACTGTTCGAGACCTGTCCCTTTTCGTGTCGTCCAATTCGACAATTATCCCGGTTCGTTCTAGCGAACACCCTCCAACAGTAGCGGACCAGTTCCGTTGAAGATATTAGCTCCTCTCGAGTGATTCCCCTTAGTTCCCTTTTGTCCATCTCCACTCGTCACGCCCTAATATATGTTACAAGTTGTAAATGGTGCGACCTTGTGTGTCCGTCAACGTCACGCCTACGTCCTGGGTCGTCTGGGTTCTGGTGACATCCTCCCACTGTCTCACATGAATGACAATGACCCCCTCCACCCGTTACAAGCTGATATGTGAGAAAAAATTGCTCACCAGACATCAACGAACCAAACGGACCATAGCTGGTTCACCTATCGTCGGTTTGTCCGAGAAATTTGTCGTCAGTTGTTGGATGAGTACCTTCCTAACTGAAGACAAGACCAAATAATTCATTTTCAGCTAAATGATCTCAACGGGAGGCAAGGCACGGGTGGAAAAAGGTATTTCTGGAAGAAAATTATTTCGAGATTTTCGGGCGAGATTTTATGGATCTCTATGAAATTGTAGACGCTGAATCTATCAATATAAGTTTTGTACCACTATCCCAAAGCGCGGCCGGGTATGACTAAGAATTGGAATTTCAAAAACGCTACAAAGTCATTCAAGGGGTTGGTTATACCTCGGAACAGGAGCATGGGGACTCATTACAATCGATTCAACGTCCAAAATTAGTCTAAAACGATACCCCACACGCTTAAAATCTTGAAAATGGGGAAAACGGTGGGTGTGGGGTGTCCCGGACCCATTTATATCGATTCAGCGTCCAAAATTTTCTGGAAAATGATACGATACACGTGAAGGTGCCAGGATTCTCGGAAACCCACTCACGAAATACGTAGATAGATACCCATTTTCACCCGGGACCCGTTTTATTGGATTCAGCGTTTTCAAAATTTAGTCGAAAATAATACCCCGCACGCCTAGATCGCCGAAAATCTCGAAAATTAATTTTTCAAAAAACACATTTTGACCCCTACCCTCTTCAAATTTGATCTTTTTGGTCTTAAAAGTATCGAGGACCAACTACCTTCAGAAACGAGTCCCTGATCCGAATTTCAGAGCTTTTTGGACCTAAGGGAGCGTAGAGGGTAAATTGCTACCGAATTTCTGGGAAAGGAGAAGGTTCATTGCAAAGATTACGAGACTCGTCATGATATTATACGCATGCTTTATTCATGTCCCTTGTGACAGACAGTATAAATTAACGATACAATAATAACCTAACTCAACTTGAATAATTTCAACGTAGACTTACCCCAGGAGAAGATAAGACTTACTTAAAAATTACAATACAAATGAAATGGAAGGGTACGTCAAAATTTTCGAAGAACCTGAAGTTCCAAATGAAATGTTTTTTTGTGTTTTTACCAGGGTTTTTAACGAAAAGAGCTCCATTAGTTGATACAGGTAAGCCTAATTTATAATCATAACAATACCCCTAATGATACTTTAATACTGGCCATTAACTAAAAGACTTGATGTTAATCTAGTAATAATTATTAAAGTGACGATTCATATTAAAAATAAATCATTTTACTAACGATAACACACCAACAGAATTACACATGGAAAGAAATTTAATGAACTTCATAAATATTATTCCTTTCATCGTATTAGGTTCTTTCTCTGAGGTAAACAATGAATAAACGAACCGTCTATAGTATTGTAGTGCTCGACCAGCAAGCAGAATATATTCTGAAGTACCTACGAGTCCTCAATATAGAAGTAGGTATAGTGGACGAATGGCAATAAACTCAATTTTTTCAAGAGATCAAAGCATTCAAGACGCCACAGTTATGTTGCTACGAAAGTTAGGTTGCGCCGATGGGATTTCAGTTGTCGCATTGGACTACTTGTAAAGCGTTCAACAAGCCAATGGCAGTCGTAATGAGTGGCTAAAATAGGCTTGCAGTTCAAAGGGAGGACTTGAAAATTGGAATTGTCAAAACAAGCGGGGTGCGTAACTTTGTTTCAATGTTTTTTGGGAAGAAAGACGCTGAACGATGAGTTTACAAGTTGAAATTCGTACTAAAAAGGCCAAAAGGTTGTCAGAAGGATTAACATGCTCCGCCGTGCAACGAGGGAGCCGAAACCACGGCAAGCTCAACAACAAATAAATTATTCCAAGGTATCAGCCACCTAACGCAGGAAAACCCAATATGGAAGCTCTGAAGGGAAATGTGTTAATCTTTTTGATTTGTCAGCGATATTGTATACTCCATTACGATGTTCTAATATAAAAATATTATAAAGCTGTGTGTTTTCAGTAGCTGTGTGGAACAAGAAAAGGTGATACGAGTAGGGAAGGGGAGAGGTGCAAATTAAAATTCCAAATATGAAATTTGCCAACAAGTGCTCACTTACATACGTTTTCGGTGCAGTTAAGTTTCAATTTTGTCGCATTAGCCGATTTCCATAATTCAATAATGATTAAAAGACCGTCTGGCTTCATGAAATCTCTTACATAAAACAGAATAATTGATAACATGAAATTATTTAGCGTCAGTTTGTTTCGTGAAGTGAAAACTAAATTTCATCATTCCAAATGGACATTCGGTCATTATTGAATAATGCGTCATGCGGAAAAGAGTTCCGCTGTTCGATTTTCAAAAATGTCTATTTTTATGCATATCATAATGTTTTGTCTCTACTAGCATGTTACAAGTTCTACACTTGATATTTTGTACGTAATATAATGGAAAATCGTACCTATTTCATTTGTTACTCATCTAAAAACTTCCAGTACAAACTGGAACACCTAAACTACGAAGACAGGCGAAATTTCGAGGAAGAATGTACAGTCATATCATTACAACGTGGATATAATATTGTACTTTCTTATTGTACATCTCTATGGGACAACCCCTAGAGGGTTCGTTACAATAATTCAGTATGTAGTTAATTTTTTTTTTCAACTTATTTGAATTTTGCAAGATCGCCCAAATTAGTTTAGAAAAGGGCGTTTCGTTCAGCTTTTTTTTCTCATAAGTAATCACAGTTATACTTTAGTGCTGCATATCTAACGTATGCGGTTAAGAAATCAAAAGCAAAACATCGATCCAAAAATCACGAACGAAAACGACATCGAATTGCGTAGGAGACAGCCGGGAGGAGAAGGTTATCGGGACCGGTTTCAGGTGTTGAATCGGTACCATTTTATTGAAATACGAGTATATACCTACCGATAAGTATAATCAGAAGCCAAATTCCAGGCTCGGATTCGCTCTCTTTTCGGTATATATTTTTTTTCTCCCAAAAAATGCCACTAAACTTCCTGAGAGTACGTAGGAAGTGAAGACCAACTGATTACAACCTGAGGTTTAATTTCTCGTTCATTTTCTACTTATTTTTCCGCGTTATAAGATTCGTAAAGCACGAAGTAATCTAATCATATCTAGGTGCCTACGTTACATATTTGAGAAGTACAATTCAATCTTGATATGAGCTTTTTTGGCTGTACCAAGTACCAAATCTTAATAAGTGTATTCAAATGAAAGAACAGGTACTTAGTTCATTTTCGTCTTAATACGTTTCATGAAAGAACGTGTGTCGAAAGAAGTTGCAGAGGAGGTTGACAATTTAATGGATGGCACAGAATAAGCATTTACTGCATAGTAAGGGGAATGAAGAGCAAGGACGATGGAAGGTGGCAAGAGTTAACTCACAAGTACATAAAAATAACAGATTTCTTTACGTGAGGGGGATGAGACGAGCGATTTAGCCTGATCAGTTTTGTCCACTGTGTGGCGAGAGAGGCACATCCAGTGGTACGATAGGGCATACAGATACAAATGAAACAGGTGTATGCAAGTGATGCAATGATTGATTACAGTCCTAAGATTATGAGTTATTCCCACTAGCTTCGGAGACACGACGTGCGAGCTTTGATGAAAACAGTACAGAAGGAGGAGGGGGGGGGGGGTGTCCAAGGAGGTTTCTGGAGAATTAGATGGGATTCACAAGATGTCCAGCAGGAGAGTTATTAAGGATAACCAATACAGTTTTTAGGGAGATTTTCATATCATATTAGATGATGGAGAATTGATTGACACATGGAAAAGTTTCAAGAAGCAACCCTAAAAGCAGGAGGACTTGAGGGGGTGCACAAGAAAAATATGTGGTTTGTGGTCGGTTCCATTATACGCTCTTCAAAGGACTCCGAAGCTTGAGGCCCCCCATTTTATAGGACGATAATTAATAATCGTATGAAATCAAAACAATTATTGAACATTATGATATTAGAAAAAAAGAAAAGTTTTCTAAGATTTTATTTTTTTTTTTTACATTTATTCCTGGTGAATTCAACATTTATGGTCAACATTAAGGTATGTACACCATTTTAACGGTAAACAAAATCAGAAATAGGTAAGAATATTTATCGCAGATTCATAACAGAACAGGAGTCGGTTACAATACCTGGTAACAAAGAAACAAAGTTGGGTTTCTCCTTTCGAAATCCTAGTAGGTAGTACTGAGCAAGCCCGTTTTACAGACAGCACCCCTACGATTCTACAGCTTAGGAAGAGCGCAGCTACGACGCTTTAGAAATGTACGCAGTTTTGAGATTTGTTAAATCTTTGAGTCTACAATAATTTTTGTTTGTTTGTTGAGTAGGTATAAATTATACAGGTAAATTCGGAAAGCATTTATATTCGCCGCCCGACTTACCTAAAATTGAGCATGACATTTTAGATTTCATCGAGTGAGTGAAATAACTCACTGTTTCAGTTAGAGACATTCCGTGATGGCGGTTTGAGGAGCGATTCGTTTCCAAAATTGAGTTTAAAGTTAATTTTTATTACAAGATGTTCAATTCGTGGGCGAGGCCACGAGTGGGTGAAGTGTGTTATCGAAGTGGTAAACATGAGAGGAGACCAGACCTGGACGAGGGTCTCTCGGGCGAGCCGAGGTAGCTCACTTCCAAGATGCAGTCCTCCCAAAGATCGTCTTGTCACACGCAATCTTCCAAAGACATGAGCAGAGGGTTGACGTATTCAAACCCTTCGAACTCGCTCTGGTCGATCTTCTCGATCACCCTCCTGCAACAGAGAAATACATCCACGGATTAGTTGATAGCTAATTAGTAAGTTAGAGCTTGTAGCCCTCTTTTACATATGAACAGATTAAAATGTTCCGAAATTGTTTCGGGCGCCAATCGTTTTTCGAGATAGACATTTTGACTCCTACCCCACCCAAATTGGTCCGATCGGGCTGAAAAGTTTCGAGGTCCAACTAGGGCCGAGGACGGACCCCTGACCCAAATTTAAGATTTAAAAACATTATCTACCAAAGTCGGCGTGGATGGCGGACGGACATTTGCTAGTTTTTATCTTGGCACCTTGAAACGCCCAGAAAGAGCTGTTGGGCCGAATCGGAGAGATTGACTTTTTGCATGAAAACAAAGGTTGATTATTCAAGGAATAACCAACCAAAAATCACTCATGAATTAATTTCTACTCATAAATAATGATTTTTCAACAATTCGTTTTCGTCTGCGCGCCTCAAAGCACCCCATTGGTTGACATTGCCAGAGGAGATGAGCCATATTCCAAATCGGACTTTCCACAAAGGTGCAGAGTGTATTCCATACAGGCAAAAGGAGTCAACACCGTCCATCACTTCCATTTAGACAGAGGAAGCAAAAAAGAAGATAAACAGAAGATAATTAAAAGAGACAAAATTAATTATTTCCACGAATTCTTGACTCTGGCTCAAGGCCTTAAGCTGCAATGCTGAAAACGGGCGTCATCTTCCCAGCTCTGAAATTCAACTCAGTCTGCCGAGGACACTCAGTTGAGGCGAGAACTCTTTTCGAGCGTGAAATTTAGAATGGCTCGTCGCGGCATGCACTTCGCCCTCTTCTGAAACAAACCCCTGCAAGGCATCGCTCTACCAAGTTAGCCGTTCAGTGAAAAGCGTGGAGTCTCAGCGGGTTGACGGCAGTTTTTTTCCCCGTAATTAAGGAAGTAAATGAAAATATAAAATAAGTTTTCAGGACTAGAAGGGGTGGGAGTGTTAATGCCTAATTACCCGAGCACATGGAGGTACGTTAGCCGAGATGAGGCGACACATTTTCCACAGCCACGATTCACACTTTTTGCCGTCACTCGGCAATGTGACTAGCTGGAACTTAAGAGCCAACGAATGGAGTGTATTGACACCAAATGAGAACCTCTAAATGCCATTATAGTTTATTGTAGGAATCTCGAGGCGACTGAGGAGGGTCATTGTGAACTTTGAGCCGAGCGAAGTGATTGCCAGATTGAGAACTCTTATCAATTTTCCTTCATGGGCCTTCACTGCTCATGCGCGATCGTACTCGCCGCGTGTAACGTGAAGTCCTCGGAGAGCGACGCTAAATTTGAATTTTGATGAACCTCGACCTGTCACAGCTCGTAGGTTTAAATTACGCCACATTCCATAAATTTCCCAAGATTTATCATTCCCGTACTTGTCGTAGCCAGTCTTTGCCCCTAATTCGCAGAACGACAATTTTCCTCATATTGAAGTGGCATTCAGTTTCTTTACAATCTACGTCGGAAGATCGGTATCCTTTCAACAATCCATGGAGGCCAAATCTGCAGAGTTTCCCCAAATGGCGTTGAACTCTCTCTCGACCAGCAGGATGTTAACACCAAAAGAGTGGAAAAAATAATTTCTACACTGAAAGGAGAGGATCCGTCCAACCGGTGGTGGACTCATCAAATATTTCGAGGGGAGCGACTGACACCTAGAAGGGGATGAAAGCTATCCATCACGAGACGACCCCTAACGGTCGAGTCTCCCGCTGTGTTTTTGAAGATGAGGATGAGTGGATCGATACGTCCTCGGTGAATATCTTGAGTTCAGACAGAGACAGAGACGCAGAATGAGAGTTTTTTTTTTTATTGAAGTAATAAGCATGGCGGGAGGTAGTGGGTTCCTGCTAAAGTTGACAAAAACGAGCAGGGGGGGGGGGGGTTGAATTGAAGCGTCGGGCGTCATATGCTTGTTCGGAGATAAGTTGTCCTTATCGACCTCCCGAACGAACAGCATCTCGGGGCGTAACCGAGGAAAGACTATCAGTGAAGAAAAATAAAAGAAAGTGGCCGCCAAGAACATACTCAAGGGGAAACACGTTCCATGATGTGAGGATTTCGCTTTGAGGCACAGGCGGCCACACTATCAGGAAAGGAAGACTGCTGTGTACAGAGCCAGTAGTGTCCGACTTTAGGGGTGTTGTTCGCCCCGGGGGAGTATTGTTTCTGGGACAGTGCAGAGTAGAGAAAACCCTTAGCAGGGTGGAAAAGCGTCAAGTTTTTTTTTTTTTTTTTTTTTTTAAGAAAAAGTTGGGGAAACCGAGGGAAAAGGAAAAACGTGCCGGGGGTAAGTAGCGCCCTCAGGGCTGTTTGCTACCCCTTAGCCCCTCCCCCTGACGCCCTTGCCTCTTTTGTCGAAGGCAGATCGAAGGCACAAACCCAGTGATAAGAAAACAAAGTCCTCTTCTCGGATATTGGGTCACATAATGTAACCCTCGGCTCGTATACATATATGTATGAGATGGATCAGAGTCCCGGCGTTACGAGATGAAAGTGGGGAGCGACGGGGCCGTAATTGACAGTCAGTCGGACCAGCGTCAGAATATTGTGATAAACTCGCCAAGAACTTGGAACCGACAGCAACTTTGGATTGGTGACAAAAATTTAACAGTACACTTCTTCCAAATTTGAGTTTGACAACGTCAAGTCACCCTCGTCCCTTTCAGTTAAACTCGAAAAGCACCTCTCAGCCCATCATCAAAACATTGTTTCGTTCATTGATGAACGGAACAGGAACTGGGTTTTAACATCCTCAACTGACTGAGGGGCAAAACACCGATTTTGAATAGTTTGGTTTATTTTAGTCAACTTTACAAAACAAACCTCTCTGAAGTTACCATTCAATTCAACGATGGTTTAGACTTGAATGGAAAATATGACCCACATTAATCACCCTCAACTTGATCATTTTGGAATTGTGTTCGTTTGAAAACTAAACGAATTGCTGATTCGGCCACAAACAAGATGTATTCAAGAAGGAATTAAATTGAATGTCAGACAATTTTCTTCGAAATAACTGAATGGCACTTGGTTGAGCCAGCGTTCGAGACAGTAACGCAATTTATTATGATTATTCACGAAATTTTAAAAATCCTTCGAAAAACTGCGAAAACAAAATGCATTGCCGCATACATAATAGAGATGGGGCAAGCCCGAGTAAAGTTGAACCCGCGCGACCCCTGAAAATTTGGTTGCATCACAATTGCGGAAGTGTGGCAAGAAAATGTGGACCCAAGGACCAAATTTGGGAGGGTAGGGGTCAACATGTGTTTTTCGAAAAATGGATTTTCGATATTTTCGGCGATCTAGGCGTGTGGGGTATCATTTTCGACTAAATGATGGACGCTGGATCCAATGAGATGGGTGCCGGAACGATTGGCGCGAACCGGAAGAGGTTATGGGTCAAAATGGGTATTTATCTGCCCATTTCGAATGCGTGTTTTCGAGATTTCTGATACCTAGGCGTATGGGGTATCTTTTCCACTAAATTTCGGACCCTGAATCGATCGGGATGAGCCTCTATGCTCCTGTCTGAGGAATAAACTACCCATATGAAAGATTTGCAGCATTTTCTATTATTTGCTAACAATTCCTTAACAATATCTCAATGTGACCTTTGAATACTTTTCACCGCGTTCCTGACCTTGGCATTTCAATACTCATGTGTGTTTCTGTTGTGTCTCTGATGACGTCATTTTGTTGTTTGTGCTTACTGGGCTTGCCCGTGTTGGTTATAAATAAATTAGTACAACTTCTATATAATATAACTTATTCATCATGAGGCGCATTGTTTATCATGCACTGACAAGTGTACTTCCATTATATTCTTAAAGGTGAGTTTGGATCAAACAAGGATGACAAACGCGAAAGATTGCTGACATACACTATCCTGGCTCTAAATATACTTGAAATGTCACTGCCCAACCGACGTAGGTAAAATATTATGATTACAAGTTAATATCACCACTAATCAATTGTTTAAGAAAACTGATGTTTGTAGGAATGGAAACGAAAAATTTCATGACCATTTAGAACGGCGGTTATAAATTAGTATTCTAGGAACTGGTTGGACTAAAATGAAATGACCGTTCGAAGTTAGTTACACTCGAGTTACAAGTGAGTGAAGCTATTTTGTAGAACTTGATAAAAAAAAAGTTTGAAAAAACACTTAGAAGATAGACACCCTTCCTGTGGAAAAGTCTTCCCACTTTCAAGCGGCGATTCTGCGGAGAAAAAGCGAAAAGAAAAAAAACACCTGGTTGATTGATACTAATTTTTCAACAGGTGACAGAAAAGGGACAGTCGTTGGCAAAGAATGTTGATGAGGGAGGAGGGGGGCGTAGGAAGCTGTCATCTCTGGCACCTTTGGATGAGATATATAAGATTTTTTATCCGTCTTTTGGTGTGACGGATGAAATCAGGGTGGAGAGAAATTGTCGCGGAAAAAGTGAAAAAGGGGGAAAAAAGACAAACCGGCAGAAGCTCAACCGAGGCGTTGACAGTTCGTGGAGACGTTGATAAGTTGAGTGTGAATTCGACCTCGGTCAAGTTTTTCCTTGTTCAAAAGGGCTGGAGCAGTTCGGCCCCTCTGTTGAGGTGTGGGAGATGTTGCGGCCGAGAAAAGCATCAACCAAGTGTGTCTAATTCGTCGGGCGGTTCGCCCTCTGTTTAATTAACCCTCGAAGGGTGAGCCCGGGGGGACTTGTCTGGGAGTTGTCAACTTTTCCTTCATCAAACTCGGGAGCTGAGACAGTTAGTCACCAGATGTCTGCTCCGGAAAAACCGGACTAGGTTATCGCGATGTGGTTATCTACCGGCTATCTTATCACCCCAGGTCGTTCTCAAAGCAGCCCTTCAGAGGCAACTAAATCAGACTTATCAGACTCGATCGATCCCAATACTAGCTTGTACAAGTACTGAACGCATCCCAAGAGTATATCTTGTCCTTGCAAAATACAAGTATAAAGATTATTTCAATGATTTTATTAAAAAACGCTGCAAATTCTTACACAGGGGTTGGTTATTCGTCAGACCAGGCGCATGGAAACTTATTTAAAAACATGGGGGAAATGGGGATAACGGTGGGTGCGGCGGGTCCCAGACCCATTCCAATCGATTCAGTGTCCATGATTTAGTGGAAAATGATACCCCACACGCCCAGGTACCAGAAATCTCATAAACACATATTTAAAATGGGTGATGTATACCCAATTTGACCCATAACTTCTTCCAGTGGGTGCCAATCGTCCTGAGACCTACTTCGTTGGATTCAGCTTCCAAGATTTAGCGGAAAATGATACCCCACACGCCTAGGTTCCAGAAATCTCAAAAACACATATTCAAAATGGGTAATATATACCCAATTTGACCCATAACTTCTTCCAGTGGGTGCCAATCGTCCTGAGACCCATTTCATTTGATTCAGCGTCCAAAATTTAGTGGAAAATGATACCCCACTCGCCTAGATCGCCCAAAATCTCGAAAATCCATTTTTCAAAAAACACATTTTGACCCCTACCCCCCTCAAATTTGGTCCGATCGGGCTGAAAAGTTTCGAGGACCCGTCTCGGCCGGGAACAGACCCCTGACCTAAATTTCAGATTTTTAGAAAATTTTCTACCAAAATTTAATACCAAAAACGGCGCAGACGATGTACAGCGGACGGACATCGACCTTTTTTGATCAGGACATCATGAAACGTCCAGAAAAAAATTTTTGAGCCGAATCGGAGAGGTTGACCATTTGCATGAAAACATAATGCCAACCAAAATGACTCAAAACGCACATAAAAGTAAAATACACATTTTGAGGAGCGCCTGAATTGAAAATTAGCGTTTAATTTCAAGTAGTACAAGAATGGAATAAAGCAGTGCAGCCACGCAGTTGCAGTTGACGTACATAATCTAATTACAAACCGGTGTCGTATCACATTCTCACCTTCGGCTCTTGACATGGAAACTCGTATTCATGACAACCTGATCAAATATGTGATGTTCTCTATTGTATCACCTGCTGAAGATGCCATAAGAAAGAAGAAGAAGAAGAAGAAAATAAGTTTATTCTAGTTAAATTCAGTACATATATGAATCCTAATAATCTTTGAAAAAAAAATAAACAATACGGCTTGGTATGAACCGTCAGCCGGAAGTACGGACCTTAGTATTTGCAGGACATTTAAAATTAGAACAAAATAATAATGATTTCTCTAATCATACAGTGTACGTAGAATAAAATAAAATAAGGGCAAAAAAGATATTTGAATAGGTGACGGAAATGAGAGGGCTCTATTTGCTCTAAATCTAGGACCTCTATGTGAGAAAGGGCAACCGATATTGCCACGCTAGTTCGCAGTACCTGACCACCCTCCTCCATTCATCAACACTGTCTAATAACCTGATCGCATGATCTCTGGAGAGGTCATAAGTTCCGAACACCTCCAAGCGTATCTGTGAGAGGGTGGGGCAGATGCACAGGAAATGATGAAGATCTTCCTTCGCATGAAGACTGCACAGAGGACACTCTTCTGACGAATCTGTAGCGTATGGTTTACGATTCAGATTGACCAGCTCACAGCGGATCCTGAACATCCATTTGATAACCCTCATTTCCACTCTTGCGCATCTACTGAAGCTGGCACACTTAACCCCAGGGCACAGCTCCCTGTACAGGGTGAAGTTTTCTGAAGACCGAGCTCGGGCCCACCACTGGTCATGTTTCTCTCGACGGAATCCCTCCAGGACCTCTCCAGCCTCTTTCCTGAAACTCGCGCCATTGAATGAGTGCAGGGAGTTTTCCACACCGTACTTCATCGCCATGATCGCATATTCCTCCGCCCAGGAGATGCCCCTCCTAACCACCTCTCTTGCGACGATCTTGGGCAACCGATGGTCCGGCATGTTCATTACCTTAGTGATGTATTTAAGGTGGGATCCTAGGGTGAACGTATGAATGGTGTCGAGCTCGGTTTCCAAATGAATGATATAGTTCGGAGCATAAGCGGGCAGACCGAATAATCGCTTCAGCCAGACCATCAGGACACCCTCTGCAGAAGAGTACTCACGGAACCCCCAGCACTCAGAAGCGTAGCATAGAATAGAACGAACTATTGCCTGGAAAACATGGAGCTTTGATTGCAGAGGAACGCTGGCGTCGGAGAAAAGGGGAACATATAGTTCATGGCAAACCTGGCAGTGCTGGACTTCGACCTCAGGTGCCGGAAGATGCCATAATTTCGTCAAGCTTTTACAGGGAAATCTCAAGAAACGCTTCTACTGCAGAACAGCCTGTTGTTGTTGTTTGTGTGTGTTTCTTGAAAAATGGATTATCGACATTTTCAACGATCTAGGCGAGTGGGTTATCATTTTTCACTGGTATTTGGACACTGATTTCATTGAAATGGGTCCCGGACTGATTATGCTCATCGGACACGGGCATGGGTCGAAATGGTAGTCCAGGAACGATCGGCGCCCACTGGAAGAGAGCCATGGGTCAAAATGGGCACGTATGTGTTTGGATATTTAGGCATGTTGGGTATTATTATCCCCTATTTTCAATGTGGCATGTGAGGCATCATTTTCTAAAAAGTTTCAGACGCTGAACCTATTGAGATTGGCGTCCGCTGGAAAGGGTACGGGTCAATAGGGGTATCTACTTACCTATTTACCTATCTTACTAATTTACCTAATTACCTATTTGAAGTAAATAGTTTTAAAGGTTTCCGGCGAATAAGGAGTGTGGGGTATCATTTTCCTCTAAATGTAGGACGCTCAATCGATTGAAATTCCTGGACACTCCATACATACTGTTTCCCTCATTTTCACCATTCTCCTGGGAATTCTCCGAGGAATAGCCAATCCCTGTGAATGAATTTCCAGCGTTTTGGTTGGTTATTCTTTGAATAATCAACATACGTTTTTATGCTCAAGGTCTAGAGGGGTAAATTTCCTCTCCGATCATCTCCTACTTGATCAAGACATCACGAAATATCCAGAAAAAAAATCTGCAAATTCTTACACACGGGTTGGTTATTCCTCGAATGGGGGAAACAGTGGGTGTGGCGGGTCCCAGACCCATTCCAATCGATTCAGTGTCCATGGTTTAGCGGACACACGCCTAGGTTCCAGAAATCTCAAAAACACATATTAAAAATGGGTAATATATACCCAATTTGACCCATAACTTCTTCCGGTGGGTGCCAATCGTTCTGGGACACACATCATTGAATTCAGCGTCCAAAATTTAGTGGAAAATGATACCCCACACGCCTAGGTAGCAGAAATCCCGAAAACACAATCAAATAGGGTAATAAATACCCAATTTGACCCATAAATTCTTCCAGTGGGTGCCAATTGTTCTGGGACCCATTTTATTGGATTCAGCGTCCAAAATTTAGTGGAAAATGACACCCCACTCGCCTAAATCACTCAAAATCTCGAAAATCCATTTTTCAAAAAACCCCTACCCCCTCCAAATTTGGTCCGATCGGGCTGAAAAGTTTCGAGGACCCATCTCGGCTGGGAACAGACCCCTGACCCAATTTTCAAATTTTTAGAATATTTTCTACTACCAAAAACGGCGTGGACAATGGACGGCGGACGGCGGACGTGATTATTCAAGGAATAACCAACCAAAAGATTGGGCCAATCGGAGATGTTTGACACTCCATGACCTTGGGCATGATTGCATAGGTAGTATTGAGGGTCTGGCCAAGCAAAATGTTTCCATTGATGAATTTCTGGTACTGAAGCCTCGTGTTGACATCATGGGTCATGTTAATGTGGTGAGCAAGTAAAATCTGTAATAATGAAACTACGCTGTTCAATATAAATATCTTGTCCGTCAACGGCTCCTCCCCGTAGCATTGTACTTGAGATATACTTGTAAATTTTAGTTTTACGTCTAATGCAAACGCAAAAACGCTGCAAATTCATTTACACAAGTTGATTATTCCTCGGACCAGGCGTATGGTACTAATGAAAAATGGGGAAAACAGTGAAGGTACCGGACCCATTTTGACCCCTACTCCGCCCAAATTTGGTCCGAAACGTTTCGAGGACCAATTACAGAGCCGGAAATCTGACCTACATTTCTGATTTTTAGAAATTTTTCTACTACCAAAGTGGACAGCGGACGGCGTACGGACATTTTACTTTTTTGAGTCTGACACTTTGAAACGCATCACAAATGTTATCTAAATTAGTTCATTGTTACATGGAGAGACGCGGTTCGTGGTCTATCAATTCTTCTTTTTCAGCAATTATTCTTAAGATACGAAATTGGAAAACACCCTGCACATTTAAGTGTCACCAACAAACAAGATTTTGTGCAAAATAAAGTCAAAAATTACTTTCGAGATTGAAGTGTCGTGTAATAGTTCGATCCCCAAGTAAGTACTTGGTTGACAGGCTTCCGGGAATATCATGATGTTGAGTTTGGAAAGAAACAAATCAACGCCTTCAACGTGTGTTCTTGAGTGGCGAAAAAGCTTGGAATTGAGTATTCCCGACGACTTGGCCAGTGCTGCTCCAGCTTTGAGGATTCGCTAAGTGTCGTCTGGTGAATCTCAATGAGCCGTCACCCGGAATGTTTGGATCGACGGCCTACGAGCCAGCGTGTGCGTGGGCAGGAATGTAGAAGTCGGATCTGTGATCTGAAGGGACAGTATTTCCCTCACGTAGGCATCGTAGGTGGGAAACCTCCATGGTCGGTCTAATGGCGAGCCCTCCGACGACCCGATTCAATCCCGACGACTTCCCAACACAAATGACGTTCCTTCATCTGAAAAGGGAACCGTCTGCCGCTCCTTTTCTTGGTACTTGGAGAGAAACCATCTCGCTCACCTCAATTGCCTTGCACGCCATCACTTCGGGGGTTTTCCGCTCGCTTTTCAATTCAACGATAATACCCCTGCCATGAGTGCCCCGCAAGAAGTAACCCCTATCGTACCGCTAAACATATTCCATTAGGCATTACGTTGGTAACACCCTCCTTGGCAGCTTTTGCTGGCTCTATCGCACAACCAACAACCTTCCTCTCCTAAAAAAGAGCCATTCAACTGTTTGTCATGCAAGGCGCATGCCAACTGTAAGTAAATGATAGGTATTTTAAGTAAAAATTGCAATTAAAATGAGTTTCAACTCAGAATCAACGTCAGTACACTGAACGTAACATTTGTTGACCACATCGAGCCACCGGGCAGAGTGGGCGGAAAATACGAATATGCATCAAACGCTACTTTTACAGCGTGACCGGGCGATTTCCCAATGTTTACTACAAAACATCAAACAGTTATTGCTCAACATCGGACGAGTGAATTTATGGGCACGCGATTAATTGAAATGTTCCCGCCAAAGCGCATCCGCCCGTTTGGAGCGATCAAAGGCTCTGTTTGAATCGAGCTTAATGAAAAAATTTTCATTTCTTCAAAAATGAGTCTCCATGCGTCTGGTCCGAGGAATAACAACCCGTGCGTAAGAATTCATGGGGAAAATGAGAGAATAAGAGTGGGTGTGGCGGGTCCCGGACCCATTCCAATCGATTGAACGACTACAATTTAGTGGGAAATGATACCCCACACGCCTAGGTTACAGAAACCTCGAAAACACACATTCGAAATGGGTAGATAGGCATCCATTTTGACCCATAACCTCATCAAGAGGGCACAAATTGTTCCGGGACCCGTCTCATTGGATTCAGCTTCCAAAAGTTAGTGGAAAATCATACCCTACTCGCCTAGGTAGCAGAAATCTCAAAAATCCATTTTTCAAAATTCACATTTTGACCTCTAGCCCATCCAAATTTAGTCCGATCGGGTAAAAAAGTTTCGAGGACCAACTAGAGCCATGAACGGACCCCTGACCAAAATTGCAGATTGTTTGGATAATTTCTACTACCAAAGTCGGTGTGGACGGCGGACGGGCATTTGCTCATTTTAATCTAGACACCTTAAAACGTCGAGAAAAAATTTTTGGGCCGAATCGGAGAGATTGACTTTTTGCATGAAAACATAGGTTGTTTATTCAAGGAATAATCAACGCAATAATATGCAAATTCATTCACAGGGGTTGGCTATTCCTCGGACCAGGAACATGGAGACTCATTCCAATTGATTCAGCGCCCAAAATTTAGGAGAAAAATGATACCCCACACCCCTAGGTACCAGAAATTTCGAAAATACAGATCCGAAATAACTGAAAAAAAATTTCCGATTTTTAGATACGGACGGACATTTGCTTATTTTGATCTAGATACCTTCAAACGTCCCACACTAGAGTGCAGCAGGAAAACAAGTGTAAACTAGTGCGAAATGTAACCAAACCCATACGGGGACTATTGATTCCGTTGCGATTCAGGAAAATTATACAGCAACTTCAAACTGGCCTCGTTAGCTCGTGTAACGGTCAGTACGGCTCGGATCATCCCAATAAATTTTCAAAGCAATTCTATTTCGGTAAATACATTCCGGGACCTAGTTTGGTAGAGCTATTTAACCAGGGAATTCATGAGAATTATTTGAATGACCGGAAGGCCTCGAAAATGGAAGCGTAATACTCGGGAAGGACAAACAGAGGGAAAGGTTTGTAAATACGTTACCAAGCGTGCTATATAGGAAAGTGGTAACGAAAATATTGAAATCCGTTACTATAGTATACTATCTACTGTCAATACGTCCTCTCGCTCGCTCTGAATGCTGTTGGAAGGAATGCAACAAACAATTGCGTCGCAGGTTGTGGCCCATTTTGTAATGCGAACACATTAAAAAAGATGAGTGATAGTTTTTATTGTCAGAATACAACAAAAATATATTTCAATATTTCAACATTTAGACAATTTTCATGTAACTATCGATCTTTGCTAACCGAGATTTTCTTAAAAGATAATCGAAGGAACGGTTGGGCTTGTTTATACATCGATATGACTCTCTTTACATAACAAAACCGTTGACTTAGTACGACAAATCTTCTCTTTCACCGAAATCCCAAACATACGCCCGAATCCCGATCATCCTTTGACCGAAGCCAGCAGTCTAAGCTATTCAACTTCGGCACAAACAACAACAAGGGGGTAGTAAAGTTCGTAAACTACGGACCAAAGATAAAATTTGGTTTTCCAAGCACAGGGACCCTAGGAATAATCACGACTGGCTTCTCTTTCTTTCGTTTTCCTCTTCGCAAGTTGGTGGAAGCAAAAAGACTTAGTCAAGCCATATAGACACTGCTGTTGAACAAAACTTTCTCTCAACAAAGAAAAGATAAATAAAATTTATTACCACGAGAGATTGGACGTTTCCCGGCAAGAGAACAAAAAGTGATGCGACTCAGAAGTAAATAAAAAAGTTAGGGGACGGCAGGGAAAAGCCGGCAGTAGATCACACGGAGCAAACATCAAAACGAGTCAAAGAGACAAACGGGGGCTGCTCTCGCGAGAAAAAAGAAGTGAAGAGGCATCAAAATCCGATGGCTTCAAGGGAAAGTCTGGGCGGATTCAACCGCAGTGATGAACTGGTCCTTCCAACTAACTTGACAAGCAGTTATCAAGTTGGGGGGGGGGGGGGATCAAGAAGTGAGATACGGACTGGTCTAAACACGAGTGGACATGCCAGAGGGCGGGGAGCCCTCCACCCCCTCCCCTTCCCTCTTTCCACCTTCCTTAACCTGAGCGGAGAAAAAAGAGAGAGAGAAGGAGCCGACGGAGGGAAAAGGATAACGTTTGAAAAAGCGCGGTATCAGAGCGGGTTATGAAGTTGGGGGATTGAGTGGAAGGTGAATTGAGTTGGAAGCGATAAGAACGACCTGCCAATACTTTCTGGACAAAGGGAAGTTAAGCTCAAGGGACGGGGTGAAAGGGTTGGTGGAAGAGGGATCGAACCGGGATTTGGAAATGAGAGGTTTTATTCACGAGAGGTGTCAGGAAAAGCCTTCATTGAACCTATTGCCATGAATTGAAAATTCAAATACTGCCTTCGGGCCACAAGAGACTAACGGTAGGATTCAGTTGTAAGACTGAAGTTATGGAGTATTCCATCGAATATAGTCCGATTCGGGAATAGGAAAGGTGTGGCCATTTTGCTCAAATTTGAAGAGCAAACTACCTACTACTTGCTACTACCTGCTACTTTCTTGTAAGAATACTTGTTCACTCGGAGTCAAACTAGTTAAACTGACACTTTTTGACTCAAATCAAAGAGTTCCAAAAATGTTCGTTGATCACCTTTGCACCTCGAACACAAAACGCTCTACTTAAAAATTCTGTCCGATGGATAGGAATACGCAGGACCCGTCTTTGTTCCTCTTGTCCCTTGAGGTTAAGAACTGGAAGCACTGGTAAATGTAGCAGGGTTGCCGGAACTTCAAAACTTTGAAGAGGAGCTCGGCGACTTGGAGTTTCTTCCTTTTTCTAATCTTCAGCCAGCCCAGGTGTTGATAATGGGAGGG
Organism: Cyrtorhinus lividipennis; assembly: GCA_019603395.1. Lineage (NCBI taxonomy): Eukaryota > Metazoa > Arthropoda > Insecta > Hemiptera > Miridae > Cyrtorhinus > Cyrtorhinus lividipennis. The sequence goes on from CM034004.1 coordinate 24,174,274, forward strand.
GGGGGGGGGGTTACGTACTCATCTAAGCGCAGCCGAAGCGCAGAGCAGCGGTCACAGCCTTCTGCAATTTATCAAGGCCCACGCTTTACAGGTCAGAGAGGGCCGCTGCAGGGTAATCGAACAATGGTAGGACAAGGGTTTGAACAAGTTGCAGGCGAACGTGCTGAGGGAAGTCGGCAGTTGTTCTTCCTAGCTGGTAGATGGCTTTGAATGCCGCCTTGCACGTCGCTGTGGTACGGTTGTCTCAGCACATGTTCTGTTGGATGATCACGCCCAGGTACTTCGCAGTATCTACGTAATTAACCACTGCATGATCCAGGACGATGTTGGGGGTTTCATTTACATAGATCTTCTGCAGCAATTTCGGATACCCCAGAATCATTGCCTTAGTTTTACCAACATTGACACTCATTTTGTGCTCGGCAAACCACTTGGTGATGTTATTTAGGTCTTGGCTTAGTCCATGCACTGTGCTGCTGATAACGTCCGAACGACTCCACCAACCCTCATCCCCTTCTACAGGTACCACTTATTTTTCAGCTTGATGAGGTCAGCCGTAGAGCGGAAATTAAATCGATTACGCCTTCCGTAATCACATTCCATGCTTTGATATCTACAATTTTACGAGTAGATTCTCTACCATACAGTTCCCCTTTCATCCACCTCACAATGTAACACTAATCTCAAGTGTAAAATTCTAAAGTTCTAACTGTGTATTACATTCTCTCGACCTCAATCTGGATCTACTTTGTTTCCCCTCATTCCATTCTTCGAAAGTTCGCGTTTCGACGAATTTCAACCATGAGATGGAACATTTGTCCTAAATCTGAGGTGTTCTTTCTTCATGATTATATTCAATCCTCATCAGATCTTTCCGAGGAATCAATTTAAGGTCCAACGTACCTACAAAAAGGCTTCTCATATGAAATTCATTAACAAAGTTTTCCACCTACGGTGTATGTAAAATGCAAAGTTTGCGGAGCCTCCCAGCGCAAATAATTCGGTTGTGCGCCGTATACTCTGTAGATTTCCCTTAGTCCTCACCCCCAAACACGATTAAACCTGAAGGTACAAGTCACAAGCGAAGTACCCGCATGTTGTGCTTACTTATCGCCTTCAGGTCGCCTGTTGAGAATCTTTGATAATTAATTAATATATACGAATGAGCGCCGAAAGGTAATGTGAGTAGAGTTTGGAAGGGCGACGGAAATGGAGAGCTCAGAAACGTACATTTAGTTACATACGGGAAACTTGAATGTAATTTTCACTGTAATAGCCTAAATATCAAGTCTAATGTGATGCCGTCAAACCGGTAACGTACCGTTCCCCAACGCATTAGCGCGTTTTCTGCCGTTCGGGAGTCATCTTTGATATTAGCCCTCCCAAGAGGCCAGAATATCTGGCCTTCTAGCTCCACCTCCGCTCTTGCTTGGTGATATCCCACTAATCCAATTAGACGGATTTTAATGAAGCGTAATACCCGTTGGAGTTGAGGAGCGCTCTGAGGCAAATCACTCTATTCGACGTAAGTGGCACTTACCAAACGTTGCGAAGTACTTCCTTGACGGGGAACTTGCACGTTAGCCAGTCATTTACGACGTCGTTGTCAAGTTTTGGGATAGGTAGGAACCCTCTTAAAGGCTGGAAGTCGTGTTATCGACCTCCCTCGAGAGCCGTTTTTGATTGAAATATCTAGTAACAAGGGGAGCATTACTATTCCGAAGAGACATCCAGTTCTTAGACGAAAATAACAAGCAATGGTAACTCAATACAAGGAACTCTTCAAAATAATATTATTATTACCATTGTTAAGTTCCCAGAGAGAAATTACGATTAGGTATCCCAAGCAGTAAGTAGTAATTCCCATCCATTCCTGATGAACTCACTGTTGGAATATTATTCTAAAACAATAAATTGCGGAATCATGTTGCTCAAATACAGTATGTTTGAGATCAGAAACATGATCGTGACATGCTGTTATGGCAGGTTCTGTAATGCCACAACTAGACTGGTGGAAATTTCGCTGGCGTGAATTATAACTGCAGTTCGCTTATGCACTTTGAACAAGTCTTGTAGTAGAAGCTTCGTTTTCTTAGTCGAAATTAAAAAAACCATTTTCTCGTACTCCAGAATGAAACATTCCCCCTTGCACTCCGTACATCTGAGCCTGGTAAAGGAATTGGCTTCTGTGTCAGTTTTTCAATGCACATTTCCTCGTTAGAGCAACAGCTGCCATAGTTTTGAACGGACATCACATTGCTGCATAGTTGATGAACGAAATGATGAACGTAGCGATAAAGGAAGGAAACGAATTCCATTATTATCATTTGGTTTTGCATTCAATTAATAAATTGTACCGGTTTTCAGTTGGTTATTACGAGGATAATCGACCTATGCTTTCATGCAGAAAGTCAATCTCTCCGATTCGGACCATCTTTATTTTTTCCTGGGCGTTTCAAGGTGTCTGGATTAAAATAAGCAAATGTCGGTCCGCCGCCCACGCCAACTTTGGTAGTAGACAATTTTCTAAAAATCTGAAATTTTGGTCAGGGACCCGTTTCCAGCTCTAGATGGTCTTCGAATCTTTTCAGCCCGATCGGACCAAATTTGAGGGAGGGGGTAGGGGTCAAAACTTGTATTTTTAATGATGGATTTTCGAGATTTACTGCTGTATTATGTCATTTACTGTGATATCCTTTTCAATCAGGGGATCGATGGTGAAATAATTTATTTTGCAGACCTTCTGCCAAAGATTGTCAGACGATGATCATGGGCTGAGGAGAAAATATCAATAAAGTGCCTAAAATTAAATCACCAACCTCAAGTTGAATTTCCGCAAAACACATTAAATGACTTTCTCCTGGCATTCATCATCACCAAGGAAATTGTATGCCACCAAACAAATACGTGTCAAGGCCAATGCAGATGCCCGGCAATATGCCAAGTGGAACAAATTAAGGTGGTTATTAATCCGTGTCTTAAATGGGTACCACATATTCAAGAGATGAACTGGAATTTTCAAAAACTGATCGCTATCTGCCAAGAGGTTGGCGATTTCATTTGTAGAAAAATCAAAAAACAACTCTACGAGGCAATAATCTGGTGATTTGAGCACTACCCGCCTGGGGAACGGCGTATAGGAATGAAATACAAGGGATTTATGTAAAAGAAAAAAAAAAACAGCAATAAAGATCCTGCTTAAGATATTGATTATTCCCGACAATGAATCGATGAAATTCTGGTTCAAGATGTAATTCATTTACATAGAAATTCCATTGGGGAAAAAAAAAAAATTAAATGAACGCTGTACACTGCAAGGAAACTTGATATTTGTAGGTCTGATAAATAGCAAAGTGGGAAGGAAGTTCACAATTGTCGAACTGCCGTTAACTTTTAATACACCGAATGGCAATGAAGCTGTCGGCTGATCTTGGGAGATATCCAAGTTGAAACTGAGGAATTCTCGTTGCGTTCTAACCATTTTTCTTCACAACCGTTTGAATTGCGGCAGAGCGAGATCTAAACTTCCTATCTCTTCTACTCAGCTGAAGTAGGCTATATCATGAGAAGAGCTAATCAAATAAGTTGTAAAATGTTTCAACTCATTTTAACGAGATATTTGGACACTTTTTAGTTGTCCTATTTGAAATAAAATAAGAAAAGCGCTGCGAAATCTTTCACACAGGTTGGTTATTCCTTGGACGAGGAGCATGGAGACTCATTTCTTCCACATGGGAGAAACAATGGGTGTGGCGGGTCCCGGACCCATTCCAATCGATTCGAGGTCCATAATTTAGTGGAAAATTATACCCCACACGCCTAGATTGCCAAAAATCTCAAAAATCCATTTTCCGAAATACACATTTTGACCCCTTCACCGCCCAAATTTGGTCCGTAGCCAAATTAGGATGTCTGTCCGCCGTATGCCATTCGCAAGGTTCTTGGTAGTAGAAAATTTTCTAAAAATCTGAAATTTGGGTCAGGGGTCAGTTCCCGGCTCTAGTTGGTCCTCGAAACTTTTCAGACCGATCGGACCAAATTTGGGTGAGGTAGAGGTAAAAATATGTATTTCGAAAAATGAATTTTCGAGGTTTTTGGTGATCTAGTCCTGTGGGGTATAATTTTCCACTAAATTTTGGACGCTAAATCCAATGAGACGGGTCCCAGAACGACTGGAACCCACCGGAAGAATTATGGGTCAACATGGGTACCTATCTACCCATTTCGAATATGTGTTATCGAGGTACCTGGTACCTAAGAGTGTTGGGTATCATTTTCTACTACTGGTTGGACCCTGAATCGATTAGAATGGGTCCAGCACCCACCACACCCACTTTTTTCCCCATTTTCCCCATGTTCGACATTTTCGGAAACTTAGGCGTGTGGGTTATCGTTTGCCACCAAATTTTGGACGATGAATCCAATGAGATGGGTCCTGCAACGATTGGCGTCCATCGGAAGTGGTTATAGACACTGAATGTACTTTAAAAATTAGTCTCCATGCACCTGGTCCGAGGAATAAAAAAAACCCAAGTGTAGGAATTTGCAGCGATTTTTCAATGTGTTATTACAGACGAAACCTTACTGAGCGCGTACAGGAATCCTAAGGTAGAATGTACGCCTATTTACCATTAACTAAACATTCCTTTTTATACGCGCTACGTGCCGAACGATATCATTTTATACGAGCCGCAATAAGATGGAATAGGTGGGTATCACAAGAAGCCCCAGCGGGTTTTTCCAATCCCCTTTCGAATCGAAAAGCCCAAAAGCAATTCCCCACTCAGCGCACTCGTTTCGTTCGGATCGACCGGAATGGAAACGGTTTTGAAGCAAGGAACAGACGCCGGGACATGACACTACAGTAGAAGAAGCACACGAGGAGCGTTCCAACGACGGAACCTGATGAATAACACGAGTGTTGCCAGCTGTCACATTATGGCATCGTAGTGATGGGCTTTTTTTCCTTTCCACGACGCAAACAAACCATCAGCAAAGCGAGAAACCGAAACGAATGAGGCAAGGCAGAGAGAACCGAGAGAGGAAGTCCATGCCAAAGGATGGGTTTCGCCATCTCACTGGTGACCGTGCCAGAACCGAGAATCGTTTAAAGTATTTTACCCCTGGGGACTATGAGGGAGGAGTTCGCACAGCGCCGATGATAGTGCGATCCAAAAATCCAGCTCTCCATAATTCCTTCAAATTCATAATCATCACACATGTTCAACTTACATGTGTCAATTAAGTGGGTTCTGGGTATCTGCACAAATTAGTGCTCCAAAGCTTCAATAGGCCCCTAGTTATCTCTCGAAGAAGTACGTAATCAAAATCTGCAGGTTATATCAGAGTATTAGTATTTTAGTTCATTCAAGAACGCTGCAAGAAATTGAAGAAACGAGCGAAAAAAACGGTTTAAGGAATAATCAATCATTGTGGAAGAATTTGCAGCCTTTTGATTTAGGCATCATGAAAGGCAAACAGTCAAATTTTTTGGGGCAATCAGAGAGGCACGATAGCATAGGTTGATTGTTCAACGAGTAATAAACCATAATCAATAAAGCCAAAAAAATGACCCATATGCTCCAGACAGGTAGGTAACAAATTGAGAATATTTCAAGGTAAATCCCAAATGTGTGAGACGGCACATTTACATTTATTTATTTTATTATTTATTTATTATTTTCTAATTAACATTACATTGTCCTGTAGGGAAATAACTAGTGGAGCTACAAATCCATGAAAATAAAGATTTTTGAAATAATCATAGACCAATTTTGAATGATTTGTAGTTGTTGTTTCCCTAAAACAGATCCAGCATATGTGTTATATATGTGAGATTTCAATCAAAATTTCAATTGAATTTCATCCTTTGTGAGGATCATATTGAAATCTAAAACGGATTTTACCAACTAGGTTCAAGGAAACGAGAGAGAGAACATTTTCATCACTTCTGCACTTGTATTGAACTACCTCTCTCCCTTTAGTTGCAAAGCCTTCAAAATTAGCACAGTTCCGAGAGAATCCCGTTGAGTATGAATTCCCGACTACCTGTCGAACCAGCGGGCGAAAATAAATATTTGCGAAGGCCAACATCATAGCTTTTGAAAGTAGTGCACCTTCCGCCCACAGAGCGCACTTGTACGAGGAGTCCATCATTCCCTGATGAGGAGTTTTGTTTTGTTTATTTATGCACTCACGAGTCATTCTCGCTAAAAACGGCTGTGATTTGACGGTGCTGGCCACGTGAAATATGAGTGGCGTTTTGGAGATAAATTAGATCTCATCATTTGACCTCCTCAAAACATCGGTTTATCCCTGTCACGAGGGTCTAAGGCACTACCTACACATGCATATCGAATAGTTAATGCACAGCGAACAGAGACAATATTGAAGCCGCATATTTGTGCTGCGCAGTAACGTCTAGCAACACATATTTCACTCTGCTCACTTCCCAACAAAGTCGAATCACTCCAGGCTGAGGTATTGTTAGATATCAAATAATAGTCAGCGTCCTGGCAGAGAAGAAGTCGTGACATTACAAGGTGACCTGAAAGTTCCAACATCCAACACACGAAGGAGTGAAAGCCAGCGAACATAAACGAATGATTTAAGTCCATAATATGGATATATTCATGGTAGTAGCAGTGAAGATGGTAGCGTGGCGAGTCCGCCGGACCATGGCCTGTTGCCAATATACGTCTGTAGAAAACGCTGCAAATTCTTTCACATGGATTGGATATTGCTCGGACCAGGCGCATGGAGACTCATTTCAATCGATTCAGCGTCCAAAGTTTGGTGGAAAATGATACTCCACACGCCCAGATACCAGAAATCACAAAAACCAACGTTCAAAATAGGTATAGAGAAACCAATTTTGACCCGAAACACTTCCGATGGGTGCCAATTGTTCCGAGACCCGTCTCATTGTATTCATCATCCAAAATTTAGTGGAAATATGAAAACCCACAAGCCTAGGTCGCCAAAAAGAAGAAGTTATGGGTCAACATGGGCTACCCATTTCGAGATTTCCGGTACTTAGGCGTATGGGGTGTAATTTTCCACTAAATGTTGAATGCTGAATCGATCGGACTTGACCCGGAACACGCCACACCAACTGCCCCCCCCCCCCCCCCCTATTTCCCCCATGTTCGATATTTTCGGCGATTTAGACATGTGGAGTATGATTTTTCACTAAATTTTGGGCTCTGAATCGATTGGAGTTTCCATGCTGCTGGCCCGAGGAATAAACAAATCCTGTAAAAGAATTTGCAACCCCCCCCCCCCCCCCCCTTCTCCCACCATAGGTCTACTAGTACACAGAAATGCCAATGGGAGACGTTTTGGAGGTTGTAGAAGCACCGCAAGGTCGCAAATGTGAAGCATATCTGACGCACGTTTTGTTCACTAACTCTTGGACTGGAGGCCGAAAGGACACAGAATGTGATGAAACAATCCCTGTTCCCGGAGGAGCTAATTGCTCTGCTGATCAAGGTACAGATGGACTGAACTTCGGAAAGGGATCCACAAGCACTTACGACAGTTTGAAGAGCCAACCTGATCGGCTTAGTGAGCTCTGGGCTGAAGTGCTCTCCTAAAATTGACCCCCTCGGGAGGCTGAAGGTCCGAGGACGCTCAGATTCAGTCAAGTTCTAATGACAAGAAGCTAGTCTGACCAGATGGGTGAACTACAAGGCTAATTTCCCCCGTGTTCAACTGAGGAGCCATTTATCGCTTAAAGCGCGACTCTGAAAGTCATTTTGTCAGTTTATCCAATTTTTCATCCATGTGGTATTTTAGACAAAACCGTGAATAAATGGCCAACAATCCATCAAAGAGGCGTCAAAACACATTGCATTAAAAAGCATCTAAAAAGTACGAGTATGATGTTTATCAAATGCATTTCACCATTGAAATGTACCAACTTCCGAGCGGAGTAATTTCCATCTGCGACTCAAGTCCACGGGGCTAATTCCACAAGTAGTTATCAGTTGAATTGTAAATCAACCTACAGCAAATGCGCAAACTACCAGTTGGTACATCTCCAACACATAACCGACGATTGAAGTCCCACGCCAACTGTAAACACCGAACTAATCAACCAAAAGAGGAGATGGAGGACACGCTTAGTTGGTAGGCAGGGAAACCCTTCACGTCCGTTTGTGGAAATGTATCCTATGATCAAAGCTTCGCTTCCATTTGAGGGTTTCAGCTTCTGGCACAACTTTAAAAACAGTATTAGGCCAAACAAAGTTTCAACGTAACACAGCGATCCATCATCGGAAGTGAGAATTCATAGGAGAGCATACAAGACTTCACAACTCCAGAAACAACCAATTCGATAGCTATCTAGTGAGAATACGAATGGAAAAAGGAAATTTTTTGACAGGGGTTTGCTATTCCTCGGACCAGGGGCATGGAGACTCATTTCTTCAACATGGGGAAAATGGGGGAAACAGTGGGAGTGGCGCTTAGTGAAAAATGATCGAAAACCTACTTTCAAAACGCTGCAAATTCTTACACAGGGGTTGGTTATTCGTCACACCAGGCGCATGGAAACTTATTTAAAAACATGGGGGAAATGGGGAAAACGGTCGGTGCGGCGGGTCCCAGACCCATTCCAATCGATTCAGTGTCCATGATTTAGTGGAAAATGATACCCCACACGCCCAGGTTCCAGAAATCTCAAAAACACATATTCAAAATGGGTAATATATACCCAATTTGACCCATAACTTCTTCCAGTGGGTGCCAATCGTCCTGAGACACATTTCATTTGATTCAGCGTCCAAAATTTAGTGGAAAATGATACCCCACTCGCCTAGATCGCCCAAAATCTCGAAAATCCATTTTTCAAAAAACACATTTTGACCCCTACCCCACCCAAATTTGGTCCGATCGGGCTGAAAAGCTTGGAGGACCGTCCCAGGCCGGTTACAGACCCCTGACCCAAATTTCAGATTTTTAGAAAATTTTCTACTACCAAAAACGGCGTGGACGGCGGACGGCGGACGGCGTACGGCGTACGGCGTACGGCGGACGGCGGACGGCGGACGGCGGACGGCGGACGGCGGACGGACATTGACCTTTTTTGATCTAGACACCATGAAACGTCCAGAAAAAAATTTTGAGCCGAATCGGAGAGGTTGACCATTTGCATGAAAACATAGGTTGATTATTCAAGGAATAACCAACCAAAATAGGAAGGCAGATACCCATTTCGACCCGCAATTTCTTCCGGTGGGTACGTCTCATTGGACTCAGCGCCCTAAATTTAGTCGAATAAACCCTACACGCCTAGATCGCCGAAAATCTCAAAAATTCATTTTTCGGAAACCACATTTTTACCTCTTATCTCCATAAAATTTGATACGATCGGGCTAAAAAGTTTCGAGGACCAATTAAAGCCGGAAACTGGTCCCTGACCCGAATGTCAGATTTTTAGAAAATTTGCTGCAACCAAAATCGGCGTGGACGGCGGACGGACAGTTGCTTATTTTGATCTAGACACCTTGAAAAGCCCAGAAAAAAAATTATTTAAGGATTTGCCGACGTTTCATCAGAATTTACTAGGGCTTCTAAGCCAACTCGCTCGGCGTTAAAACATTGCTTTTCCCGGGTTATCAGGACACAACGTCAGTAAGTTTTTTTTTTTTCCCAATGTTACACATGCGGCCTTGGAGCCAGTATTACCTAGCTCATTCATGTAATTGAACGTTCACAAAATCTGAAATTATAGGAGAATTGAAATTCGCTTTTCTTTCGAAGCGTCGAATGATTCGGAATGAATGATTACATCATCATCGTCGTCAATATCCAAGCGAGAACTGTCTGGAAACATGGAAGGAGGGAGTAGTAGTCTACTCGAACCTACTCGAAGCCACCTGGTACCAGATGAATATGCTCAGATTAAAGACATTCCAGCCGGAGCCTAGGAGAAATAATTACCTACTTACGATCCTATACCTTGAGCATATTCCTGAAAATATATCTGCCTGGGAATGACAGGAACCCCTCCCATTCATTCCGAAACATTTGAACGTTAAAGGAGAAGCACCTCATTTGAATCGGAAAATTATAATCCGAACCCAAATTGCGCGTTTCTCGTAATTTCCACGGCAGGGCAAACAGGTTCAACAAAAGACGACGGAGGCCAGCGCAATTTATTTGGCTCCTGAGTAAATGAGGAAGAAGTAATTCAAGTTTTAACGGGACTACGAGAAACAATTTTCTAGAAGTTATGTGCATTCAACGAGCAGCACAAAAGCAGGCCCATTAGGCAGTTGGAAGCAGCCGGTTTACACGGTTTCAACAGGCGACGGAGCCTCCTCCTAGAACGGATGGCACAACATATCACAGCGAAAACAAGTCGGAGGGCGAATGGGAAAACCTCTTGTAATGAAGGGAACCTAACAAGTGACATAAAGTTACGACTTGGTACAGAGGCTCGGCGAGGAGAAAACATTGGGATATTAACTGCAGGCTCTGAACCTCGCTTCTCGTGCCTAATAGGTCTCTGAATACGGTGAGTAGAACAGGTCGTTCTTTCCGGTAATTGAGAAATGCAGCTTCGAGGAGTGTTTTTGAGGAGGCCGAAGAAATCCCGGAGCCCCTTTTTGAGACGAGTAGATGATAACACGGAAATCCCGCTTGTTCGTTCGAGCTAGATGGAATGGGAACCGAAGAAATTCCACGTTGAACTTTTCTATAGAGATCACAAGGAACCAGGTTAGTTTTCAACAGCCATGTGGAACTGTGCTGATCCGAAGTCGCTCTCACATGTAGAAAGGTCACATGTAGAGCTCTCACTCTTCTCTTCCAATGCCAACATTTTGCGGACTTCGAATTTTCTTCAACAGGGGTTGATTATTCCTCGGACCAGGCGCGCGGAGACTTATTTCTTCAATTGGAGGAAATGGAGGAAACAGTGGGTGTGGTGGGTCCCGGACCCATTCCAATCGATTCAGGGTCCAAAAATTAGCGGAAAAAGATACCCCACATGCCTAGATCCGAAAAATCTTGAAAATCCATTATTCGAAATACACATTTTGAGCCCAATTTTGAATTTGGTCCAATCGTGCTGAAACGTTTGAGGACCAACTAGATCCGGGAACGGACACTTGGTTAAATTTCCGATTTTTAGAAAATTTTCTACTACCAAAGTCGGCGCGGACGGCGTACGGCGGACGGCGGACTTCATTGATCTAGACACTTTGAAACGTACAGAAAAATGGCTCGAAAAGGCGTAGAGCATAGTTGAAAATTCAACGACAGTGAATTGTTCTAAAAACGCTGGGTTTTATGGCCTAAATTCTTCAAGTAAAGAATCAAACGAACCTTTGAAAATCCTTCATTTTCACGTAGTTTTCCTAAATAAACCCCTAATGAATAAAATCTGCAAATTCTTACACACGGGTTGGTTATTCCTCGAATGGGGGAAACAGTGGGTGTGGCGGGTCCCAGACCCATTCCAATCGATTCAGGGTCCAAAATTTAGTGGAATATGATACCCCACACGCCTAGGTAGCAGAAATCCCGAAAACACATATTCCAAATGGGTAATATATACCCAATTTGACCCATAACTTCTTCCAGTGGGTGCCGATCGTTCTGGGACCCGTTTCATTGGATTCAGCGTCCAAAATTTAGTGGAAAATGACACCCTACTTGCCTAAATCGCCCAAAATCTCGAAAATCCATTTTTCAAAAAACACATTTTGACCCCCCCCCCCCCCCCACCCCAAATTTGGTCCGATTGGGCTGAAAAGTTTCGAGGACCCGTCTCGGCCGGGAACAGACCCCTGACCCAAATTTCAGATTTTTAGAAAATTTTCTACTACCAAAAACGGCGCGGACGATGGACGGCGTACGGCGGACGGACACCGACCTTTTTTGATCAGGACATCATGAAACGTCCAGAAAAAAATTTTGAGCCGAATCGGAGAGGTTGACCATTATCATGAAAACATAGGTTGATTATTCAAGGAATAACCAACCAAAAATGAGGGCTGAATGGGAGAGATTTAATTTTCGCTTGAAAAAATAGTTTGATTATTCAGAGAATAACTAACCAAAGACGAGAAAAGCTTTGCATGCTGACCGAAGTAAAATATTTCATGGAGGAGACGAACGCCGATGAAAGTTCAAATAATGCAAAATGTTCGAATAAAATGAGAGGGGGACCCGAGAAGGCGATTTACTAGAGAAAGAGACAGAACTCAGACGTTGAACAGCACGGGTCGAGATAACGAGTTTTTATTTGGGGTGGGAGTAAAGGAGCCCATCCCGTCTTCGAAGGCTCAAAACTCTATACTTTCTGAGGACACCGTCAACTTTTCACGAGGCTATTACCGAAGAGAGGAAAAAAGTGAGTGAAGAATCACCTCGACCTGCCTCGTAATTCACGGAGATTAGGAATTTTCCGTGGGATCCTAGAGAGTGAATTTTTTTTTTTGCGAGAGTCCATGGTCGAGCGCAAAACCAGACACCAGTGTCTTGAACCAGTGTTTTGCATTAGTCTTCTAAAAACTCGACCTTCCTACTATAATCCGAGTTTTGAAAGTGGAGAATTACCCGGGATCAGCGACAATAATGAAGTTTACTTTACGGAGCCCTAAAAGCCCTACTCAATGATCAATGATTTTTGTCAACATTGGATTTCACCCGTTATCTAAATTTGCATTGGTTACTTTAAAAACACCTATCCCGCGAATTCACGATTCGTTCGAAACAAAAAAGTCTTTCTCATTTCCAGAACGAATCAGAATCACCTACATAAACTTAGTTGGTCGTCACAGGTCGATTCTGGTACGGCTCTCGACGATACCAATCGATTCAGAGTCTCAATATTTTGTGAAAACGTTGCAAATTATTTCAGAGGGGTTGGTTATTTCTCGGACCAGGCGTGAAATCGATTCAGTGTCCAAAATTTAGTGGAAATGACCCCACACGCCTAGGTACCAGAAATCTCAAAAACGTTCAGGTAGATGAATATCCATTATGACCCTTAACCTCTTCCGGTGGACACCAATTGTCCCGGGACCCCTCTTATTGGATTCAGTCTCCAACATTTGAAGGAAAATGATACCCCACACGCCTAAATCGCCAAAAATCTCAAAAATCAATTTTTCGAAAATACATTTTGACCCCCTTCCCCAAATTTGGTCCGATCGGGCTAAAAAGTTTTGAGGACCAACTAGAGCCGGGAACGGGTCCCTGACCAAAATTTCAGATTTTAGAAAATTTTCGACAACCTAAATTGGCGCGGACGGCGGACTGACATTTGCTTAGAGCAGGGCTCCCCAATATGATCAGACGCTGAAAATCAGGGAAGACTGTCATGGGCCACACGGCCTCGGAAACAGTCTAGCGTAGGTACAACAGGACTGACATTTGCTAATTCTGATCTAGACACCTTGAAACGTCCAGAAAAAAATGTGGACCATACTGGAGAGATTAACTATTTGTATGAAAACATAGGTTGATTATTCAAGGAATAACCAATTAAAATAAAACCCAACAATCTCGATAAATCATTATCATAATAGGTAGGTAGGTACCCATTTTGACCCACACAGGCTCTAAACGCTTAAAGACTGACTCGCTTATTAAATATTTAGAAATATTTGAACTGAGTCAAGGATCATTTTTCTATCATTCTATCATTATGGAATAATAAACGGCACTTTTCGAAATGTAAGGTGGTTGTAACCAATATGACAGAAACAACATGAATTTGAAAAGAATTCAATGGTTTCATTAATCGACATAATCTCCTATGAACGGCGTGTGAGCTGAAAAATTGTGCTGTTACAACAGATGTATAAAGCTTGCACATTACGCTCCACGTGCATGTTAAGCTTCCTGTATTACATAGGAACGTATAATAGCTCCTAACCGCGAGAGTCCATTGTGATGCTCTAATGGGTAAGTTACGCTGGAAACAAAAGGCTGAACCAAACGGAGAACTCTTCACGAGAAGCAAACTACAACTGCATCGGAAAGGGGTGCTTATGTTGAAGGCCGGGGGGGGGGGGGGTATTGTTCTCATTGCATCGCCCCGTGAACGAGTCTCTAAGCGGCCCCGATCCTCAACAGGCTCCAGACGTTTCCCTTGCAACATGAAGAGCAGAGCAGAATGAAGGGCTCTGCTCGTAGGGTTCTGCGATACAAGTGCGTTCGGCTTTGGTGAGCGAGTGGCTGTGGCATTCCCAAGTTTCTCCCCGATGTGCGTGAATTACTCACTAATCGATCAACGTCAATCCACCACGAAGTTATGCGAGGCAGCGACGGCTAACGGCTTTCAGGGTCGCCCGTTGTTCGGAAGAGATTACAACTAGGAACATGCGTCCATCATAGCGCAACCGGCCATGTCCCAGGGTCGAGGGAATCGCTTATTGTCCCCAAACACCCTTCATAATGAAGCCCTCGAATGATACGAGCGGATTGGCCACCAAATCAGTGGAAACTTCCCGAATATCCACATTCACTGCACCAGACAACGAAATTTCAGAGTTTTCGTACACACAAAGTATTGGGTAATACTCTGACCTGGGAATTACCTAGGGATTGAATGATAATACGCGTAAAAGGGTTAGTTAGTACAGTGCTGTGTGCAGAAACTTATGTCGATAATGAATAAAGGAAAACAGCCATAATAGCCTTAAAGCTGAGGCTCTCATCCCGCTTTTGCATGGCCGTTTCATAGCTCCTTCCACAGACGCATGTTGACGTACGCCAAGGTGCTGCAGAGGTTACATGAGTATAACAGGCATGGTCAGCAGAGCATAGATACATCAAACGCAGCGTGCTGCGCCCACGACTTAAGCCATTCACGGGGCAACATCCTAAAAAATCTGCAAATTCTTACACACGGGTTGGTTATTCGTCAGACCAGGCGCATGGAACCTTATTTAAAAACATGGGGGAAATGGGGAAAACGGTGGGTGCGGCGGGTCGCAGACCCATTCCAATCGATTCAGGATCCAAAATTTAGTCGAAAATGATACCCCACACGCCCAGGTACCGGAAATCTCGAAAACGCATATTCAAAATGGGTAATATATACCCAATTTGACCCATAACTTCTTCCAGTGGGTGCCAGTCGTCCTGGGACCCACTTCATTGGATTCAGCTTCCAAGATTTAGCGGAAAATGATACCCCACACGCCAAGGTTCCAGAAATCTCAAAAACACATATTCAAAATGGGTAATATATACCCAATTTGACCCATAACTTCTTCCAGTGGGTGCCGATCGTTCAGGGACCCATTTCATTTGATTCAGCGTCCAAAATTTAGTGGAAAATGATACCCCACTCGCCATGATCGCCCAAAATCTCGAAAATTCATTTTTCAAAAAACACATTTTGACCCCTACCCCACCCAAATTTGGTCCGATCGGGCTGAAAAGCTTGGAGGACCGTCCTAGGCTGGGAACAGACCCCTTCCCAGCCCGCCGTCCGCCGTCCACGCCGTTTTTGGTAGTAGAAAATTTTCTAAAAATCTGAAATTTGGGTCAGGGGTCTGTTCCCGGCCTAGGACGGTCCTCCAAGCTTTTCAGCCCGATCGGACCAAATTTGGGTGGGGTAGGGGTCAAAATGTGTTTTTTGAAAAATGGATTTTCGAGATTTTGGGCGATTTAGGCGAGTGGGGTATCATTTTCCACTAAATTTTGGACGCTGAATCCAATAAAATGGGTCCCAAAACGATCGGCACCCTCTGGAAGAAGTTATGGGTCAAATTGGGTATATATTACCCATTTTGAATCTGCGTTTTCGAGATTTCCGGTACCTGGGCGTGTGGGGTATCATTTTCCACTAAATTTTGGACCCTGAATCGATTGGAATGGTTCCGGGACCCGCCGCATCCACTCTTGTCCCCATTTCTCCCATGTTGAGGAAATGAGTCTCCATACGACTGGTTCGAGGAATAACCAACCCGTGTGTAAGAATTTGCAGCGTTTTTTGATCTAGACATCATGAAACGTCCAGAAAAAAATTTTGAGCCGAATCGGAGAGGTTGACCATTTGCATGAAAACATAGGTTGATTATTCAAGGAATAACCAACTAAAAGAGTCTGAAATTGTCCATCTTTCCGATATATTCGTACGTGAAAGAAGTCTGATCAAAACGCGGTAGATTGATTGATCTCAGATAAAGGAATTGAGAAAATATAAAATCACAGTTACCAACTTACACGCAGACAAAAGGCACCTAGGAGTAACACGGGAAGCCGTTCGCGAGCCGAATATTTCAACGTGAAATTGCACAACACTCCTAGCTTACATTCCACCTGTCAATTCGTCTCTCCATTAGTCTCTGACGTTCGGGCGTCAAGCTTGAAATCCGATGTGCAACTTGTTTCGACAATCCCGACATGTCCCGTCAATCTCTTGCAACAGTTGCATATATTTGCTTCGTCCTCCAACACCAAGAGATGGAAATCGGTGACGACATTTGACGAGGGAGAGGGAGGAGATAATCGGCGTTCACGGTGCTACAGGGATGGCAACACGAATTTATATTCGTCAACTGAATTATTACTCATTGCTGAGTTCAATCAGCATTGCAGCTCTTCCTTAATAAAAATTCAAGTTGGCAGTGAGTATCAACGAATCTAAGAAGCCAATCCTGTGTACATAGGCAAAGAATACAGTGAGTCATTGACGTCACAACTCAATTGCGTTTTCATTTCGGAGTTCAACTTCTCCGATTAGTAATTTTACAGTTTGCTTTTTAAGATGTCTAGATAAAAATTATTCAATGAATATCAACCAAAACAGAAATGTTCAACCTCCGTCCGCTGTCCTCGCCGTTTTGAAGTAGAAAATTTTCAAAAATCTGAAATTTTGGTCAGGGTTTTCAGCTCGATCGGACCAAATTTGGAGAGGAGGTCTGACATATTTGGCGATCTATGCGTGTTGGGTATCGTTTTATACTATATTTTGGAACCTGAAGAAGCTGAATACAATGAAATGGATCCCGGAACGATTGGCGCCTACCGGAAGAGGTTATGGGTCAAAATGGGTATCTATCTACTCATTTCGAAGGTGGGTTTTCGAGATATCTAGTACCCAGGCGTGTGAGTTATCATTTTCCACTAAATTTTAAATGCTGAATCGATCAAAATGGGTCCGGGACCCACCACACCCACTGTTTCCCCCATATTCCTCATGTTCGATATTTTCGGCAATTTAGGCGTGTGGGGTTCCACTAAACTTTGGACGCTGGTCGAATCTAATGATT
The DNA here is from genome assembly GCA_019603395.1 of Cyrtorhinus lividipennis. NCBI lineage: Eukaryota > Metazoa > Arthropoda > Insecta > Hemiptera > Miridae > Cyrtorhinus > Cyrtorhinus lividipennis. The sequence goes on from CM034004.1 coordinate 24,191,517, forward strand.
CTCCATGCTGCTTGTTCGAGGAATAAACGACCCCTATGAATGGATAAGCAGCGTTTTACTGAAAAATCGGATATTTCCAATTTGATCGGCCCAAATTTAGGAAGGGTATGGGTGAAAACGGGTTTTTAAAACTCAATATTCTGGATTTTCATGGTATTAGGCAATTAGCGTATAATTTCCAGCCAAATTTTGGACGGTAAATCGATTAAAATGAGTGGAACGAAGAAAAACGACGGTAACCACGACCCAATTTTGTTCCTCTTTCTTCTTCAATTTATTAGGGTTATGGCCCGCCATTAAATATTGCATTTAGTTCGCTTATTCTCTTTATTTGTCCCGAGTTTCTCAAGGGTCATGTTCCCAAAGTTTTTTTTACGCAGTTTCCACGATCCGAATTGGTTGCTGAGTCTCGCTATATCTACATTAGGCCAAACCCACCAAAACTGAGCTAGGCTAGGGACAGGGTACGTGAGAGAAGAGTTTCTCGTATTTGTCCCAAACATATCTTTATATGTTATTTTGGTTTCATTGTACTTATTATAGAACGTGATTGCCATTATCGAAAACCAATGCAACTTGTCATGAGTTGTGCCGTGAAAAATATGAATTCTCGCCTTCCCTCCCAATTCAAACTGAGCGCGGTTTCGCTGCCTTCCATATCTCATCGATTGCCACCCATCGATCTGTCCGGTGCTGCCACCTGAGCGAAGTTTTCCTAAACTGGCGTCTTCTGGCGATGTTATCAGCCTCCTCATGCTCGTGGTACCGTACTGTTCCGATCTCGCTTTTGTTCTCCCGTTAGCACATTTTGCTTTCGAGGCTCTTATTTTTCCGTTCGAATTAAATTTCGTTCTGCTTCATCGTCGTCGTGGTGGTCACCGCCGCTTTGGATTCCATTTTTGGAAAAGGATCGTCCCGTACCAGTGAGTTTCGCAACTCCTTCAAAGATAACCTCTGTGGAGCTCTCCCATTCCTCTTTCATCAAGCCGATCCTTAATTTTCTTTTAATTGATTCTCGCAGTTTCTGGGTACTGCTATCGTCAATCGTCAATCGTCGCCAAAGAATCGTGGCAAGGACGACTCGATAATACCTCGTCTATCGCCATCCGTCCCGCAGTTTCGGATTACCGCTCTACCGCTATCGTCAATCGTCGCCTGTCGCCCGTTTCGTCCAGGACATCGTGCAAGACAACTGGAAAATATCCCGTTCCGTCTCGTTCCCTATCCCGTTCCGTATCGTTTCCCGTCTGTTTCCACCCAACAAACCGGTAGGACTAAAATTCTACTCTAAATTTCCACGGCCGTCGGAAACAGGTAAAATATATCGTAGCTGTATGTATGTATCTGTGCTAGCTAGCAGATAAAGACAAAGACTGCTAGATAGTCAAGTAATGTTTAATTTCCTTCCTTTTTCCTAATTTTCTTTTTGCAATTTATCGTCTACTGGTTATACCTGTGACAAGAATACCCTGAGAAGTATCGGCTTTCGTTTCTTTCTTTCTCTTTTTTTTTCTTTAAACAGAAATAAATTTTATTCTTTTCAATTGAATTCAAGTTCCTTCTTTCCCTACTCACTTTATTTAAATATTGCCGAGGGTTCATCCCCACCTGTCTCTTGTCTACGTCACAGAGTACATGACTCTAACTCAAAATTTTGGAACGAAATTCACACAATTCCAATATAACGCGCCACTATTTTCATCCGGAAGGGGGAGAAAGCTTCAATGACGAGGACAAAAAACGATGTCCAGTCAATACGCAATCAGAGGGAACGAATTCCCCGTATTGATGCGAGAGTAAAATGGAACAGTTTTCATTCTCATCGAGTCAATAATCAAACGGAAATTACTCTCGCGCTGGTATTTTCTATTTTCAGAGCTCAGGCCCTTGCAGTAGGAGGTCGATACCTCGTAAGGGAGGTTCTCAGTGATGAGGCCAAATCCAATTTGCCCGTGTCCAGGATCCGCTCTTTTAATTCGTTTGTGATTGACTCGGACGTTCATTTCCCTTCCAACAAGAAACTGCCTTCCTACCTGGAGTGCACCCCCCCCCCCCCTCACAACATACAGAGGGAGTGACATCATGAATTTATTAGTTTCTCTAGCTTATCCGATTCATTTATTCCTCGGTGCTTCATTCTGAGACCTCGTGCTGATAACGACTCCAGCTCTGCTGCACGACTAAGGCTTTACAAACTCATCCCCGGCTCGGATCACTATTCCCCACGCCCCATTTTCATATTCTCCAGTGTCGCATGTGTGTAAGCCGAACCTTGAATTGAATTCGGACTCAAAATCGTCAGTCAATTCTTTACTGTCAACAAAATTCTTAAATAAAAACGCTGCATATTCTTACAGAGGGGTTAGTTATTCCTCGGACCAGGCGCATGGAGACTCATTTGTTCATCATGGGGGAACTGTGGGAGTGGCTTCTTCCAATCGATTCAGGATCCAAAAATCAGTGGAAAATTATAACCCGCACGCCTGGATCTTCAAAAATATCGAAAATCCATTTTTCGAAATACACATTTTGACCCCTACTCCACCCAAATTTGGTCTGTTCAGGCTGAAAAGTTTGTAGAACCAACTAGAGCCAGAAATGGTTACTTGACCAAAATTTCAGGTTTATAGAAACCTTTCTTCTATCAAAATCGGCGTGGACGGCGGACGGACATTTGCTAATTTTGATCTAAACACTTTGAAACGTCCAGAAAAAAATGTTGGGCCGAATCGGAGAGATTGACTTTTTGCATGAAAACGTAGATCATTTATGGAATAACCAACCATAAACAGGTTTGATCCGGAAATCTTCGAAAAAGAGGCAGTTGATGGCTTGGACAGAACATAATGGTGGAATCTACTAGAAAAAACGTGATTAAGCATTCACGGCGCATATTGGGGCGAAACGGGACGAGCTTGTCAGAGGGGCCCAAACGAAAAAGGCATTTCAAATTGATGATCCGCTTGTCATCATATAAATCTTAACGCGTAAGTAAAAGAAGGGAAAAGGGTTGTAGAAAAATCCGTTGAACACAAGTCGATGAGAAAACGTCGGGCTCCCGAAAGCGAGTGACTTGTGATGGACACAGCCGCTAATGACCGTCTCATGGACGACAGAAGATGTCCCCTGACCTGTGCAGCATCTCGGGGAGCGTCGAGGGACGACACGCCTATCTCATCACTTATGCAAAGTCTTGCTCAACAAATAGCTTCTCAAAACGGGGAAAAACCCCCTACGAGCAGCCGTAGCAGTGCAGGACTGAGGGAGCGACCACTTGACAGATGCCCTATTGTGCAAACAATGCTGCCCATGTAAACGCGGCAGAGTCGTTTTCGTCAAGATAAATTGAACTGAGACGTGCTCTTCAAACTCGTAACATTGAATGGCTCTCGAGTCAACGGAACCTCTTAACGCATGAATGCATTCGTCTTCTCTTGAGGAACAACAGTCGAACCATAATCTGGCTGTGGATAGAGTCCTGAGACGTCCTGCTGTCCAGCTTCACAGTCCCGCACCGATCAGAGTGGCTATCGTAACCACCTAACCACCTATACCGCCATAACCTTCAACATTAGAGGAGATCTCAAATACTTCTCGCACATGAGTTAAATACCCCAGGAATCTTTGAACTATTCTTTGTTTTAGTGGATATTGATCAACTAGTCTTTGTTCAGAGTAAATCACAAATGAAGTACATATTCATCTCAAACAAAAACGTGCAAAATCATACACAACTATATATTATTATTCCTTTGAGCAAGAGTATTAGTAAAACATTACATGTCCAGGACTCATCCCACTCAATTTAGTGGCAAAAATTTGGTAAGAAATGACACCTCTCACGCACATTGCCCAAAACTCTAAAATCCATTTCAACGATACCTGTTTATATGTTTACCTTTCAGTGGGCGCCAATCGGGCCGGGAATCATTTTAGTGAGTTCAGAATCTGAAGTTGAGTGAATATAGGTCCCCTCACATTCCTAGTTTCCCAAAAATCCCGGAAATATATTTTTACCTAAACTTGGGCAGAGCGGCCTGAAAAGTTTTCAGTCAACATGTGTTTTTGAGAAGTGGATTTTCGAGATTTTTGGCGATTTAGGCGTGTGGGGTATCATTTTCCTTCAAATGTTGGAGACTGAATCCAATAAGAGGGATCCCGGGACGATTGGTGTCCACCGGAAGAGGTTAAGGGTCAAAATGGGTATTCATCTACCTATTTAAAATGTACGATTTTGTGATTATTGGCGATCAATGCGCTTGGGGTATAATTTTCGACTAAACTTTGGACGCTGAATCGATTAAAATGAGTCTCCATGCACCTGGTCCGAGTAACCAACTCAGTAAATGAATTTGCAGCGTTTTGGTAATTGAAATTCTGAAATATGGGCCAGGAAGATCTTTTCATTTCCTCTGATTGGTCCTTTAAATTTTTCATCGGCCCAATGAAAAAGATTTATTTATTTATTAATCTGCCCTGCATTGGGCTAAAAGCCCACTCTTCCTGTAGGGCAGATACACTTTATAAAATAACATGAACAAAATTAGTCAGGATAGCATAATAATAACATCAAATATAACGTAATTTCTGCTTATTTCAAAACAAATAAAGGACGGCGGGGGAATTATGTTTTTTTGAAAATATTTTCGTTGATTTAGGCGTGTAGAGTGCAATTTTCCTCAAAATTTTGGACGCTGAATGCATTGAGACGGAGCGATTATTTTTCTTCTAAATAATCTTTTTCTTCTAAATAATAAACGCTATCAAAATTTATTTAAAATCGGAGAGATCGACCTTCGGCATGAAAACCCGTTGAAAATTCTAGGAACAAAACACAAACATGAAATTTCGTTCTTCAATTTCGCGTTTCGAACTTTGAATTTTCACGCAGAATTCTAGTGCGGAAATTGAGTCACATCGTCGAGAGTTGCCGTATGGGGATGTCCTGTTGTCTCGGAGGCTGATGACTTCATCCCCTTGAAACTTCCATACCATCACACCCGGGTTTCCGGCACCGGCTTACTGATTAGCAGGGGGGCGTCGTCGGAAGGAGGTTGAAGCCGAAAACGTTTAGAGGAAGAGAGAGGTAAAGCGGCATAACACTCAACAGGGAGAGGAAGTGGTGTCGGGCGGGTGAAGAAGAGGGGTGTAGATTTAGTTTCAAATAAGAGGATGAAGGCGGGGAGAGGCCGAACGGTTAGGAAAGGGCGCAAAGCGAGAAGGACCAACTCTTCCGGAAAATTGAGATATATCTGGAAAACCCCCTCGAGCTCTTCCGTCGCTACCTTCGACCTCATTTAGTCTAATTTGAAGGAAATCTGCTTCCCTTCCTCGCTGATCCTCCTACTTCTCTTCTGCAAACCTTCATCCTGATGGATCGCCCGACTCCGCCCACTCGGGCCTCCCCAACCGCTTTTCACCACTCTCCAAAATACCTCTATCGCGCATTTCCGTTCTCTCTAGTCCAATATGCGATAAAAATAAGAAAGAAAAGGAATCGGTTAGGGGACCCAGACAATGGGAAGGTTTCGTGAAAAGCTCTCACGTCAATTCGGAGGAAAAAAAACTGCGACTAGATTCGATTTGTGGGAAAGAACCCAGAGAAATGAAGAAGATGGGAGCCTCCGGAAGACAAACGACGCGCTTCTTATTGAGATTTTTTTTTTTAGATTTATAAGTATTTGTATAAGTAAAAGGCTTCACTAGAAGGGAGAAGAACGAATGGAAGGAAACGATTGCAAGGGTGCCTCATTTCCGCAGGATCGACCGACTACCTACAAAAACCTCGGATCAGGCACTTTGAAGACTCACTTAATCGATTCAGCGTCCCAAAAATTTAGTGGGAACAATACGTCATACGCCTATCCGGTCAAAATCAATCGAAAATGGGAAAATTTGAGAGACCAAACGTGGGTGTGGCCGTGTCCCGGTCCATTTCAATCGATTCAGCGTCAGAAATTGGGTAAAAAACGATACCCCTCATGCTTAGGTACCCGAAATCATGAAAACACACATTTGAAATAGGTGAATAGATTACCCATTTTGACCCATAACCACTTCCAGTGGGCTCCATTGTTTCGGGACCCGGTCTCGTTGTATTCAGCGTCCAAAATTTAGTCAAAAAACAATACGCCACAAGCCTAGATAGCCGAAAATCTCGAAAGTAAATTCTTCAAAAATACACATTTTGAACCCTTCCCCCCCAAATTTGGTCCGGAGCCCAGCTGGGCTGAGGGCAGACTAGCCCGTGGTAGTCTGCAACCTATGTGTGTCTATTGCCCTAACTTGTAGACTACCTGTAGGATCGCTGCCTTCCTATGGTAGCAAATGATCCAGCCGAGGGCCACCATAGAGATGTCGGAATGAGCTAATTAACCTTTTACCA
>CM034004.1:24197926-24221962 GCA_019603395.1 Cyrtorhinus lividipennis
AAAGAAAGAAAAAAAAAAGCTGCAAATTCTTACATACGGGTTGGTTATTCCTCAGACCAGACGCATGGGAGACTCATTCTTCAACATGGGAAAAATGGGGGAAACAGTGGGTGTGGCGGGTCCTGGACCATTCCCATCGATTCAGGGTCCACCAATTTAGTGGGAAAATGATACCCCACACGCCCTAGGTACCAGAAATCTCGACACATTCAAAATGGGTAATAGATACCCATTTTTGATCCTAAACCTCTTCCAATGGCTGCCAATCGTTCTGGAACCCATTACATTGGATTCACCATCCAGAATTTAGTGCAAAATATACCCCGCACACCTAAATTGCAAAAAATCTCAAATATCCAATTTTCGAAATACACATTTTGTACCCCTACCCCACCCCAAATTCGGTCCGATCGGGTTGAAAAGTTTCGAGGACTAACTAGAGCCGAAACGGGTCCCTGACCCAAATTTCGCAGATTTCAGAAATATATGTTCTACCAAAATTGGCGGTGGACGGCTGACGGACATTTGCTAATTTTGATCTAGGCACTTTGAAATGCCCAGAAAATTTTTTCGGCCAATCGGGATACTTTTGTATGAAAAGATGAGCTGATTATTCAAGGAATAACCAACCAAAATAAAATCTCAAAAACCAAAATATTGAGAAAGGCAGAATGATCCATCTTTTGTTAGACAAGTGCTAAACCCTAACAAAACTCCACCTTTCGAATGACTTCCTCCTTGCTTCATTCATTTAGAAGGCCCCATAAAGGAGAAGATAATAGGCCACCCTCAAGGTCGAGCTTTCCCTTTGAAGAAGGGGTTTAAAATTCTTAAGAAGCTAACGTTTTCCCGGAAACTGATAGGTACTTGAAAGATATTCAATGGGTAATTGTTAAATCGTAAGCATAAAATTGATCGATTTTCAAGGAACACATAAAATTCAGTGAATAAACGCACCGAAGAAAGTGGAAGCATCGTAAAAGGTAAGTGTTCATCATCATATTTTTACCCCTACGCTTCTGCAACACGTTCACTAAGCGGTAATATTACCGGGAAAAGCCGCCTATTCTACCTCGTATGTAATCGGGAGAAACCTAAACGTCTGTAGAAATTGAAATTGAAAATTTTCAAACTGTTTCAGTCATCAGGAAGGTTTTTTTGACATTCTGTAGGTCAATATTCAAATTTCATAACAAGTGCTGTACCTAAGGACGTTGAAATATAGCTAAACATCGATATTTGGGGATATCGATGTTACAAATAACATTTGTTGCATAATAACATACATTTTGCAATCTTTGCATCAACTTTTTTCAAAGAATAGCCAATCTATACTCTTATTGGAAGCCATCACGGTTCACAAGCAGAAGAAGATGGAGAGCTTTGGTGGGCTCCCCACATCACTCATTCTCTAGGCAAAGGCATGACCGCTATGTGGTCATGTTGCAGAATGCTTGGAAAGACGTGGGGACTTACACCGAGGATGACAGCATGGGCTTACTCAGCAATTGTGAGGCCCACTTTCACATACGCCTCCATCATATGATGGGGAGCCACCAAGCATCAGTCCAACAGCAGCTGCTGAAACTGCAAAGGCTGGCCTGCTTGAGCATCACAGGTGCTCAGAACACCTGCCCAATGGCAGCCTCAGGCGGCAGGGAGGATGGCGCTTACAGGACACAATCAAGTTCAACTGAAGGGTCTAACTGAAATCCTAAACAGGGTTCATGATGACAAGTCCGCCCTAGCAGTCTCTGATGCCAGAGGAGACCAACTTACACATGCCCTTCAATGTGGTCAGTCATAACAGACAGCGCTGGGAGGGTGGTTCACCCGTATTTCCCCAGGGCTCACGAAGGTGGTACGCGGATGGATCGCTAGTGGATGGTCGTGCTGGCCTGGGGGTTAGGGGGTTCGTCACTGTCTACCAGGCAGAGGTCCTTGCCATTGCTACTTGTGCGCAGGAGATCCACCAACGGGGGCTCATCTGCGCCAGAATCATCATACTCTCCAGCCAGGTAGCTTTAAAGGCCACTGCGGCCTTCAAGTTCACCTCAAGGCTGGCATGGGAGAGCCTTCGGTTCCTAATGAGGCTCGCAAGGAGGAACTCAGTGACGCTCCTCTGCGTGCCGAGTCATCAGGGTATTCGAGATTTTTGGCGATTTAGGCGTGTGGGGTATCATTTTCCACTAAATTTTGGACGCTGAATCCAATGAAATGGGTCCTAGAACGATTGACACCTACGGGAGGAAGTTGTGGGTCAAAATGGGTATCTATCTACCCATTTTGAATATGTATTTGCGAGATTTCTGGCACCTAGGCGTGTGGGGTATCATTTCCCACTAAATTTTGGTCCCTGAATCGATTGGGATGGGTTTGGGGCCCGCGACATCCACTGTTTCCCCATTTTCCCCGTGTTGAAGATAAGAGTCTCAATGCGCCTGGTTAGAGGAATAACCAACCCGTGTTAAAGAATTTGCAGCGTTTTCACGACTTTCTCATTGCGCTCGGCAGGCAAAGATGCTATGCTTAAGCAGACTCACAGAATTTACTTTTACCCCTTTCTGCTGCAGCACCAAGCGTCGATTGGCAATCAAGTTTTTTTCACCTTATATTAACTCAAATAAGTGATCGATCTAGTGTAGGTACCGAACGTAATTGATGAAATAACTCCAGTGAAATTGGTGAAAATCGTCCTCACCCATTTCGTCACAGTGTTTCTCGGAATTCGGCAACGTGGTTTTAACTGAGTTTGTAGTTGCGGCCACAAGGCTCTGATGCGGTCAAACTAAGCCCGAGAAATCCCTTTTGAATCGAGTTCATGAGCTTCTCCTTTCGGGCCTCAACTCATTTTCTCTCCTTTCCCGTCAAATCAAACGACTAATTACTTACCTTCTTACACAGTAAATAAGTATCAACCGTATATTTGAGCTTGCGCTGCACGAAAAGTGTTGACGAAAATTGTATGCTGTTTAATTTCCATCTCTTGTGAATATCAGTATAATTACAGTGAGTCAAAAGAGAATAAATTCTTGCTGGAATGTACACGTGCATATCAACGCCATCTTAACCCTGCACCTGCTATCGCTTGTTTCTTCAAGGGTGGAATATTATTCAGTACGATTCATTGATAGCCCTCATTCTCCAATATCTTTCCAAGTTGAAAGTTTTCAGGAGCAATCTTGATTTCACTCCGAGCTAGTTAAAGCTAGTAAAAACCAGCTGGATTTCTTTTATAACTTCAATAGTGGATACAAGTTGATACGTGCTTATCATTCTATATTTACCAATGTTTACTTCATAAATTATTCCGGGCACAATTTAAGTTAATTTTCATTCTAAGCGTATATTGCCAAGTCCTCGTTACTTCTAGTCTCCGGCAGTACAAATTGGTTTATCGCTGAGCATACGTCAACGTCAAACAGTCGCGTGACCCGCCAAATATCATTTACACGGGTTCGTTTATTTTTCATTCATTTAAATAGGAAAAGGGCGAGGCAGTAGAATGGTTAATAGAATCATGATCGTGAAAAATATCGATGGAAGAGTTTACGTTTTGCGGTTAGTGTGTTGGTTTGGGTTGTAGCTTTCGTAGTCACATCGCACCCGTCGTGGAATACTGTCACATCTCGAAGGGGACCGACGGGTTCAAGGTTATGACTGGAGTGAAAGATGTAACAGTATTCAGCAAATGCAGCAGGCAAATCCCCTCCACTCGAAACTGTAACTACCACCGGCTGCCAACTACTGGACTGCGCTTGGTGCTCTATTCTACGAACAAATTAGACGCTGCCATCACAAACAGAAAAATACATTTTTTGAGATGTGACAGTATTCCACGACGGGTGCGACATACTCAAATCAGTTATTTGTTGAAATGACAAGTCGCGTAGTCTATTTTTTACCATTACAGTGTATGACTAGTCATTTCATCAAGAGCCTAGGCATTTCATGAAAAATCTGCAAATTCTTACACACGGGTTGGTTATTCCTCAAATGAGGGAAACAGTGGGTGTGGCGGGTCCCAGACCCAACCCAATCGATTCAGGGTCCAAAATTTAGTGGAATATGATACCCCACACGCCTAGGTAGCAGAAATCCCGAAAACACATATTCAAAATGGGTAATATACACCCAATTTGACCCATAACTTCTTCCAGTGGGTGCCAATCGTTCTGGGACCCATTTAATTGGATTCAACGTCCAAAATTTAGTGGAAGTCTATACCCCACACGCCTAGGTAGCAGAAATCCCGAAAACACATATTCAAAATGGGTAATGAATACCCAATCTGACCCATTACTTCTTCCAGTGGGTGCCAATCGTTCTGGGACCCGTTTCATTGGAATCAGCGTTCAAAATTTAGTGGAAAATGACACCCTACTCGCCTAGATCGCCCAAAATCTCGAAAATCCATTTTTGAAAAACACATTTTGACCCCTCCCCCCCTCCCCAAATTTGGTCCGATTGGGCTGAAAAGTTTTGAGGACCCATCTCGGCCCGGAACAGACCCCTGACCCAAATTTCAGATTTTTAGAAAATTTTCTACTACCAAAAACGGCGCGGACAATGGACGGCGGACGGCGTACGGCGGACGGACATTGACCTTTTTTGATCTAGACACCATGAAATGTCCAGAAAAAAATTTTGAGCCGAATCGGAGAGGTTGATCATTATCATGAAAACATAGGTTGATTATTCAATGAATAACCAACCAAAAGCCATGATGACAGCCCGAGCCGCCTCTGCTCCCTTTGCAACGTGGGTGAGAATGAGGATGTCATCCACTTCTTCGCCATCTGCCCAGTTCTGGCGGACTTTCGGTTGAGATTCCTGGGGTTCAGTGTGCTGGCCATGAACGAGACAGTATCCCTTTTGGACTCCAGAGAAAGGTGGATCGACGTGGCGAGATGGTTGCATACCATGCCTGGAGATATCGCACTGCGTTGGTGGCAGAGTTCAATTGGTGACTACAAGGGTGTAAATTGTTAAACGATAAGGATGATTATGGGGGATATTTGTGTAGGGATGGTTAGAGTTTAAAAGTGGTATTTGGACAGAGGTTTATTGTGTTGTATGTTTGTAATTGTCTTGTGGTGGAAATCCCAGTCAACCCGGCAGACAGACGACACGTCCACAGCCTACCATGTTTTGTTTTAAGGTAGATTAAATTTTATCATGATAAAAATCAATCTAATTGATGAATTTGGGCCGTGCTCGGAGGGTACTGGGTTTCATAAAGCGTAACACCCGTGAATTCAGTGATGTCAAGGCCATAACGACGCTGTATTGCTCGCTTGTCCGTCCTCTCCTGGAGTATTCGTCCGTCGTGTGGTCGCCATACTACGCCACCTACGCCCACCAGATTGAGACTGTACAGCACATCTTCCTTCGCTACGTTGCTTTCAAGATGGGTATCCCATGGCATGATCTTGACTATGGCTCAATCCTACGTGTCTGCCGTCTTACCCTGTTGGTCAATCGTCGAGCTGTGGCCGATCAATGCTTCTTCCATAAGTTGATGAATGGAGTCATCGATTGTCCTCCTCTTCTGCAAATGATCTCCCTCAATGTGCCTCAATTTTTCTCTCGTTCGCACAATGTTTTCCTCGTTCCATTTGCACAGACAAATTACCTCAGGGACCGTCCGCTTCTCCGTCTTCCTCGTCAGGCTAATTTGATTTTGCGAAAGGCTGCCTGCGATCTCTTCTCGGACTCTTTGCAAGCTTACAGGGCGCGAGCTGTTGAAGTCCTCTCTGCCAAATGATTCTTAATGCTAAATGTTTGCTATCCTGGCAGGTGTTGTACCCAGCCATTTTACCATTGTTTTCATTTAATTATATTTGTATTCTTGTTAATTGGACCTTGGGTCCGTGCTATAAATAAATAAATAAATTTGCAAAATAAACATGTTTTCTTCTTCTCTTCTTCTTCTTCTTCTTCTTCTTCTTCTTCTTCATGAAGAAGCTAGACTCTTGATGAAGCGCCGGGAGGGATTTAGGTAGATGTTCAAAAATCTTTCTCCTTCCTAGAAATGTATATTTTGCGTCACAATAGGTTCCAAAAAAGGTGCTCCATAAAAATTACTCCTCTGATTTTCTGGCTGTCGAGTGGCCCTTTGTCTACCTTGGGTACGCTCACCATCACGTTGTCACTTACTTCCAAGTTTTCTTTTTTACTCTGTCCTTTCATTTTCTCTGCTGCTCTTTCTAGCCTTTCGTAACATTCAGACAGTATTGAAGTGATTCTGTTTAAACTCATGTTGAACTGATAGCAAGAACGATACTGAGGCCAACGGTGCCTCGAAAATTATTATGCCACGCGATAATTTGCCCGTTGCATAATGAACAACTGCAACACACCAAACAAGGGGGGCCAGACCTGGGGTGGTTGCCCAGGTCTGTCTGGCTGGGTAAACAGAGCGAAGGTGAAAACTCAGGGAAGGAAGGTATTTTGTTTGATCAGATGTAAGCCCCCAGGCTTGCTGCCTCCAGAAGGCCAGAAGGGAGGGAGCATGCGCCAGGATGTGCACACAGCTCCTGCCCAGACGTCGCATTTTGGAGAAAGGCCCAGCGCTCACTCATTGCTAAGGTGCCCAACCGGGCAGTCGTGCCCCTCTGACAGGGGGGCCCAAAATGTTGGAGTCATATATTTTTGTAATCCTGTCGTGCAAGTGCGACTCACTCAGTCCATCCTGGCTTTGTCCTGTGCTCGCTCTGAAGTGAACTCTGCGACCGTGCTGAAGTCGACCGAAGCTGTAATATTGTGTTTCCCATGCCATGAGATGATAAAGGACTCAAGTTAATAAGCCTCGCTGTGTACCAGCGGGACAGCGAGCCCCCTCCTGTTTTTCCTCGACGTCGACGCCGTTTTCGTCAGCCGGTATCGTTGCACTTGCTCATTAAATTGTATTTCATGTATATCATAATTTCATGTATCTTGTATTAATTGTATTTTATGCTCCACATGTTGTCTATTTTACTATGTCAAATTACTTTGTCTTCTATCAATTGTAGCCCAGGTTGAGGCATATTCTCCTTTACAACGAGTCCTTGTTTTCAATTATAATTCAGTTTGTATCAATGTATTTTATGCTCATCCTTGGTATCCCTAGTTGCTCAGTCGTAAGTCTTGGACTTACATCCCGTATCCTCTCGCTAGGTCCCTTCCAAATTCTCCGAAGAAACCCGAATTAAATTACAGTAAATTCAAACCCATTTTAATTCGAGAGAGGCTTACACACACACCACATGTGATGACCATTTTTTGACTATTTTCCTAGGCATTTGATCAAATGTTGGAATTCGAGTATGTGCCTACGACATAGCCGCTCAATAAACGATACCAATCTCAAGGTTTTGCGGCCTGTGTAATGTGGGTTTGGGATGGTACGAACAGCGCTGTAGAAGAGGAACATAACCGCCATCACTTTGACTAGAAGGCCGTTCCAAACTAGTAAGTACATGTAGATACAACGTGTTGAGTTGTAGTTGCCTTTCTGGAAGGATGAACCCTCTCCAGGCTGTCTTCCAGGACGAGGACGCTGGCTCGTAAATCCCGATTTTCTCCCTCATGCTTGTAGCCTTTGCTCTTTGGAACATCTCCAGAAGCCTATATTCAGAACAAAGTTATCGATTTCACCAACGTTAGCTTTTCGGCGCCCGACATTCGCCTCCCATCGCGCTTTCCCCACCTCTTTTCTTCCCTTTTCGGGTCCTCGAAATGAACCCACTTTTACTGCAGTCGTAAAACCTGTGCTCTTCTCCTTTCAACCCACGAACGTGGCAACAACAATTTATTTTCTTTTTCATTCGAGATACACCTCTCTACTCCTTTTCATTAGTTCCAAATCAATGCGGGTTCCAATGGAAACTGCGTCGAAGCCAAACAATCGTTTCGTACCGGAGAACAAGGGGACAAGAAAGATTGATTCCAGGCTCTTCCTTCCCCCATCGAAGCCATCTGACTTTACCACTATCCAAAACTGTATCATTAGATTTCGTGTTATTTCCTTAGAGGGCTTTGTTGCAACGATGTAACTCGTGGACAACAAACTTAGTCAAATTCAGGACGTTATTTCCTTCCAGGGGCTTACAAGTGGGTTCCAAGATCCACTGAGTGTAATAATCACGTTTGTTGAGGACTCATGGAATTCAGTACATACCTCTTTTAGTCGGTAGATGAAGTCTTTTGTGCAGTTCAGATGGATTTTTGATCGCGCACCTCAATACTCTTGGGCAATTTGGGCTATTTTTCTAGAGTTTTTTCTAGTGTGTATTTTTTTAACCATAATTTACTTTTTCTCTTCAACTACTTCTCCTTGGAAATGTGTTAAACGAGAAAAAACGAGCACGTACTTCAAAAAAGTAATCAAATTGGTATATTTAAAAGATTACCTCATTAGCGAGAGAATTAGCGGTATCACGGTAACTTAACAAAATCATTTTTAAGAAGTAATAGTAAAGATTTTGAAACACTAGCCAAGTGTTCAAAAAAGTATGTTAGAAGGGTTAAAATTTGGCTCTGATTATTCAAGGAATAACCAACCAAAACTCATACGAGTGACTATTCGCAGTACAGTATGATGCTATGCTAACAGCATTTTTCATTTTATTTCTTTACGTAGTCTATTGTATTTTATATTTAATGATTTATTAATCTCACAACTTTCCCAATCATGAGCTATGTCCAGTTAATGAAATTAAAAGAAATAAAATAAAATAAAATTGTTTGTGACCTTTTTCTAACTGATCCTAATCAGGATTTGTGCCCACCTATCTACTTAGTTCTACCTAGCTACCTAGAAAATTGAAAAGAAGCAATGGGGCATTCGAAAATTATAAAAATGCCAGCGTGAACTAATCCAACATATTATTTTCAGGCGTTCTAACCGGACAAGTTAATGAACTGATGATTTTTCTCTCATCCCCACACCTCAACGGCGGGCTTGATAAGTATCTCACCATATGTGGGCTCCAAAACCTCAGCTTTATATAAAAAAACGCTGAAATTTTTTCACAGGGGTTGGTTATTCCTCGGACCAGGCGCATGGAGACTGATTTCAATCGATTCAGCGTCCTAAATTTTGTCGAAAATGATACCCCACTCGTCTTAATTGCCGAAAATCGAGAAAATCCGTTTTTCAAAAACAATTTGCAGCAACGGACGTTTGCTCATTTTGATCTAGACACCTTGAAACGTCCAGAAAAAATATTTGGGAGAGGTTGATTGGCCTGTGTTACCGTTCACGCTCTCGTAAAATCACTTCAATGTAGCTAACATCACTTGATATTTCATTAGCATCCTTCGATTATAGTGCAATCCATCTCAGTACCTTGAAACACGAGCGCTCCTAAAACAACATTAGCAGCTGAAACTGAGTTTATTTTGAAAAAATAGGAACGAAAAATGAACGGAAAAAAACCAAAAGCTGACTAACTCGAACTCTTATGATGCCTGTATTGCGGGGCCAATCTACCGAGGTGGTTGTGGCCAGGATCTGAGCCAAAACATGGAAAAACCCCCAGGAAAATTATTAGCCGCGGGAAGAATTTTTCAACCCTGATGGCGTCATACGTCCTACTCTCCCCTCCCAGGCCATTCATCCTCCTCGGAATAATTAAAATTCATAAGCTGCCTTCTGTTAGCCCAGCTCGGCAGTGGATGACACAGCCCCATCCCCTTCGCCATTCCACCCACCCCTATAACACCCAACTGTTTCTTGTCCGGTTAATAAATACGAATAGTACTGCCTGCTTCTCCTCAAGTGTTTTCCCAGGCTAAAATTCCATTTGTGGTACACCGTTATTATAATAGGGGCATTACGCTTTTTTTCCAACCATTAACGGACATACGAGAAGATTTTTTGTTCCCTTTTTAGACAATTAAATGAACGACAATTTTTTTTTTTCGGAAAGGAACTATGAAAAATTTTCATTTTACGATCAGCCAAACATTGAAAATCAACTTAAATAACTATACAAGTGAAATAACGCTGCAAATTCCAAGACAGGGGTTGGTTGTTCCACGGGCCAGGCGCATGGAGATTAATAATTTAAAAATAGATGTAGCATCCATAATCTCTTGCAGTAGACGCCAATCGTTCCGGGACCAATTTCATTGGATTCAGCGTCCAAAATTTAGTAGAAAACGATACCCCACACGCCTAAGTCGTCGAAAATGTCGAACATGGGGAAAATGGGGAATCAGTTGGTGTGGCAGGTACTCGACCCATTCCAATCGATTCAGACCAACTAAAGCCGGAAACGGGTCCAAAATTTCAGATTTTTTAGAAAATTTTCTACTACCAAAAACGGCGCGGACAGCGGACAGCTTACGGTGGACGGACATTTGACTACACCTTGAAACGCCCAGAAAAAAATGTTGGGCCAAATCGGAGAGATTGAACTTTTGCATAAAAACATAGGTTGGTTATTCCTTGAATTACCAACCAACATCTACTAGTTGTAATGATCAGTTCTCTTATAATAAACCGAAGTTGCTCAATTTTGTTTTATTCAATCATCTCACTCTATTTCGGCCCAATCTCTCAATTAGCGTCGGGTGCCTGAGGAACCAAGCCGAATACCATTTGTCCACTATCGGGAAGACGGGAGATCTTGCAGCCAGTGTGACCAACGCGCACTCCAAGGGCTCACCAAGGTTGCGTTTTATTGCGAAATCGTCCGCTTGGAATTCCAAATGACGATCGAAGACGGAATTGATACCTCGCATGAATTGGATTACCAAAGGTGTGGAATATGTGACCCACAAATAGAGCGAAATCCAGGCGTGGGGTGCGTTCGATGGGTCAAACTGAAAACCACTTTGTATGTCCTGGTTGTCGTAGGCACCGAATAAGCCATAACTTACGACCATCACTTCTCCCAGGGACCAAACTAGTGACGAGTAGTTGTGTCCTTTAGCCCAGTGTCCCAGTTCGTGGGCAACGACGGCCGATATTTGCTGGGGATTCAGTATACACATGAGTGTGTAGGTTATAGTGATCATTTTAGCGCCGAACAGTCCGACGAAATATGCGTTTGGTGGATTAGCAGGAGATGGGTCAACGTACACTCTCTTCGTGGGATACCCAACTTGATCCGTCAATTGCTGAATAAGATTCAGGAATAATGGGAACCGATTCACAGCCCAAAACGTTAAAGGAACGACGAAGTGGATTTTCAGAGCCAGAACAAATGCAACCGCGGCATTGCTTACGATCGGAGCATAAAAAAGAACATGGGATCCAAATTGTTCGACAATTGTCATCAGAACAAGCGCTGAAATAGCGGAAGACAGTGCAGCAGCCAGTGCGAGCGCTACACTCGATAATATTACTATCGATGATGATCCCAATGTAATGTCACCAGAGGCCAGGGCTAATATGACCGTGGGTGGCAGGAAAAGCAGCTTCGTAACAGCACTGTCCATTGCTGCGAATAACACCGCCCGCCAGTACAAAGTCTCAACAAAATCCCCGGTCATAACCCACAAAAGGGGATGGTATCCCAAAAGTAACTTCGCGGATTTCACAATCAATGTTCCTCCTGTGGCCACGATCGTCGTTATACAAGACAAAATGCAGTTTCTCCTGAAGATTTCGTAGCGTTCTTCCGACATGCGCCCAGCTAGTAACTGAGGCATGGGTGTAGATTTGATTGCGACAGAGAGCTGCCTTATGTACAAATAGGCTTTCCACATGTCCGATATACAGTGCAGAGCTATCATAGCCAGCATCACATCAGTCACCTGAAAAGCTTCAGGCTGTACTGGCTTTACTGCGGATGTTGAGCTCCACCACATTTTAAGCATTGATTTGAACTAAAGCAGTTAATTTTGATGCGTTTAAATTGGAAATTAAAAGATTATTCAGAACAACAAACATTCGATTTTTTCTAAAAAGCAACTGTAGATTTTTATGATCTTATTTGCTTACAACAATCAATTTCTACTGGAGGACTGCTTCACGGAGGTTTTCGTTCTCAGCCAATAATTCATGGATTGCGCGATCCAATGACACGAATGTGGGGCGTAAAATCTCCTCTAAATATGTCAAATGAAGCATTGTCACCCAACTAGGGTTTATAAAACTCAAGAATTTGAAAAATAGAATGATGGATCCAGCTAGGGGCGTTTTGGTGCGTTTGGGCGCCTACTCATTTGTCCATAATTTCGATACAATGAGTACTATTCGGATGGATTGGCACTATGTTATCCTACAAAGTTTGATTTAGTACTCAAGTAGGTACAAGGTTGCTTAGACCTTACTGCAAATTTAAGGCTAATGCTAAAGAATAGGGCTATAATAGGGCTTTTCCACGAACGTGTTTTATCCCTAACTTCATTGCCGCACGACCAATGAGGTTTGAGGTCAAAACATTTAATGTAATAGTCATTCAAGACGCCTATGGTCTCCTGCTGAATATTTCCGTCAGTATTGACCCTCTCGCTCCACGGTTTACAACCCAGCATCCAACATACTGCATGTATTATGCAGAACAGTGATCCATTTTCGGATGTCGAAGGCAAACAGGTGGTTTTACTACGCCCTTCCGATATTCGGCTGCGGTGGTTACGTGGGCAATATGTGGGCAAGCCAGTGACGCAAGGGTAATAATTATTTTCGTTCTCTGGCTCAACAATTTATCGAGCTGACAGCGTTGCGCGAAGTATACCACGTCACAGTCAAGTGCCATTGTAAAAAGTCATCATATTTTCTATACTCGAATGCTAGGCAGAAAAGAGCCAATGCAGCCACCGCGTGAGGCTAGAAACTATGCCGTATGCATTTATTCCACAGGAGAACTATCGTTGAGGAAGGACGATTGTCTTCGGTTGTGTGTTTTCGGCGTCCTCGTTTTGGTTGAGCCCAATACGAGTTCACCCAGGAATGAATTCGTGAAATTCCTTTCATAAATCCCGCGGTCAAACGATGCAAAAGCTATTATTTATCCCCGCAATCATCCGGACATGAACGAAGTTTAGCAAATGGGAGTGGAAATTGGGTTTGAGGGCGAAGCGTTAATTGCGCCAGATGATAGGATCACGGGAGAAGTGATTGGAAAAGGGCACATCAAAACCGGCATCCAACCGAGAAAAGCTGTGGATCTCTCTCATGGATCAACAGCTGCTTATCGGCGCTTTCAATTAAACCTTCTTTCAATCCTTCCAATACGGAAAATCACTACTCTCTGAAGTATGCTTCTTCTATGCTATACCAGTAACATACTCACATTGGTCGTGGATTCTCTTATCTATTGAGGTAGACTGAACAAACGAGCGTGACGTTTCCAAAAATGATTTTATAGAATAACATCACAGTTAACTAGCAGTTTCTGATACTGCAAGGACTGGGCAACATAAGCACTATGACCGGTACAAATACGTGCTTCACTTCAGCAATGGGTCCTGTTAGAACTCACTGCCTGGTTGTGCAGCAATGCACATTATGATTGGCTGATGGAGAATGGTGCCCCTGGGGGAAACATACTCATCTTAAAGAGTCACATGGCCGTGGATATCTTTTACATAGTCGAGACAGGTGGTCATCAGGGAACCAATTTCCGCGTTCCAAGGTGGTCATACTTGACTGGCAGGGAGGTTACACCATTGATTCTTCCAGCCTGTGCTTTTAGTGGATGTGCTCGCTGACCTGGGGACCAAGGTTGGCCTATCTGCCTCTCTGGGCCAAGCCGACCCAGTCTATTGAGCGGAGGTCCTTGCCACCAACAACTGCTCATAAGAAGGCAGTATTTTGCCGTATGACGCTCCATCCTGACCTGTGAATGTCTCCAATCCGTCAAAGTACTTGCAGAGAGCAAGAGTGTCACTCTCCACGATGGGAACTCCAAAAGTTACCAACATCAGGTCTGGTCATTCAAAAAATCTCAATCAGCTGTGCTTTGGCAGAAGCGGCTATGACAAGAGCAAACCTTCGTATCGGATCGTCCATTCTCAGCGTTCACTGCCCTCTGCGTAATATATACATTATGGCAAAGCAGAGACTCTAGAGGCAGCGATGGCTGTGGAAATGCTCTGCACATGCCCAGCCACACCAGCAACAAGGTGAGTGGCATCTCCCAAGGTAGAGAGAGGTTTCCTAACCCCCCTTAGCATTTTCTGGCAAGGTGGCCCATTCTACTAGCTGCACAGCTACCAATCATCTAGAGCCGTTTTGCACGATAGTCGTGGTACCGTGGGGAAAAGTTGACTAACACAAAACTTTGAGCGTTATTCTCAAATCAGAAAATCTCGTTCAATATCGCCGAATCCTCCTCCAATAGTTTGGTGCTTGCCTGTAAGGTAAATAAAGGAAGTACTGATGCGGCTGATGACGCGTGCAAAAGTATCAAAAATACAGGGTTTTGGTGTAATCCGCCGTTTCGCCTAACGGGCTAGGGATCCAGAAATAGACCTAGGCGAATAAATTAGTGGGAGACTAAAGACTTTCACTTACCGTCCGGAATGTCGGAGATGGTCGGTCATCGACTCCAAGTACACCTGAATTTACTAAGCTCTGAGGAATGGGGTTTCGTGAGTGAAAGACAAGGGTTCAATATTGGCTTATAATAACGCAATTGTCAGAAATATGAAATACAGAATGTCTCGGCCGAGAAGGATACTGACTATTACTTAATCTAATTATGGGTAGGTAGAAGTGAAGGGCTGAAGGCCAATGAATTTACGAGGTAGCTGAAGGCTCAGGAGTGTTTGATTTGGAATAACGGTAAAATACAAGTGATTTACTAATGTCCTCCCCTAATTCCCTTTGCTTTTCCTACGACAGACAAAATACTAAATACTACGGTTACAAGTTACAATTCTCTGATCAGCTTTCTAGTGACTAAACGTCAGGGCTTGGGCCAGATTTAAAGAGTCGACTTTCGCGTTGCTAGGGTACGAGACAGAGTTATTTCGCCACTTACGTGCACCAACTCCTTCGGATGGAGACAACAGGGTGATGTGCTCTTCGCTGCTCGGCTTCGGTCAGGGGAACGCCGTCCAGGTCGGAGGAGGCGAGGCTCTTTCCGACGGAGGTCCGACGACTGGCGGTGCGTGGAAAACCTGGACTATTGGCCGTCGGATCGGGCGCGAACGGATCAACACTCGGGTCCGACGGGGGATTTTCAGTTCGTATAAGGGTCCACTGTTACGGGATAGGAATTGGCTGATCTCCCAATTCCCGAGTTCTCACCCTGAAGGAACCACGATACACTCGTTCCTTCAGGTCACTTTCACAACACCGGGTCACAAGGGGTTGACTTGCTACGCGTCGGGTGTTCCGCTTCGATGTTCCGGTTCACTTCGCTTCGATGTCCCGGTTCACTTCGCTTCGATGTCCCGGTTCACTTCACTTCGATGTCCCGGTTCACTTCACTCCGTTCCGCGAACGGGGATTCCAACTTTCCTTCTCTTGAGTTCGGATACGACTGCCTGATGTTCGTTCTCTCAGTCCGCTCGTCAAGTCGCCTTCCCCTTCTACTCCTCCCTGGGTGTCTTGCGCCGCCCATCGCCTACCCAATCCAATGAGGACACGCCTTCCGCCCAGCTGGGGTTAGGCGTTTGGAGGGGAGAGGGGTCGTTCCGTCCCCCGCCGCCGAAGTTTCTTGACGGGGCGCTTGAAATCTGCCGCCCCGTTACACCCCTCCGATCTTCGGAGGCCGAGGTCTACCTCGGCAATTTTCCTTCCGGTGGGGGTGACTGGTGCGATGGGCATTGCGTCAGGTCGTTTGGCTGCTATCCACGCTTGCTCGTACCGCCAGCGTCTGCAAGCGGCACAGGTTGGTGGGCGGTCCTTCTTGTGTTCGGCGATGGAGCAGGGCTTCGGGTAGGCGGGATCCGTGGGTCGTAGGTTCCGGCACTTTCTCACCAGCCGATTCCACATCACTTTACAGCCACCGCAGCGGTAGGTTGTCGGCGGGTGTTGTCGTTTCGTGCAGATGCAGCACAGGACGCTCCCATTCGTCGAAGGTACGCTGGCGCGGATGTTCCAAGGTGGTATGTTGGATGGGTCGGCAGGGGCCACGGGTGAACTAGCGCCAGCATCCCCATCAGCTAGGACGACCTTCACCGGCCGAGGGGTGGAGGCCCGGGAGGAGCCGGAACGCGGTTGCCCTGGGGTGGTGTCTGATCCCCGTGCGGTTTCTTCAGATGACGAGGAGTCCGAGGACGAAGTCGACGAGTCGGCAATACTCGGCTCGGCCGCGGCGGGCGCTGTGAATGCAGGGGCGGGGTATTCTTCCACGTTGTTGTCAGGTCGTGGTGTCGACGATCCTCCACCGACCCACCACTCGATCTTGATCTCATGTCCACCCCCGAGTCGCCGACGTTCAAGCTTTCCCCAAGCTCGTCTAGGCAGCGCAGCAGAATCCGCCTCTGTGTTGGCATCCTGTCGCAGGACGCGACCAGCTTGCCCAGCCCCATGATGACCGTGGAGGTGACGGCCAGCCACTCCGTACTTCCGGGCTCCAAGTCCGTGCTGCTCACCGACGACGGTACCCGCGGCCGAGGTAGCGCCATAGTCTTTTGGTGTCGTTCGCTGATCTCCTATTTTCCCACTATACCCTGAAACATACAAACCGGCCCTTCTGTTAGTCTCCTCTCACGCTCCGACTCACCCGTTGTACATCAGTCAATGGCTCATTTATCCTGCAGACAACCTCCCTCTCTGC
The DNA here is from genome assembly GCA_019603395.1 of Cyrtorhinus lividipennis. NCBI lineage: Eukaryota > Metazoa > Arthropoda > Insecta > Hemiptera > Miridae > Cyrtorhinus > Cyrtorhinus lividipennis. Next base: position 24,214,600 of record CM034004.1, read on the forward strand.
ACAGAGCCAGACGCTGAACAACAATCCTAGGTTTTAGTTACCATTACAAGGGAAAAACAAAGGAAAAGAGGGGGGGGGGGGGCAAGGCAGTCCTGTCCCGACCCATGAGGCACGGTCTTTAATCAAACAAGGTAAGTACTGGTGTTGTGCATTTTATTCTACAGGTAAGACATTCCCTATTCTATTTCACAAATTACGAGTATACCACAAAACTTGAAAAATTTTTTTTTTTTTTTTTTTTTTTTTTTTTTTTTTTTTTTTTTTTTTTTTTTTTTTTTTTTCAATCGCTTCATCCCGTTCTAGGTGTTGACATCTTCCCCGCGTGGAGCTGCGCGTAGTCGATCGTTTTGCGCCTTGGTCTTAGCCCGTATGGACTGGACGCCGTCCTAATCGGAATCGGGATTCGGCTGGAGGATCTTCCAGGGCCCTGGGCCCCAGGTTCAGGATTTTCTTCGGTCCGTGCTGGTTCCGGCCATTCCAGGGGGTCCAACAACCACGTCCCTCCACTATCTTCGCTAGGTGGAGGGGCAGGGCTCTCGGGTGGGCGCGACTCCTCTGCTACGTCGGGGGTGACGGCGTCGTCTGGCACGCTGTTGATAAACGCTGGCTTGAGCCTGCTGAGGTGGTAACGCGTGGTCTTCCCTAGGACATCCTGGACCTCGTAATTGACATCGGTCAATTTGCGGGTCACACGGAGCGGTCCTTTCCAGGGGCTCCAGAACTTCTTCACTGTGCCTGGTGGGGCGACGAGCTGCTGGGCATACACTTGTTGGCCTATCTGGAACTCCCGGGAGTGGCGTCGCTTGTTGATTGCCTGCTCACGGGTGTGCCAAGCGCGCCTCAACTGTCGCTCGGCTTCCAAACGGACCCGCACCATTTCCTGGTGTTGATCCTTCAAGGGCGATGTTGCTTCCCGTTTCATGCTGATTTCGGCTAGGTGCGGCATTCTCAGCTCTCGTCCGAAAACCAGGTGATTTGGCGAATAGCCCGTACTACAGTGGGGAAGGCTGCGGTAGGCAGCTAGTGCCAAAGGCAAGGCGGCTTCCCAGTCCCGGGTTTTTCGTCTCAGTTTCGCCACCAGGTTTGCCAGGGTGCGATGGAATCGCTCACATACTCCGTTGGCCTGTGGGTGGTAAGCGGAGGTGTGGACGTGGCGTATCTCCCAGGTATCGCAGAGCTCCTTGACGACCCCAGAAACGAAGGCGGCGCCTCGGTCAGAGACGAGCCTCTCAGGTGCACCATGGGTTGGTAAGTACTTTGTGGTTAATACGCGAGCGGTTGTTACTGCTGTGCAATCCGTGGTGACATAAGCCTCTGCGTACTTGGAGAACTGATCGATTACCGTCAGGATGTATTTGGTACCCCCTCGACCAGGTAGAGGCCCAACAAAGTCAATACCGACAATTTGACCAATTCGGGTCGGTATATCGGGTTTCTGGATTGGTGGTGTCAAATTTGGGGGAGTGTTCCTCTCCTGGCACTCCTGGCATTTCTGGACGAACTCTCGGATGTCACGTACCATCTTCTTCCAGTACCCGTACCGCCTTGCGACACGGGTAGTTGTTTCTATGCCAGGGTGCCCGGCCCACTGATGTTGATGACAATTGGTCAGGAACCAGCGCCGCATGGTGGATGGGATCAGTGGCACCGTGATCCGCTGGCCATCCACATCGACCTCCTTCCTCCAGACTCCTTCCTCCTCCTTTAGTTGATACTTCTCTGGATCAGCCGTCAGGGTGGAGATCCAGGGGTCCAAGGATTGGGCTGCCATCAGAAGTTCCTTCGGCATGCTTAGTATGATGGCGCCAACGGGAACACGACTCAGGCCGTCGACATGGGCCATCTGCGATCCGGGGCGGTACTGCGCCTCATACTCGTACTCCGTCAGCCGGAGGATCCATCGTCCGATGCGCGAAGTTGGATCGCGTAGATTCATGGCGGCCGTGAGTGCTGCGTGGTCGGTCCTCAGGACGAACTTCTTCCCGAGCAGGAATTGCTGGAAATGCGTCACGCCCCAGACTACAGCAAGGAGCTCACGCTCGGTGGTGGAGTAACGTGTCTCAGCATCGTTGAGGGCGCGACTCGCGTAAGCGACCGGTCGCTCCTGCCCCTGATGTTCCTGGGCTAGTACTGCTCCCATAGCGGTTCCTGAGGCGTCCGTGGACAGGATGAATGGCTTGTCAAAGTCCGGATAGGCGAGCACGGGTTGGGTCATGAGCGCTTGCTTGAGTTGGTCAAACGCGCTCTGCTGCTCTTCACCCCAGCTGTACTCCCGGTTTTTCCTCAAGAGTTTGGTGAGAGGGGCGCTCATTTCCGAGTAGCGTTCGATGAAACGGCGGTAAAAACCGGCCAGTCCCAAGAAGGATCGGAGCTCGCGAACGCTCGTCGGCGGAGGGTATTCTCCTATGGCTTTGACCTTTTCCGACTCCATCTCGATTCCTTCTGACGTGATAACATGGCCCAGGAAGTTGACGCGAGACCTCAGGAACGAGCACTTCTTGAGATTAAGGCGGAATCCAGTCTCTTCAAATCTCTCCAGAACGGCTCGCAAGATGTTAACATGTGACTGCAGATCCTCAGTGAAGATGATGACATCGTCGAGGTATATGAGACAACCGTCACCCAGCAGTCCGTCGAGTACGTCATTCATGGCGGCTTGGAAGGTTGCCGGGGCATTTTTAAGCCCGAAGGGCATGCGCACATACTCGAAGTGACGATTGAGTGCCGTGAACGCGGTCTTTTCCCTCGATTCGGGACTGACGGGTATCTGGTGATATCCCATAGTCAGGTCCAGGGTTGTGAAGATCTTGCTACGCCCCATCATGGCCAGGGTTTCCTGCAACCGAGGGATAGGGTACTTGTTACCCTTGGTTTTGGCATTTATTTCCCGATAGTCAATGCAGAATCGGTACTGCTGTGGCTCACCGGGAGGGGTCTTCTTCTTGGCGATGACTACTGGAGCGTTCCAGGGGCTTTTGGATGGCACAATAACACCGTCGGCCAGCAAGGAGTAGACTTGGTCTTCCACGAAGCCTCTCAGAGCATGCGCCACTGGATAGGGTTTTCTGGCCGTGGGGCTCGCGCTTCCGGTGTCAATTTCGTGAGCCACCTGCAGGGAACAACCCTCCTTCCCGGGCTTCTCGAAGAGATGCAGCTTCTGCGTCAGGCAGTCCTTGACCAATTGGTAGTCGGGTCCCGCCAGATGAGTCAGATGCTGATGCACTTGGCACTCCAATTCAGAGGTTGAAGGAGGATTGTCCCAGATCTCAATTGGAAATTCTGCTACATCGGACATCGGAGGGTGTACCACCGGCTGCTTTCTGGGTGGTGCTGTCTCGGTGGTCAATTGGCCTTGGTGGTTGTCGTCGACGCTAGGTTCGGGGGCCTCGGCAGATGTTGGAGCGGCTGTGGACCCGCCCTGGCGATTGTTGTCGGTGTCGGGTTTCGTGGCTCGGGCGGTTTCCTGGGCTTTTTGCGCCCTCCTGTCGTCCTTTAGTTGACGGATGTGCCTGAGGAGGTCCGGGTCAGGGGCGACCACGCCAATGGAGATCATCCTCCCCGTGGCGGGTTCTTTCATCTCCACTACGCCGATATCCGGGCGTATGCCAAGGGGTAATTTCCTCAGGAGGTCCAGTCCGATCAGATCCAAGCCGGAGTCAGGTCGTTGGAAGACACAGAACGCGTGCGTAATCGTAACCGGACCGATGGTGATACGTACATCCTGGATCCCCAGCACGGGCAGTGGTTGTCCGTCGGCACCCCATAGCTCCATCGCTGTTGGGCGGATGTCAATGCCAGGCACAGGTCTTGATAGGACCGACACTGCCAGCACCAGTATCCACGACCATTCGCCGGGACTCCTTCCCCAGCCGGCGGTGATCAGTATCATGGGCATCATGACACCATTCACAGCGGTCTGGTAGGACACCAGCTCGTCTCCGCGGACTTCGACGATTGGTTCGTCCTCGTTATTTGTTGTGAGATTGGCTTGGGTTTCCTGGGTCGTGCTGATGTTTCTGACCTGGTGCATTCGCGGATTTGAGATGGGCAGGGTCTTCTTCTTCTTCAGGCAATCAGCCTCCAGATGGTCACGGGATCCACAGAAATTGCAGAACAAGGCCGCGTAGAGTCCGTGGGGGCAACTCACTGGAAAGTGGGAAAGATCACCACAGTACATACAGGGCAGCACTGGGACGGTCGGTGGTAACTTCGTCGGCACCGGTATCAACTGGTGATCGCCGAACGTGGCCGGTTTGTTTGGGTAACGAAGCGGGCTTCTGGGTTTTTGCAGGCAGTTTGCTGCAAAATGCCCTGGTTCTCCGCAAGAGTAGCATTTCTTCGGCTCCGAAGGTCTTGATCCGCTGACAGCGGTTATGTCCCATCGAGCATCGTAGTCCTGCTTCGCTCTCATTACGTCCTCCCATCCCTCAGCCCGCTCCACTGCATCCTCCAAGGTGTCCGGAGGGTTACCCTGCAAGTAGAGATGGAGTTCTTTCGGTTGCCCGCGGACAAAAGCGCTGAGTGCCTTCGTCTTGTCCATTCCCGACGTTGGGCTATCGTTTCAGGTTGGGTTCAGTTCGGACAGCCGATCGTGCCGTGGCCAGAAGTCGTTCTGCGAACCGTCGGATGGACTCGTCGGGGTTCTCTCTGGGCTGTCCAGAGTCGTATGGTCGCCTTCTCGGGACTTTCCTGCCATACCATGCCAGTATGGCCTCTTCACGGTCGTGTATGGGGTTTCGCCAAGACCATCCTGGAGGAATCGCTTGGCTCCACCTTTTAGGCGGGTACGAAGGATCGCAGTCTCTTGTGTTCGTCAAGCTCTTGGGTTGCTTGCTCCACTTCCTGGAAGAACACGGATGACGTGATAGCATCCGGCTCATCAGGGTTCCATGTGTCGACTTCCATGAACAACGACCGCGGAATGCCGGAGGCCGCGGCTCACGGAAGAAGGCGCCCCAGTTTGTTCATTGCTTCCGTCACGGCGTTCATCATGATGGCTTCGGCCTGCGACTCGATGGGCTGCTGTTTCGTGCATGGTCGCGAACTCACTTGTTGAACAAGAGAACTAATAAAAGAATTACAGAACCGAAAGATCACTTTCTTGCGCACCAAGGACCGATAATTCCCCACGAATCGAGAAAGGACTTCCCAGTTGGTAAGAGCTATGACGGGTCTGGAATCGGGATGTCAATTGGAGCTGAAGGCCGTCGGAACAGTCCCGGAACAGAGGGGCTCGGACAAGTGTCGGACAGGCCCGGAACAGAGGGCCTCGGGACAGTCTCGGAACAGTCCCGGAACAGACCCGGAACAGACCCGGAACCGGGGCCTCGGGACAAGTGTCGGAACAGTCCCGGACAGAGGGCCTCGGACAAGTCTCGGAACAGTCCCGGAACAGACCCGGGAACAGACCCGGAACAGAGGCCTCGGAACAAGCCTCGGAACAGTCCCGGAACAGAGGCCTGGAACAAGCCTCGGAACAGTCCGGAACAGACCGGAACAGACCCGGAACAGAGGGCCTCGGAACAAGCCTCGAACAGTCCCGAACAGACCCGGACAGTCTCGGAACAGAGGGCCTCGGAACAAGCCCCGGGACACGTCGGAACAGGGGGCTACAGCGAGAGTGATGCTACTAGATAAATGAGCCAGTATTTAAATTTCGATTTGTGAAGAAAGAAAAAATCCTAGACACGGATTTGAAGTTAATTGACTCCTCACTCGCTTCCTCACACTCGGGCCGATTTGTTGTTTCTTACAATTTTAAATTTCGGAATCTACAACAGCACAATTTAAATTTCAAGATTATAAAACGCGACCCCAATCCTTCAGAGCTTTTTCTCACCAATATCGCCTGGTCAAGATCACTTGTGTGGATACGACAGAAATCGAGGTTTCTGAAATATCCCACCGCTTGCCACCAAAAGATGTAACCCGCCGTTTTCACCTGACGGGCTAGGGATCCAGAAATAGACCTAGGCGAATAAATTAGGGGAGACTAAAGACTTTCACTTACCGTCCGGAATGTCGGAGATGGTCGGGTCATCGACTCCAAGTACACCTGAATTTACTAAGTCTGAGGAAGGTGGAGAGATTCGTGAGGAGACAAGGGTTCAAGTTGTTGTTGCACGCTTACTTATTAAAGTAACGAATTGTCAAAATATGAAATACAGACTCGGCCGAGAGGATACGATACTGATACTTAATTAATTATGGGTAGGTAGAAGTAAGGCTGAAGGCCAAATGAATTAGTAGAGGTAGCTGAAGGCTCAGGAGGTTTGATTTTGATTTGAATAACGGTAAAATACAAGTGATTTACTAATGCCTCCCCCTAATTCCCTTTGCTTTTCCTACGACAGACAAAATACTAAATACTACGGTACAAGTTACAATTCTTCTGATCAGCTTTCTATGACTAAACGTCAGGGCTTGGGCCAGATTTAAAGAGTCGACTTTCGCGTTCTAGGGTACGAGACAGAGTTATTTCGCCACTTCCACTGTGCACCAACTCCTGTGGATGGAGACAACAGGGTGATGTGCTCTCGTCTCGGCTCTCGGTCAGGGGACGCCCGTCCAGGTGCGGAGGAGGCGAGGCTCTTTCCGACGGAGGTCCGACGACTGGCGGTGCGTGGAAAACGGACTATTGGCCGTCGGATCGGGCGCGAACGGATCAACACTCGGGGTCGACAGGGGGATTTTCAGTTCGTAAATGGGTCCACTGTTACGGATAGGAATTGGCTGATCTCCCAATTCCCGAGTTCTCACCCTGAAGCGAACCACGAACACTCGTTCCTTCAGGTCACATTTCACAACACCGGGTCACAGGGTTGACTTGTACGCGTCGGGTGTTCCGCTTCGATGTTCCGGTTCACTTCGCTTCGATTGTTCCCGGTTTCACTTCGCTTCGATGTCCCGGTCACTTACTTCGATCAATGCAGATGTGTGTCACCGGTTCACTTAACTCGCATTTTCCAGCGGAACGGAAGGATTCCAACATTTACAGAGTTTATCTTTGAAGAGTGTCAGGATTTAACGAGAATGACTGATGTGACAGTGCGTAAGGTCAGTGCAGTTCCCCGCTCGTTCAACGTCGCACGGCACACTTCCCAAGCATATTACCAGTCTAAAATCCCTGGGTGTATTGCAAACGGCAGCCCATTCGCACGAGACTCACGCAAACCCCAATCCCAAATGAGGACACGCTTCCGCCCAAGCTGGGGGTTGGGCGCTTTGGAGGGACGAGAGTCACGGGTAGTTCCGTCCGCCCACGGCACGCCGAAGGTTCTAATTGAATAGAGGTGAGGTACAAGTGAAATCTGTCCCGCCCAGTTACGATTGGGGGCTGGCTAGACAGAATATACGAGGCAAG